>JAHLJT010009355.1:66111978-66266324 GCA_031308135.1 Acheta domesticus
AAGACTATCACGCCCTTATAAAGAGAAATCTACAAGAACTGGACAGGCAAGAATGGAATAATAATGCTCGCTGCAAACTAAGAAGTGTCTGTGAATATGATTTATACAATCCAGCCACATCCTTCTGTAGAGCTGACCAGATTGTGTTATCTAGATGTAGAATAGGTCATACTAAGCTCACTCATGCCAACCTGATCACCAGGAATTTGACTGTAATGTGTAATGTGTGTAATGTTTCAATGTGTATTAACCATTTATTTTTGTGCCCAGGTTTGAGGATGACCGGGTGAGACATGGTGTAAATAATGATATGAAAATAGTGCTAAATGACAAAGAAAAATGCAGTCGATTTGTTAATTTTTTGAAGGCCATTAATTTGTACAAAGAAATTTAAAAATGTATAAATTATTAAAAATTGTATATGTTGTTAATGTCTGTCGCTAATAACCTCAGCAGTTTGATGCGACATAAAATAAAATTAAATTAAAAAGTTAATGATAAGATTTTTATTTTTTTAAATCTACATCGGCAAAATGTTGACACGCATTTAATGGTGTAGCTACCGAACATCCTCCCAGATCAATGTATTTCGTCGCATATCTGGACACAGGCACCTTTACAATGCTTTATGTATGTGGTTTCTGCGCATACAACCAACATTCACAAACGAATAAGTCACTATAAAATTGGTCTGACTCTCTATACCACAAGTAGATTATTATTTACAAACGTATTTACATACACTAATATGAAATCTCATTTTTGCAATTTTTGGACACTACATCCTTTATGCAGCAAACCGGTGTGTTGCAATTATTATGGGTCACCTTTTCCTGAGTTGTTTTTCCGGTCATGTATATTCCCTTGTATAAAGACAACGGTATGTAATATAAGAAATGACATTTAAAACTGCTTTGGAGTTTTCTCCACGAGTCATTCTTCATGATAAAGCTCTAGATCTAAAGGATCACTGTGACACCGCTCTCTAAGATGCCCAATAGTCTACAGAAATCAAACCTGTGCTTTCGCAATTAGTGCCAGTGAGAACAATTTTCATCTCTGGCTATATAGATTCTCCGAATGATGAATATAATGTTATTATATTCTTGACAGCTAATCACTTCATATTAGACAGCAGAAGGCAAAGCTGAAAAATACTCTGAAAGACGGAAGGATAATTTATAAAGAAACAAAATTTGAAGAAGAGTAATGTGCCATAAATGTAACGAAACAATCTGAGAATTAAATTCTACGGCTCATGTACTTATTTAATATTATCGTTTTGATTTTATTAACATCTATTGCATTAAATTTCGGGAAGTTTGTGTCCGTATAAATAAAGTAATTCACTGGCCACAACTCATGAACCTTTCAAAGTTTTTATTTGTGAAAATGGTGAATTAGATCGATTGTCGTCTGCTGTCATGAAATGGGATCCCTGTTACCCTGCCTCAAAACAAACTGTTAGCCACAATAAAAAAATACTCCTTAAAAAACAAATCGTAGTACGTAGTAGTTCTTTTACGTCACCTTCATTGTAATAAAATTTCAGGAAGTGAGTGAGCTGGAGGTCAGTTAATTTAAAGAACTGTATTGTTTACTGACTCCAACTCAGGAACTCCCTGTCAGCGCTAAGACTTCCGTGATGTGCGAGTGGAGGACAGGCAGGGGGAATTGGAGCGTGACGCTATCTTACTATCATCCCGTTCTCAGGCGTTGAACATAAGTGCAAAGCAGTTTGGTTGTATTCTCATACTGTTTTTTAGAGTTCGAGTAATAATTGCAACAAAGTGATCCACTGTATGATATATGTGTAATTTTAAACATTTCAAGATTTACTTTAGCGGGTGTCACTTGAAATATTTCATTGTATTCGTAACCTTAATTGTAATTGCTCCATTTCCATAACCTCAATTGCATTCCATATAATACCTGACGTATTACACATTTCTGAGCGGTGCAGAAACAACTGGGGGCTACCTGATTTAGTTCAATTATTAAATAATGGAATGATCAAAATTAGATGTACTATCTTTCTAACAGTTGATGATACGATGGAAAGTCAGTAAGCTGAATTTCTTAAGAGCAAAGTTAACAAATAAGTGGCACTGACAACTTCACTGTTCTCATTTCCGTACGTTGAATGAAAAAATATAGCAATTATTCTCATGGTTGCTTGTCACAGGATTAAACTCGATCGTAATTTTGTAGCTACTAAAACATAACTTACAGGGGATTATTAGGTACGGTAATGAAGATTATATGATCTATGGTTGCAGGCGGCGCTGGGCTACGGGAACGCGTCCGCCCCGCTGTGGCTGTGCGGCGGCGCCCTCATCAGCGAGCGCTTCGTGCTCACCTCCGCGCACTGCGCCCGCGGCCCATCGCGCCTGTGAGTCCGCGCCAGGCCAGCTCTGCGCACGTTTCCTCGGGCGCTCTTTGTACGAGATACGGAGTGGAAGCTTTGGTACTTAGCCGATAGCATAGAGCGTCACATAAGTCTCTCCGCTACTGAGTCAGGGCTTTCCTATTAAAAATTGCATTCATGTCGGTAGCAACCAAACCGCTGGGAAGTACGTGAAGGAGACAATACTTCCAGCATCTGTCTGATTGTGTTGAGTCACTCCTTGGTCTATATTCAGGAAGTGTTAGTTGAGTGCGGTATTTACGTTTTCTTTTGTTACAAGCTGCTGCTTGTAACCAACATAATTTTTGTGCAAGCACTCTCACCAGCAAGGTGCCAGTGCGGACAGTCATTCCTGGCGCGCTGTACTACCAAATTATATTTGTCATCATCACCGACGTGAACAGTTTCTCTTACAGGAGAGCAAAAGTTTCTTATAAAATTTTGCTTAACAACCTTCACTAGCTATGTTTATTCATATTTCATCTCTTACGGTTAAAACACGGGAAGGTATTCCCAAACAAGGTTATAAGGAAGTTATTTTGAAACAAGGTTCCCAAGAAATCTTGTTCTGATGGTATTTATATAATAGTTTATTAGTACAACAAAGTTTATTACTATAGTACTAGTTACACATTGCAATGAGACGCTGTAATTAACTTCTAGTTTTTGTTTGGTTTGTTCGTTGTTATTTTGCATTCTTGAAATGTTCCTTATTCTACCGCATTATTGCGAGAACAAATAGTTGTCCTACTGATGCTCGAGTAGCCGAGATCATAGAGACAGGTACCCTCTGCGGTCTCGGAGCTTAGGTATACGGGTTTGAATTCCGCGTCGGAAATCGTTCTCAACCTAGTGTCACACATTTTCCTAGTTCTTGTTCCGCTCGAGTGACGTAGGTTATTGCGAAGGTTAGTATATTGAAATATACTAAATTATCTCACTAAGTAATTTGCCCTTGCTTTGGCAAGTTGTTTGAAATATACCAATTTACTCGAAACGAACTAATCTGATTGATACTCGTAACTATTTCCGAATATTTTAATTATTTGTTTTTGGTAATTTGGGCGCCAGGAAATAATTACGAATGTGATTATTCGTTTTTGTCTGCAAATTAATTTTATCAGTCTTCACTATACCGTACTTGCTCAGTCGGTCGGGTTCGAATTCATAAGTATTGCTTACCCATTCTGCAATCACTTATTCAATCTGCCATCCGCAGAAGCGAGAAGTCTGAAAATTCTGTTAAAAGTACGTCTAATTCTGAATTGCACGTATTGTAAAATAATGATCAGCTTTCTTTCCAAAATAACAACTGTGATTTATAATAAAAATGATTCAACATTTCAGTAAACTTTAAAACAAGACAGCTATTATAAAAGCTTCGAAGTTTTTGTTAAACCTCAAATTCTTTTGGTCACGATCGGTTTTGCATTTCTAACTAGTTCAAAAACAAAAGACCTGTGCACCATTCTTCGCGCGCATTCTTCAGATCCCCTTTGACGGCGCCTCGTAGAACCTTCTCAGTGGTTCCGCGATGACTTCTTTCTTCCGAAAAACCTTTTGTTCAAAATTAAACTATAGCGTTCATTAAATTAAAATAATATCCCGTTAACTTCCCTATGCTTGCGTCACTGATGGACGCTTATACGCGTACAGTTTCACAATGAACAAATTCCCAGTCTTTTTCCTGAATTGGGTCTTATCCTGCTCTAATATTAAGAAAACAAATTTTATATTAATCCCACTTTCTCTGGTAAAAACCACTACCTATCCCAGTTGCTATTCCTTTTCAATCTGACTTCGTTTGAATTATTTTAAAATGCAAGTATTCTTATCCCCAACCACAGTAAATATTTGACCTGCTCGCTACCATGTCATGAGAAAGAGTGAATGTCCGCCAACATCTTCAAGTTCCAAAATATATCCCTCTTTTGTTCCCAAAAACAATGTTCTTCCGCCTCGATTATTGATTTGCATAGCGACCGCCACGATCGTCTCTTGACTATACTTCTGAAATACATTCCCCCGTATGTATTGACTAGCATTTTGGTATATATCACTATATATATATATATATATGAATATATATAATAATAATATATATTCATGGAATAATAATAATAATAATAATAATAACATAAAATCCACACAAACCGAAAATACTTAATCTAAGTCATATTTGGTTTGAATTTCATGGCTGTAGATTTGCGTTTGTGCTGAGCATTTGACATGTCAATTTGAAGTGTCCAGCAGTAGTCAACTAACATTGCATTCACGCCATTGACACTGATACGTAATTACATGAACGAGATTTCCTGGTGAAAATCCATGTTCATCACTGACGGAACCTAGGTTTTCGGGGAAGAAGTCAAAATGCGAGTCAAGGAGATGAATTTTGGGGGACATGTTGACACGCAACTTCTTGTAAGTACAGGTGCACTTCTTCACAACATTTACATAGCACATTTATAATTTCCAAGGAATTTGACTGTAACTGATTTGAATGCCCTTCATTCACTTTTTTCAGTATCATTCAAGAAGTCTTGAAAGTGGCTGTCAGCAATTACCTTCCTGATTTGTAAAGCCTGTGAATACATCTTTCACTTTACATAACTCAACTCTGAAAACTTGTTGCATATTTACCGAAATGTTTCATGATTTCTTTTTCATTTAGTGCCTTCACGAAATGTTTCATTTTCCAGCTGAATCTGAAGCGGTGGCATGAGTACGTTGTGAGGATACATCAACGGCATACGCAGGACATTTTTATTTCCATGCTGCATTCTAGTTTGATAGGTCAATTTTTTAGGTACCTAGTCATGCTTTCTGTATCTACTGTCCTACTTGCAAATGAAACAGCAATAATTGTTTTATCTTGTAAGACGTTCCCATGAGAATGGTGATGATTCTTAAATCACCATAGAGATCCTTGTCTCTATGGTGTATACTTCTGATGTGTAATATTTCAAATGTTGTATTAACAAGTGTTTATGCGTTTCTCTTTGTTGTTGCACAAAAATGTAAATAATAGAAGACGAAAGAAACTAATAATGAGTGCATTGGATGTAAGCGAGCGAGTACTCGTGCTACGAACGGAAGCGCTAATAATAGAATAATGAAAATAAGAAAGAAAGAAATGAAAGAATGTAGAATGTAATGCGATATCAAAAATTCTTTAAAGCATTATCTTAAATATAAATATTTTCACAGACGACAAAAATATTGTAGGGCATTGCGTGACAACATACAGAACACATGGGGACAAAAAAAATTGATGAACGATGTTCCATGAAAATTAATTTTTGTCGTTATCTCAAAAAACCTGACGTGATAGAGAAAAACTGTTTCAGATTTGAAATCAACATGAAAAACTACACTGTAAAAAGTAAACACCATGGCAGATATCTACAGCGTGTTTATCAGTGTTGTGTGCAATGACGTGTGCCGATTGCATCCCATGATCGGCTGTGCCTAAACCCTTTTTATACCTTCCCAAAAACGCATAGCCTGATTACATCTGGTTCGGTTTTCCTCGTGCGTAGAAGGAAGAGCTCGTCGAGGTATCAATGCATCCAAGATCACCCTTTCCTCTTTCATTTTAGAAGGCAATGAACCGAGAAAAAGAACAAGGGCATTTCTAATGTTGTTCAATTTGTATTACTCTTGTTTTGTAGTGATCAGATAGAGTAAGGGAAAGCTGTTATTTAATAATCAACTGTATCGAATGTTCTTAATTTATTGAAAATTATTTATATCGTGGGCTGCTCCAAGAAGGAGGGAAAATGGGACCATGGTTTTCCCTTAAAATATGCAGAATGAAATTATTAAATTTTAGTTAGATTACATGCACAGTTACCAAGATTTTGCCACGTCCATGTGTGCTCGATGATTTTCTTTCGATTCGAGAACATCTATTTGCGTTGCTCTTAAATGAAAATTTATTTAAAAATGTTTCCTCCTCGCCAGTCCCAAGTCACGGCTAGGATCCATCAGGCAGTGCCTTCTGAGGAATTCAAAAGTGGGGAGCGATTGTGAGGGAAATCCCGTTCCTAAAATGGTTGGCCGCATTCTCACCTTAAGGTAGTATGTTGTTAGATCGTCCATGGAAAAGTACTTCCGAAATATAATTTCATGAAAGTAAATCTGTTCTACATGACGTAATAAAAAGCCTGGCCCTTATTGGCCTAATTTTTTAATAAAAGAATTTTAAATTAGTACAGGCTCTTCTGGAAAAACTTAACCGGGGTTAGGATTTATTAGAGTTATTGAAGTTATACGGTGAAAATACTTTTTTCTTTTGTTAAATATGCAGTATTTTGTTTAGAAATCAGATAGTATCAAACGTAACATACTTAACTGGACATACTGAGGATTAATGTATAAAAATTTGCCGCGAAATTCATCGCAAACGGAAGTACTGGTGCGCGTCCTAGGAGTTATGCCAGGGGTCCCCAACCCTATGCCCGCGGGCACCGCCCTCAAACCGTTTTAGATGTGCCCGCTGCTCACAAAAGCCACCGTTGCGGTGTGCGATTGTACGGCTTTTACGTTTCGTAAAAGAGCCAGAGCCATGAGTAGTGAGGGTAGCGGTGTGAGTAGTGGATGCCAGTTTGTGTGGTGTAAGTTAAACGTGCATTTATCGTATCTAGTTCGTCATTTATTTCTAGCTCATATTCGGTGTCTTCTACTTCGTTGTTTTTAAATACTTTGTTATTTTATCCCCAAAATGAGTGGTTCAAGTAAAAGAAATCGAACCTATAACTTTAGCACCGATTGGCAGGAATCGTATTGTTTCGTCAATGTTAAGGATAATTATGTTTGTTTGTTGTGCAGCTGTAATGTTGCAGTAGCAAAAAAACAAACAACAACACAATGTGGAACGTCACTTCAAGACAAACCATACCACTTTTAATACCAATTTTCCACTTCAGTCTGAATTAAGAAAAAAGAAAATAGCTCAACTAAAATTGAATCTGTCTGCTCAACAATCTATTTTTGCTAGGTCTGCTGTAAAATTTAAAAATGCCACTGAATAATCTTTGAAAATTTGTCGCATGGTTACAAAGAAGAAAAAACCTTTCCAGGATGGTGAATTGTTAAAATAAGTATTTCTGGAAGACGCTGATTGTTTATTTGAGATTTTGTGTTTTACGATGGCAATGCGGTGCGGTGCGGGGCGGTGTGCGCAGGGGGGCGCCGGTGGCGGTGCGGCTGGGCGACGTGGACCCGCGCAGCGCGGGCGGCGACTGGGACGGCGACGCGCAGCAGGTGGGCGTGGCCGGCGCCTGGCCGCACCCCGCGCACGCGCCGCCCGCCGCCTACCACGACGTGGGGCTGCTGCAGCTGGCCGCGCCCGCGCGCGCCTCCCAGGTGCGACAGCGCAGCCCAAGGAATCCCGCGCAATAATCGTCTCACATGATGCTGATTCACATCAACTAGTCTACCGAGTTACTCTAATATTTGTATTATTATTATCATTAACATTGTCCTCATTATTAGCATTATTACAATTATCATTATTACTAGTATTAATATTATTATTAGAATAGTTTCTTACAAGAATCAAACGAGTCCAAATACTAAGGCATTAAAATCTTCATATCGTACAAGAGTATAGTAATGAATTTATGATTTTTCTCCGTACTATATCTTTCAATGTGTTTGGCACTTGCCGAAAGCAAATGTCCCAGCGAATTGAATCTGTTGTAGGGAATAACTTGGTGAAATATCTCAAAATATGTACTTTTGAACTTGTTTGGTTCTTGTATGAAAATCCTCTTTTATTATTAATAATCATTATCATTAATATTGAATAATGCTTAGTAATATTAGCATTGGAATGCTCTAGAAAGCCAAAACCGACAGTGTCTCATGAATTACCAGCAAATAAGGTACAAATACCACATTGTAAATTCGCGAAATCAAATTTCCGACCAAACGTTTATTGGCGTACACGAAACATCTTCGACACCCTACATGCCCTAGGAGTTTCTAACATTTATTCTGAGATATCGTGTACAGCGCTATTTGTGAGGAAGTTTCGCGTGGCTGTGTTGGCAGGCCGTGCGCCCCGCCTGCCTGTACCCGGAGGCCGCCGCGCCAGTCGCCGCCGCAGTGCACATCGCCCTGGCCGTCGCGCCCGCGCCGCCCGCCCTTCAAGGTACGGGTACCCGCCGCTCGACCCTGCGCCCAGGCTCTCTTTCCAAGGCCACCTGCATTAGATATATACTTATATATTAACGTGGTGCCTCAAGATCACGCTCGAAAAAGGGAGAGGGAAGGCTGACTCAGAAAAACATAAAGTTTTTGATTTACTTTCTTCATGTCTATGTCGTTCTGTACTTATACGCTGCATTATGTAACAATATCTAAAAGTATTGGAGCCATTACATAAGCCTAATGAAAGGAAAACTTCACATATGAATAATAAAAAACATACTTGTAAGAATGCTATCGACATTACAAACGCCAATTTAAAGAAAAAGTTATAGAGATTTATGAAAAATAAAATTTAAAAAAATTTGAGCGCAAAATCATTCCATTTCCCCTTAAACATTCTTTACAATAACGTGACTAACGACCATAGCAGTTGATGTGCGCGGAAAAATAATCAACCACACACATACATACGGAGAAAGAGAAAAGAAAGAGTCGCAATGTCATGGCTGGAGTCTGTGGAAAGACGCATTCATCTGGAGGGCGCGGGTTAATACAATTATTACTTGGCGAGGCTCGGGCTATCAGGCGCGCACCTTCAGTCTGACCACGCAATTTCGCTATGCTCCTTTCACCATTTAGCAGAGAAATAAGTTATTACTCGGGCGACGAAACAGGCGATTTTGAATTTATCTCAGAGGCTTCTTTTCGGCTTGAGGTTCTCTTACATGCAGTAAATCTACAACATGGGGCAGCCGGCTTTACTTCGCTCCGAAGGAAGCCGTACGAAGAATTTTTTCGCCCTTAAAAACCCACGGCTTCAAACGAGTTTGGACCCCCACACTTGGGTACAAGAGTCCGATACGCTGGAAGTAATACCTGTACGCGGCTTGTTTTGCGTGCATAGGAGGAGCGGTGGGGAGCCGCGGCGCCTTCTACTCGCGCGCGGATGACGGCGTGACGCAGGAGGAGCTGCAGCTGGTGGGCGCGGAGGAGTGCGCGCGCCTGCTCAGCGGCCGCAACCCCGCCATGGAGCGCGGCCTCGAGCCCTCCCTGCAGCTCTGCGCCCGCGGCCTCCGCGCCGACGCCTGCATGGTGAGCAACAACACTAATAATAATAATAAACATAACAATAATAATAATAATAATACACAAATCGGATATAGTTATCCGGGATTTGGCGAAAAAATCGTGTTTACTTGTCGATGTTGCTGTACCTTGCGATCAAAACGTCGTTACCAAGGAGGCAGAGAAACGTCTTAAATACAAGAGTTTGGAAATCGAGATCAGCCGACTGTGGGGCGTAAAAGCACAGGTCGTCCCGATAGTTATCGGAGCTCTGGGATTTGTTCCGCAAAATTTGAGTAAGAACTTGTCTAAACTCCCCGGTAATTCAAAAGACTGGGAAGTGCAAGAAATCGCTTTATTTGGAACAGCCCAAATTTTGCGCAAAGTATTGTAGAGGCACCGACAGTCCCTAGATCTACTCCTTAGGTAGCTGGTTGCAACCTGGAGTAGATTTTATATTCAGCCGACACAACATCTTTAGTCGTGATTTAGAGGAATAATAATAATAATAATAATAATAATAATAATAATAATAATAATAATAATAATAATAATAATAATAATAATAATAATAATAATAATAATAATAATAATGCCGGTCCGGATAGCCGAGATCGCTAAGACAGTATTGCGGTAGCGATCTCGGACGGAAGGATCGCGGGTTCGAGTCCCGCCTCGGGCATGGGTGTGTTTCTGTATGTGTGTGTCGCCCATTCACCCTTCATGATCATCATCATTCCATCATCTCTCCCTGGCATGGTCGTATTTATGATTGTCCCTTCACCCCTCATCATCATACTATCACCTCATAATTTTTATTCAAGGATTAACCACGTTGACTTAGCAAGGAATACAGCCGAAAAGCTGATCCCCGAAATTACCCACGTCAATCTCTGTCCAGGAGGCGTGGGAGGCGGGCGGGCCGCTGGCCGTGAAGATCGCGGCGCCGCTGTGCGCGCACGCGGTGGTGGGCGTGGCCGGCGCCGGGGCGCGCGCATGCGCAGACGGCCGCCCCGCCGCATTCACGCGCCTCCACACCTATCTGCCCTGGATCGAGAAGATTGTCTGGCCCTGACGTCGCGCCCATACGACGCAAGGAATATCAAATCCCCAGAAGGCTTTCAGCCGAACGGATAGTCAGAGAAATGAAATAAAATAACAAAAAGGGCCCCTCGCCCGATAAGATGATAAAAAGTTCCTCTCAACCAAATTACATATGAGTAGTTACACTATACTTCTACCATAATAGTAATATTTTGAAAGGTTTCTTAGCCCCCAGTTCCACCACCCACACCCCTCAACAGCCAAAAACGTGTTTTTTTATTTTCAATTTTTTTCGTCAACTTAACACTATTGTATCTGAATGAAAAAAAGATAAATAAGAAGATAATTTCTACTATCAGAAAAAAAATTTCAATATTTTCTCAGGCCCAAATTCAAACACAAAAAAATATTTTTGAATAAAAATAAAAGTAAATATTTTTGGTGTCTAAAAGCGTGGAACAGGCTCGAAAAAATGTCAAAGTTCCTCTTGAAACACAAATTGTTGTGGATTTTTTTCAGATTTTTTCGATTGCTGGGTTGCAGTTAAAAAAATAAAAAAACATTTTCCCGCCTTTAAAACACCTGGACTTGAAATATACATTGAAAATGATTGCAACAGTTCTGTGCATTTAGTTTAACTTTTATTATACATTTATATACATTGTTGAAGCACCCAATAATATTTTGACTTTGGAATGTAGTTACAATTTATTGTTTTTTAAAGCTTTCCAATCCTTTGTTTAAGAATATCATCCGCTAAGGAAAGATACTAGTTTTTGGCAGTTTATTAAATAATAATTCGGTCACATTTGAAGGATAATTGGGGGACATGTAGGGAGTACCGTCAAAGAAGTAAAGTGACGTCCCCCGTAAAAATCTCCCATAACAACTCATAAACCATGCCAACATTTGCCGAAAACTAGTCAAAAACATAATCTGCAATGCAAAATAATTTGCCGCGGACCGGTTAGTTTCAATTACCGGGGTTCGAATTCCAGAAATGCACCTCCTCGAACGGCCCCTTTCAAGGAAAAGACACCGTGTCTCCTAAACCATTGGCCTTAACAATACACACTGTGTGCCGAAATTACCTGTAAGCATGTAGCAAATATAATCTGTAATAAAACAATTTTACGCGGACAGGCTAGTTACAGTTACACGGGTAGGAATTCCAGAATTTGGGAATCCCCTTTCAAGAATAAGGCGCCGTGTCTCCTAAAACATTGGCCTTAACAATTCATTCTCTGTGCCGAAATAAGCTGTATGCAAGTGCCAAATAGAATCTGTAATAAAAAATTTGCTGTGGACGGATTAGACTCAAGCCATGGATGAACCATGACCATTGACTATTGACCATTGACAAGAAATACGTCTTTTCATTGAATGGTGTTTTTTTAACATTCATATTTTTACGGGGACGTCACTTTAGTTCTTCGACGGTGCTCGCATGTGGAACGTATCTTTAATTTTTTATTTCTTAATATTTTTTGAAAGAGTGGAGATATAAATGTGATTTCTTTAGTAATGGTTTGGAAATAAAAAGCGGCAAACTTAGAGTACAATTTGGTGTTGATACTTGCATTATTAGCTGATTTAGGGGTTTGGTCCTGCTAACTTTCATTGGAAGTTAGAATGAACACCGATTTTTTGGGGGAAAATTACCCGCGGCAAATTTTTTGTTTTCACATCTTAAAAATGGTAAAAAGCGGCAAGTTATGAGCTATGCAGTTTTGTAGTTGGATGAAATGGTCCTTCTAACTTCCAGGACGTCTTCATAACATTAGCTATAAACATTAATAACCATTTGTTTATCCTCACTATGGAGCACCACTCTTGCGATTTACGGTTTGTTGAACATACGTTCTAAATTAAGTTTGCAAAGAAAAAGAAATTAAATTTAAAAATTTGTAAATTAATAAATTTACTAAAATCTAAAAACCAAAATGAAGAAAAGTAAAAGAAATTACATTTAAATTCGGCGTGTTTAAAACTATAAATCTCAAAAACTAAATACAACCAAACACAGGCCAATGAACACAATCGGAACACGAACTTTCTGAGTATGATATGGACACCGAAGCACGTGGAACCGCAGCTGTGGCTGATCCAACAGCCGAACGTATTCCTTCCTACAAAAATGAATAAATTCTAAAGATATTCACCACCATTTGTGTAAATATATAATGTGCTAGGAAAACCCAGCAGACGTTGTTCTGCCCTCTTTCCCCTCCCATCACCCTTTTTCTCTGTCTCTCCCTCCTTCCCTTACCCTATCGGTGTCTGTCTGTCTCTGTGTGTCTCTGCCGCTCTCTGTCCCTCTCATTTACATTTACTTGCAGATTCTGCACGTCTCTGAGAAGGTGAGGTAATATCGGGAACAGACGGACCAGAAAATATGTAATAGAATGTTCGAGATGAGCTCATTCTGTAGATTACGTTGTGATAAATGTTTCTTTGAAGCATTTGGCCTCAAAATTTCAGGTTTTAAGGCCCTAGAACGCCTCGTTTAAGAGTTATTTAACAATATAGATTCAAAATGCTGACGAGTGTTGCGGGTTGCATTAGACGTGAATATTTAGTTTTGTTCTACAGAGCCATGTAGTGGAGTTATAACAGAATTAACAGCAGTTAAACCTTCTGGGTGACAAACACGTAGAAGTGCCAACTTTCATGCAGATCGGTCCAACGGTGTCGGAGTTTAGTCAGGATGCTAAAAGTTTCAGCTGCTTTGTTTAGCAAACTGAGGTCACATATTAAATTACTGAGCTTATCTTGAGAGAAGTGCTCTCTTGTTATAACACTTCCATCAGATTCACTGCCACTGCTAACTCTTGAATTTCACCCCAGAATCTGTATATCCTCACTATCAGACACGGGACTTCCAGTGAGTATAGTGAACATCAGGTCTATGTGGCACAGGTCGCTTTGCTGATTCCAAATCAGGGTACGCCCAGTCCTTTTTCTTGTAACGATTGAAGGCTTTTACGTTTACAGAACAAAAATAATAATCATGATTTTAGGGTTCTCGCCATACCATCTGTACCCCAAATTTTAAACTCTTCAGTTTTCCACCGACGGAGATACTCCACACACGTTTTGCATATCACATCAGGAGCCCATGACTTATCTTGATCACCCAGTTTTATACCAAAATATGTTTCATATATTTTTCTACAAACTTTGTAATATTTATTTTCTGTTTTTGTAGCGTAAATTTCCCACAAATGTAGTCAAATACATTAAAGTCGTTTAAACAAGGTCTTCCTAAGGAACTCATGGTTTTGTAACAAAATAAAATGTATTAATAAAAGGAAGCTCAATTAATGTATACCAAAAATAATGCTATATTCAATGTTTAAAATGAAAAAAAAACAGTGTTTATATGAAGATAGATATTTGCATTAGATGCTGTGACTTCTGTTATAGTATCATTCATTACAATGTGAATAGCACAAAAAATAGAGCCAATTCAGCAAAACTAATGACATATCTGGATTCAGCGTACCCGATTTACTGTAAATTCGTTGCAAAATCCTGGGCAAGTGAAAAAAAGTTTGTTTTTGATGTTGAGTAGTGTAATCAGAGGAGAGATGAGTTTCTTCACGACCAGACAAATTATGTCGTAAACTCTTCCATTTATCCGAACTTCTATTAACACTTATTTCCTTACTGGATGTGATCTCCGCCCCCAAGCGTCGATCATTCTGGTGTTGTTTGTCGGCAATTTTATGACATTTACATTTTTCTCCAAGAGCTCTTCATATAATTCCTCCTAAAGTACAGATTTAACTGATCCGGTATCTATGAAATATTTACCATCTACACCGCCACAATTAATTCTGACCACAGGACATTTTTCCGTCTTTCTCGGTTTCCAACTTTCCCACAAATTCTTCTGGTCATTCATGACTCTGTTCGCCGTTATAGGGATCGCATTGTTGACGTAATGGGACTTCGACTTGGGACTTCTCATCAACTCTGACTCTGGCTGTTTCCCAAACTTGCACGATTCGACGCGCCGCGGTCATCGTTCGGGCTCCGCGACCTCGTCCGCTGGGAACGGTTCGTCGCAGAGTCCGCCTCCCCGTCGGCGCCGCGCTGACCTTGGTTATAAGGCCTTCCCACCCGTTGCTGCGCTGACGTTCGGCTTGCGTCCGCTGTTCCCGCCCATTATTTCTTTCTTCCTGACCCTTTCTATTCCCTTTCTTTGCCGACGAGCTGGTCTCGCCCTCGATTACCTGCATCGCATTTACGCCTGTCGTTGCTGCCTTAGTGTCCTGATTCATATTGTCAAATGACATGTCGTAGTTTCCTAGAAAAACTTGGAATTTCTCTACATCCCTGACGTCTACACTACGCAGCAAGTTTTGTATGCTCAGCGGGCAGTGCCTGGTGAGTATGCAAATAATCTCCTCATCGGGCACCGGAGGTGAACACATCTTCAAATCTGCTATCTTTCGCGCCGCGTAATCCTGTATCGTACCGCTTGAAGTGCGATAATATCCGCTCATGAGCGAAATTTTAAAATTCATTTGCTGTTCCCTTCCCCAATAACGGTCCAGGGATCTCGTCACAAATTCGTCAAACAATGCTGGCGTCGGGCACAACGTTTCTAGCCAAGATTTGACGTTACCTTCCAGCGCTTGGTGCAGCAATAACGTTTTGTGCTTTTTCGCGTACATTTGATAAGACAAAGGAACTTTGCAAAGCTTCCACAAAAGCGTTCCGATTTTCATTTGGGTGGCCTGAGAATCTAAGAGAAGGAGTTACTTAATGTTGCCTCCCCTTCATGCTCCCTCGCCTTCAATCTTTGCCTCCGCTACCTCCCGCAATTCTTCGATCTTTCGCTCTTGCTCTCTTAATTGTTGCGTGACTTGCGTCTCGACCTTTCTCCTTGTTTCCTCACTAATTTCTTTAACGTCTTCGCGAACTTCTTGCACTTCAACGCGAATTTGCCCGAAACGCGCCCTGTTATTATTGCCTTGATTTTCGAGCTCGGTCGACAATGAATCGGTTGGAACTCCCACCTCCGCATGTTTTTCCTCGAGCAACTGCCTGTATGTCACTACTTGCGCGGTGATTTCTCCCCGAAGCTCTTCGCATTTAGCGCCTTCTTGCGACATAACTGATTGTTGGAATTGCTCAAACCTTTCATTGAAGATCTTTGTCTGGTCATCATTTTTACGCGATTGTTCCTAAATTTCTTTCGACTGTTCTTCTATTTTTCCTGCTAATCTCTGCCCTTGCTCGTCTGCTTTCCGCGACTGTTTCTGAATTTCTTTCGACTGTTCTATTTTTGCTGCTAACCGGCGTTCTAACTGCGCCCCCTGATTTTCGACCTGCTGTCCAAATACAAAATTGCAAATTCTAATTTACGACACATCCAGCTGTCTGAAGAGCAGTAAATTTGTAAAAGGCTATTATGTTTGTCACGAAATTAAAGAAAAACTACTCATATTTTCAAAAAAATTAATATGGCCTTATTTGAATATCTATTTTTGATGAGCACATTTCATTAACAAAATCAATTGTATCTTCACAATTGTAGTTGAAGGAAGAAGCCGAAAGGATTTTAAATTTTTTAAATTTTTGCAAAATCAGGTATTTTAACGAACATGAAACCTGCACCATTCTCTTAAACTTCCTTTATGCTAAGGTCCCAATTTAATAAAATAACGTGCGGTATTTTAAGAAAAAATGGTTTAAAGAAAATTAAAAATTGCCTATGCTTGACACAAATTTAGTATATACAGAGTATACTCTACGTAGTATAGGGAAAGTTATGTAATGCTGCGCGAAAAAGCGGCGGATTTTCGGCAGAAAAATTTCATTGCCAGGCCCTGATAACAAAAAAGTGGATAAATTCCGTTGCCAAATGAAGAAAAAAGTTCCCTAACATGTGGTGCAGCCAGAATCCCTGTTTTGTGGGTCCTTGATTCCGAAAAAAACAATTGAAAGCAACGTCTGTCCGTCCATCCGTCCGTCCGATACTCATGTTTTTGAAAACTTGAATATTACCTTATATGAAAATCTTTTTTTATGAACATGTTTCATTAAGAAAAATTGTATCTTCATAATTGTAGTTGTAGGAAGACGCCAAAAAAATTTTCAATTTTTCCAATTTTGGAAAAATCAAGAGTTTTCAACCAACATGAGACCAGCGCGATTCTCATAAATGATGTTCAGACTATCCAACAACAAAATTTAGTGAAAATTATTGGCTCCATTTCTTGAAAATTTTGAAAATGTCCCAGTGGCTTCATATAAACTACCCCCCCCCCCCAAATTAAAATATCGGTTTCAAATTCAAGGGGCCACGAGATCAGTCAGATCGATCAGCGAATATCAATTTTGGAGAAAATCGGCTCAACGGTTTAGTCGCTAGCGTTGTTCAGACGCTAGATAGACGGACGGACGGACGGACGGATGGACGGACAGACGTTGCTTTCAATTGTTTTTTCGGAATCAAGGACCCACAAAACAGGGATTCTGGCTGCACCACATGTTAGGGAACTTTTTTCTTCATTTGGCAACGGAATTTATCCACTTTTTTGTTATCAGGGCCTGGCAATGAAATTTTTCTGCCGAAAATCCGCCGCTTTTTCGCGCAGCATTACATAACTTTCCCTATACTACCTAGAGTATACTCTGTATATACATACTAAACGGAAAAGTAATATACTACGTATATACGTACGTATACGGGAAAGTAAAAATATAGATTAAAATCTGGTATCAGTTGTTGAACTAAACGTTCTGGCCTGCGGTATGCTGCGCGGTTTGACTGAGATTATTCTCATGACGACTATATATTGGCATAAAGATTGTTGGCACGAACTTGTAGCTAGGCGATCTGAGAACAATAACAGAGAAATTTTGAGAACGACGGTGATCTCAAAAAAAATCTGTGCCGCTTTTTCAATCGAAGAACAACTTAGTCATCGGAGTGATCGATCGCATGTGCCGCAGAGTTAAGCATGCTACGTTTTTCCTTAATGGTGTGGAAAGAAACCGGATTAGTAAGTGGTCGGCCTACGTCACAGAAAAGCAGGTTGCCAACCAGCAGCAGGTGGACGCGGGATTCCCCCTTGGTTTATGAGCTTAGTTTCACCTGGTCCCCTGCTGCCGCCACACCTTCCATGATAGTATTTATCTTCACGCGGAAAGTCGTCAGAGTGTTAAAATGATCTTTCCGGAAAGCTGTACTATAGTACCGTAAACGCCAGTTACGCCAGAACTTAATCTAATGCAGGCAAGACCGCGGGCAAAGTAAACTGTCACCGGTAGGGTTTAAAATTTAGTTAACAGTGAAAAACGGACCTACGCCATCTTTATACGTGTATTCGACCCTATTTTTACAACATTGATTGATTGTGAGAGACTCAACTGCTAAGGTTGCGTCAACAGCTAAGTTCGTTTGTCCCGTAAGTGTAGTACATGTTTTCCTCGCTAGGTGGCGGTGATATTCTCTAGCTGAATGACGAGATCTGGCGCCCCCCTACAGTCAGCTAGGGGGGGTTCCCCAAACAGGTATCTCCCAACAGCGGGGCACTGCCCCAGCCAAGACGAGCTCTAAGCTCCCAACTGATCTCCCGATATATGCGATAGTGCAATGCATGTGAGTGTGAGTGTGTGTGCACGTACGAGGAAAGAAGGAGGAAAGTTAAATGCCGACATCTCTACCCTGTGACGCGACATTTGACGGTTGGTTCTTAGAAAACTGCTAACAGGATGAGAAACAAGTAAGGTGTTAAGTGACCGCATTTCAGTAATAATGAGAGTTTGAAAATGATATAGTGAAAACAACTCCCGTTCTTCATTGTCATGACAATAGAGGTCGCTGCATTAACGTAAACTAGAAATAACCATCATGAAGGGCGCTTTAGTATGTTATTGTAGGGACTGCGGCCATATAGCAGTACTAGTTAGTTGTCTGATTCCTGATTCGGTCATGGAGTGAGATTGGGTTCTTGATAGCTGTTAAAGTGACAACCTGTCTTTAGGAAAAGGGTGAGTGGAAGGGGATGAATGGAGAGGGAGAGAGCGGAATAAAGGAAAAGAAAAAAAATTCTAAGAAATACCAAGCTTACTTTAGGCTGTGGAGAGATCGAGATCGGGATGTAGGGAGGGTAATCCTATTTTAATAAGCAAAGGTTTGCAACTCACCCTTTCCTGCGGACAAGGACACTACTTATTTTAAACAGTTCTTCCCTCCCACGTTTTTGGTTCCTCATACAAGCGTTCGCATTTTTAATGACCGCTTATTTATTTGCATTAAATTTTAAAAGTCGTCAGACGGAAGAACAGTTTCAGTGTCCTGAATCTCGCCGACAATAAAGACTTCTTTGTTTTACCGGCATCATTAACTATCTTTTTAGTTGCATGAAATTGTTCATAAAATGGCATTTTATGGCACAGATTGTGACTATTAGCAGTTTATGGCACGAATAGTTGCGTCACTGCACATTCAGCCAATCGCAGTGAACGAATCGTGGGGGATGGCGGTAAATCGAACAGCCCACAACCGTTTTCTCGCACATCTGTCAAACACCGGTGACATCATGAAAAATAAGTTTTCAAAATACTTTTTGATTTTCTTATAAATTTATAATGCAGTTATACAAAAAATAGCATATGTAACTCGTTTATAATATTGCTTATTGCATTCCTACAGACATGAAAACTCGCTACTAATGTCACTCGTTTTCCGATATACTAATACAATAAAGCTTAACCTTTATAAACTAGATAAATAACGCACTATATTATATATTTAAATTCTAATAGTCCCTTTCTCGAAAGTTTCTCGCCGCTTGGCACGCAACTATGACTGTATCCCTACTACTAAGAGTGTATCCCTATGCCTCCGCCCAAGAAGTGGTCGAGGTGGGGCCAGGGTGCGGTAAGCGAATAACATGTGGCCAGCGGCTGGACGCTCCTGCCGCAGCCACTGCTCCTGCCGGCCATGGCCCTCCGCACTCTGCTGCTCGCCGCCCTGTGCCTCGGCGCCGCCCACGCCGTCGTCTTCGAAGGCGACGCCCCCTTCCGAGAAGGTAAGGCCAAGGGAACGGGTCGGAATAGCACATTTCACACATCCACAATAAATACTTTCGAATTTCTCAGATAAGGAAACATAATCAACCAAACACTGTACAAATCAATCCATGTGTTTTAAAGCAATAAGAAGAGTAACCTCAAAATCAAACAGTATGGATTGATAAAAGCTCTTTCTCTAGTGGCAAAAGTGAGAAAATTCTGTTGTCAGGACCTGTTGAATCCAATCTGATCGCAAATCGCCACTTAATTTATTTATTTATTGTTAATTAGTTTTCTACTACGATCGTACGTATGTACGTACGTACACTGTCCAGATTCTAATTATCTGAATTTATCTTTTCTGCGCGAAAGTAAAATCCAAAAACCTATTTGTATTCTAATGTCTAATATTCCTTTCGTTCAGTTCGGCCTTCGAGTGTCGTCCCCAGAGAGCAGTGAATGCCCCCCTCCCTTCCGCGCGGAGAAGGAAACAGGCGCGTGAGCTGAAGCCAATAGCACGTGGTCAGCGGCAGGATGCTCCTGTGGCTGCGAAGCGCATAAATGTCACCTCGATGCGAGAGAAGGCATTTGGCCTCGTGCCGCAGCCACATCCACCGCCACCGCCACAGCGCCTCCTGGCCATGGCACTCCGCACGCTGCTGGTCGCCGCCCTGTGCCTCGGCGCCGCCCACGCCGTCGTCTTCGAAGGCGACGCCCCCTTCTATGATGGTGAGATGCACTGCTTCTTTGTTTTTTCTCAGTTTTTTATACAGTGGGACGTCGATTACCCGAACGTCAATTATCCGAAACTTCAGATATCCGAACTCATATTTTCTCTGAAAAATCATTTTTTTAATTGGGTACTGTTCCATACACTATACGTATTCGTTTTCTTTTGTAATAGTGAATATTGACAATGATCCCTGTTATGATTCACAGTGATAAAATATTAACGAGATACTATGCATCATCTGACTTCAGTGAACTTTGACCAATCCTAAGCTTAAGAACTCGGAGTATTTATTATTAGCAACATAACGCTTTGCACCACCTTTAAGTGCAAAAGAACTATCGGTACATTGTCAAACAACCGATCGTAAATGCTTAACAGCTGTCACTCACTCAGAATGTTCATAGTTGGCAGGAAACCTATCGCATTTTAGTGCAACGGTAGCCTATGTAGACATTATGTTCAGTTATCCGAATTATCGAATATTCCAACAATACCTTGTGCCAATTAGTTCGGATAATCGACGTCTCGCTGTACTTGTATTTACTTACCCGCGGATTTGTTGCTTCTTAGGGTGCAATTTATTTTTGTTCTGTTTAATTATTCTCTTAGTTTTTCGAGTTGTTTGATATTTCTTTGTTTCATTTATTTACCAGCAGATGTTTGCATGATGAGAGATTCATGGAGCACCTCTATTCACTAGCTCGAACTAAAATGCTTAGTTCTGTTAAAAGGTACAATAATAATATTCAAAATGTTTAAATTTGAACGTACAAGTATATACAAAGATAAAACAAGTGATTAACAAAAATTAGTTTTATTTTAGATGACGCACAGATTGTTTTGCCGTGTGGTACAACATAACGTGGCCTTCCTGAGGGCTGAAAAGTAGGACAATAAGCCTAAGCATTTCAACTTTAAGCAAGGTCACAATGTAAATCATTATCAAAATTAAAAATCCCTTCGTCAGGGACACATTTACAAGCAAAATAAGCAATTGCTCCATGCATGGAGGACACGCACCCTGAAAAAGTATTCATAACATTTTCGAAAAATATCATAAAATTGTATAAACGCCATTTTATTTGTACAAAAAGTTATTCCCTTTTAATAACACAGGCACACACATAAAAAAAGTTGTCAGATCCAAATACTTGGCATATGCTTCTCTATTGTACGTGGAAGCGCTAAATCCGAATCTGAAGACAGAACTGCGCCACCACCCTCGAGTTCTTTTTAAATCGAAAAAAAAAACGTGAAATTGTATTCTTTGTTTTTGAGGGTTGCTGTTAGACCCAAAGAATTGGCACATGTTTTGCTATGTATGACGATGCTCGGAATCCGAATCTGAAGACAGAATTGCGTCACCATCCTCCAGTTTTCTTAATCGCAAAAAACACTGTGCAACTGACAATTTACAATTTTATGGTGTTTCTTTTCTTTTTTCGATAAAAAAAACTGGAAGGTAGTGGCGCAATTCTGGCTTCGAATTCGGATTCAGAGTTTCGACATTTATAGAGAAACATGTGTCAAGTCTTTGGGTCTGACAACTTTGTGTGTGTGTGTGTGTGTTTTATGTGTGCCTACGCTAATTTCTATAATAACTTAAGCTAACTTCTATATTAGTGAGAGGGTGAAAATCTGGAGGACTTCTTTCTGGGGAGCGGCTCCAACACAATGTCCTCTTTGCGAGCTCCACAGTACCGAAATTCAGCCGGCGCTTCACCGTGGCCTGTGGGCGCTGTGCGTGTTCGCAGACCCCATTTGCTCGCCCCCGGAGAGCGGCCGGCCCGTGGGGCTGTGCAGGCAGCCCCATTCGTGCCCTGTCAACCGCGACGGGTCGTGGCTGCCCAACTGCGGGCTGCCCGGCGCGCGGGCCGCCAACATGCAGTGCTGCGCGCACCCGTCCCTCCCGCACCCGCAGGGCGGCCCGCGCAGCAGGCGAGGTGAGCACTCACTGCAAGGCCTCTGGCCGGGAGGTCCTACGGTTCCACTCTCGACGGTGCAGGATTTTCGACATTGGCTAGACGGCTAGGTCGAAATCAGCCGTTGCCTGGAGGAGAATTCTACCGGTCGGCTGCTCTGATCGGTAGTTTTCCGTGGTTTCTCCGATCAACACCAGGCAAATGCCGAAGCAGTACCTCAATGAACGGGCCACGGACCGCGGACCATGGACCGATCTTTCCTTCCTCTTCCTTGTTCTTCCCTCACCCCTTACGTACGTACACACAGCCACATGCACTACACTACCACATATCTCGGGAGCTTAGAGCATGTCTCGTCTGGGGCGGTGCCCCGCTGGTGGGAGACACTTGGTTGGAAAATCCCCGCAAGCAGACGTAGGTCGGCGCCGGATCCCACCAACGAGCGCGGGATGATCACTGCCATCAACAGCGATAAAATATGCACTACACTTACGGAGCTAATGACTTCGGCCGTTGACGCGCTCGAAATCACTAATCAATCAATAAATCAATTAATCCTTTGGGTCAATTTACTGCCTATGGCAGGGGGTATTTGCTGATGACTTTGAGAGACTACAATTTAACCTTTGAAGAGGTTAAGATTCAAGTCTCTGCCGTGGCAGGAGTTTCGACACCAGCTAGGTAGCTGGATTATTTTCTGGGAGAGAATCCTCGAGATTGGCGGTAGTTTTTTCTAATCATTTCTAGCTGCTGAGCTGGCGCAGATACAGTAATACTCCTCAGTTACTACAGCGACTACGAGAGAACGTAGGGTTTAGAGTCCCGACGAGGTCGGATTTTCGACAATAATAACATGGATCATACATACCTAAATTACATTTACAGAGTACTTGGAAGACAATTGAAAGGGGCGGTTCCTCTGATCGGTAGTTTTCCATGGTTTCTCCGATCAGTACTGGGCAAAGCAGTACCCGTACCCTAACAAAATGAACCCGGCGGTTTTTTTCTTCTTTGTCCTCTCCTCTCCCCGTTCACTTACATGTCGGGTGCTTAGATCGTGTCCTGACTGGGGCACTGCCCTCCCCGCCCTCTGTTTTACGGGGCGATACCTGGTGGGTGAAACCTCTCAAGCCGATGTGTAGGTCGGCACCGCATCTCTCATTCCCACGGAAAAGAAACACTGCCACCGCCCAGAACATAATTCACTACACTTACAGGGTAATAATAGCAGTGGAAGCACCCGGAAACTCCAATCAATCAATCTGAGAATGTTTAGATTAATGTCAAGGCAGAATCCTAAAGAAGGGGGCGTGGACAGTGCACATTTTTCAATCCTCTTGCTGATCTCTTTCCCATACCTAAGGCCAGGCAATGAGTTTATACCAAGACTCCGCGTGTGCCGTTCTCAAATTTCTAAGGCGATCGGGTAGTAACGCAAATATGGGGATTTTAGATCGAAACTGGAAATATGATTCAGCTCATTAGGAAAAAGAAGAATATTTTTAAAGTAGTCGGGTAAGAAGAGGGGAGCACTTTAAAATGTGCTCCTTCAATTCCCAACTTTTTCTCTTTGCCGCTTCAAACTCGTCAACCAGAGCCGTGCCGCGGACTCCCTTCCCACTTCCGCCGCTTCTAATCACCACATCCGAATCCTTCTGATGTAGCGCATCCGCTGCGGCGGGGAAGGTGAGTGAAGTTGCTTTGAACATCAGGATACCGCAGTGCCAATATTCGTGAGACAACGCGTGAAAGGGCAATAACAAACAGCATTCTTTATTATGTTGTAACGTAGACGCAAAGTATACAAAATAGTTCGTGTTTGCTCAGATGATCTTTTTGGACCCGTCCCATTTTGAGTGACAAATCATAAACGTTTCTCTGAATAAAAGAATTTTCAATTTTTTGTCACATATTTAAGAGAATTGAAGGTATACGGATATAGTTGAACAATTTTTACTAGTTTTCTGTTCTCTCCCTGATCACTATCAATCAAACGACAGGATTTTATCACGAATCTTATTTTAAAGAGAGCTATAAATTGATAACAAAAATGTATTACTACTCACGTTTTAAAATTATATTTAACCTTTGAAGAACAAGTAATTTAGTTAATAATTCGCACGTTTCAATGTAATTTAGAGATTCTACGAAATGAAAACCACTCGGCTGACATGCCAATTCAATATAACTTTAGTCGTCATAAGAAATCATCCCCGATGTTTAGCAGTTTCTGTTCCAACGATTCTGAAGACAACTAAACTGTGAAATCAGTTTCTGCGCTCGAACATGATGTAAATATTAATGTGTGCGAAAGAGAAATAAAAGTAACATTACGAAATCGCTCTAAACATTTATATAAATATACAAATCAACAAATTAAAGTACTCCAGAGAATAAAATATATTAAAATTAATATTAAGAAGTAGAATTTTACAATAATACACCATTAACGACTGTCATTCAACTTGTTATGATATCACTCTACTTTTTTTAATAGTTTGTTCAGATAAGGTTTTTCGCGTGACAGATTTTTGGTGATCATCAAGTATATGCCAAGTAAATATCTATATGTGTATGTAGTATAAATAACCAAGAAATGAAACTAGGTTAAAATACATAGGGTTTTAATAGTTTCCTATTTAAAAATATTAAGTAAAATGCGTTAGTGATTTATTTAAAAACTTTACTCAAAAATATGTTCATAGACATTGATTCTTACATTTTTCTGCAACAAAAAGCATTAGTTTACGAATTGCATTCTTATTTCTGTGGTATAAATTAGGCTTGATGATTTTTTTAACACAGCCTGCCAGCAATTCACAAAGCCGAAACAGACCTGCGACAATTTCCAACCCCTTGCTGCCGGTTCCGAAGTTCGCCTGGGAGATTTTCCTTATTTTGTAAGTATTATTGACTAGGGATCGGATGTTTATGACCTAAAAATGTTAGAAATGTGCATTTGTGACCTAAAAAATGCGAAAATACGACCATAAATATGACTTAAAATTTTTGTGATTGCGTTTTTGAAACCTTCCAAATCTTGATGCTGTTTAAATATTGTATTGAAAAAATAATTTTAAATTATAGTTCATTCACAATTCACCCCTTCTTCTTTGGCGCCCTATGAAGACAATTCCTCTGCTAAAGTTATTTATAGAAGCGTTGACCTTGTACAACACCTGACAAAACTAAACCTACTCTTCCTTGGCATCTGTTGTTTTCTACGCGTTCTTTTTACTTCCCCGTATACGTACGTATATATGGAGTAATATATGTAGTATACGGAAAGTTATGTAATGCTGCGCAAAAAGTGGCGAATATTCGCCAGAAAAAAATCGTTGCCGGGCCTTGGTAACAAAAAAGTGGATAAATCCAGTTGCTAAATTAAGAAAAAATCTCCTAAGACGTGGTGTAACCAGAATCCCTGTTTTGTAAGTCCTTGACACCGAAAAACCAATTGAAAGCAAAACGGCCGACCGTCCGTTTCTCTGTCCGGTGTATGTGAACAGCACTAGCGCCTAAACTATGCACACTATTTTTTCCAAATTGAAGAAACCCCTGTCCATCTGGCCTGAGTCGAAGCTCAGAATCGTACCTAAGCCACCTTTATAAGTGTAATTTACTCTATTCTTACAAGAAATTCAAAGAAAAAATTTTGAGCCGTTTTTTGAGAAAATTTTGAAAATGTGCGGGGGGGCTTCATGTAAAGTACCCCTCAAAATTAATGAATGTTTTTCAAAATCTCAGAGCTTCGACTCAGGCCAGATTGACAAGGATTTCTTCAATTTGGAAAAAATAAAAACGCGTAGTTTAGGCGCTAGTGTTGTTAACATACACCGGACAGACGGACGGACAGATGGACAGACGGACGGACGTTTTGCTTTCAATTGGTTTTCCGGTATCATGGACCCACAAAACAAGGATTCTTACTATACCACATGTTAGGGGAATTTTTTTCTTAATTTAGCAACTGGTTTTATCCACTTTTTCATTATCAGGACCAGGCAATTAATTTTTTCTGCCGAAAATTCACCGTTTTTTCGCGTAGCATTACATAACTTTCTCTATATTACGTACTATATTACGTACCCCTGTATCCGTCCGTATATACGTACGTATAGGGGAAATATATATATATATATATATATTTATATACGAAAATACGTGTATATGACATGTCGTAAACATCCCGGCCCTAATTATGACACAGCGAGCAATGTCAAACCATATTTAATCATTGTCAAGTCATCGATTTGCTTGCCTTCAGGCTGGACTGGGCTACAAAAGAAAGAATGGCAGTGGAAAAACGAGCTGGGCGTGTGGTGGGGCCCTCATCAGCGAGAACTTCGTTCTGACAGCTACAAACTGCGCCCGCGGGTCTCCTTCACTGTAAGTAATTATAAAAAGCTTATTTAGGAAATCAAAAACCCTGTGAGGAATAATGCAAAGGAATGTTTTAAACGCTTACATTTCGACTGATGATTCGACGAAAGCTTCTCTAAAGGAGTAATACAGTGATGTAGTTTATTCTCACACTCATTATTTTCTCCCTCATATTTTTCTATATTATTATTATTATTATTATTATTATTATTACTATCATAATAATAACAATATTAATCATATTTGTTATAGCTCGACCAACTTGAGAATGATGTTTACAGGAGCTCGCCACCGTCTGTGTTTACAACCGAAACGACAGAGACGGAGATAAAAGGATACTCAATTCAAAATTAAAATGGTACCGTGCCAAACTATTGCGAAAGAAAGCGATTTATTTTGTTGCAAATCTAGAATCTTCCCAATTAATATTTTAACTGCATTTGAACATGTCTGCATCTCATATTGGAATAAATAAAAGTATACTTTTCTCCGCAAAACAATTCAAAATTTTGAAACCAATTCTTTCGATGAGAGATCATATAAATCGTTTATTTTAACTTAAGTAGTTTCTCAAAATATATACCAAATAAAATTGTTTTTTATGTAAGGAGTAACTACCACCATAATGAATAATATTGTAGATACTTACGACAGTAAAGTTAATGTTTTGGTACTTTATTGCATACCTGACAAACAGTCTAAAGCCTATGGAAAAAAGGATGAATGAAGGAGAATACAAATGTTTAAATTCAATGATTAAGTATTAAAAATCAATATAAATAGAACTTTTTATAATAGTCTTGTACTAGAAAGGTGAAAAGTAAAGAAAGCAATTTAAAGGGACAAAAATAAAACAGTCAGAGCAAATCTTGCATGATGTGTCTCTGAAGTTACATTTTATGAGCTGATTCTCAACTTCCATGAAGGAGACCCTGGTGACTCCGTAGAAGCAGTCTCTGAAGACGCTTCACGCTCCTGGCGACTTTTGTTAGCGAAACTGACTGTACAGACCCGGGTTTTCACTGTTAGTTCCACGACGCGCCGCAATCGCAGCCTTCATTCTTCACTTGGTCGAGTTATAACAACAGTTGTTATTAATATTTTTATTATTATTGTTATTATTATTATTATCAAGCCCATACAATTCCTTTTTGGCAGAGGCATCTTGAGAGTCAGGTAGCTGCAGAGTAGACATCAGATCAGCTACTTCTGAGATTACTGTTCTATATAACACGGATCGGTTATTACCAACAACAATTGGAATAATTTTGCACAAATTCAATACTCTAACATCCGAACGCTAATGGACGACAAGTAGTAAGAAGCGGAGGAGCAGCACGTCAGGCGTTCTCAGAGCTCTTCCCTGTGGTCTAAAAATATCCGGCAATAGGAAGAGAACCCGATGTCAGCCCAAACGAGTCGAATTGGACTGTGTTGCTACAGGAAGCCGCAGCAGAATATATTCAATTTTTGTAAAAATAAAAATAATTTTCTAAAAACGCTTCAATATGCCGGGCTGAATGGCGCAGACACTAGCAATAACGTGCGCCTGCGGAGCAGTGGGCTGCTTATCCCTCAGCACGTACTACATTATTTGGACCACATGTTTTGTCATCAATATATCATTCACCCTTCATGAAACGTTACATAATGACACAAAGAAGCAGATTGTAAAATTCGTTTTAATAACACAAGGATTGGAGGTTGAAACAATATAACCATAGAAAATTTCAAAGTCTTTTTTCTGAGAACCGCACTTTTAGGAATAAATTAAATTATTGTTCAAAACTGTTAAGTGAGTGAAGTAGTATTGTGCGGTACAATGACGTACTCGTTAGGAAATGGAATATGCAACTTTGCAGTGTGGTTAATGCACTAACTGCCAATTTTCAATCGACATGTATTATTACTTCCGATTCTATTGTTATATCACTATTACAAATCTATTTTTAGTTCAGGTTTTGGTGATAATTGTATCTGACAGAGAAACTGCTTTTGGATTGTGTCCACTTCCAAAGTTAATTATCAGTCTTCCATCTTGCATACAAAAGAAGACAAAAACAATCAGCTTGTCCGTTCACCTCCGCTCAATTGTGAGAATGGCACCCATCCAACGATTTTTCAGAAATCATAAAGCAGAGCGCCGCCAAATCTACCTGGAGCAAACCCAACGCGTGTCCCAAACCCATCGGCTGCCCATCGGCTGGGTTGTAGGTCGGCGCCGGATCTCGCCGTCAAGCAGGGGGCGAAATCGCCCACACCTCCCCGGTTAAATCTTGCAGTAAACCTTCGAAACAAATACGTTAGCAGTTGACGCGTCCGGAAACAATAATCAATTAAACCAAATGAAAGAAAGAGAATGTAAAACAGGAGAACAGTCAATATAGCGTAGTATAAATCAAATATTAAGTTCAAATTAAAAGTGAAACTAAAGTATTTTATCTTAGGTGTTGTTTTTACTTTCCCGTATACGTACGTATATACGGAATAGTATACGTAGTAAAGGGAATGATATGTAATGCTCCGCGAAAAAATGCGAAATGATTTTCGGCAGAAAAATATCGCTGCCAGGCCGTGATAGTGAAAAAGTGGATAAATCCAGTTGCTAAATTACGAAAAAAGTCCCCTCACACTTTGTGTAGCCGCCAAATCTACCTTAGCAAACCCAACGCGTGTTCTCCCAATATGCGGTATCCTTGTTCCCGCAGCAGCGGTCCGGCTAAGGTGCGGCTGGGGGCGGTGACGTTTCGCGAGAGCGAAGGCGCAGGCCCCGACGCGCAGGAGCTGGACGTGGCGGAGGTCATCGTGCACCCGGCGTACAACGCCTCCTCCAGCCACAACGACATCGCGCTCCTGCGGCTCGCGGGCAACGCGCGACTCACCCGCACCGTGCAGCCCGCCTGCCTCTTCCCGGAGCACCGGCTGCCCATCGGCAGGGTCGTTCTCGCCGGCGCAGGCGCTCGCTCTTCCGACAGAAGTGGTACTATTTCAGTACTTGAAGTCATTTTAACTCTAGATTACAAAGGCGCCCTGTACCAAATATTATTACAAAGGCGTATTCTGGCACACTACTTTGGTAAAAATAAAGAAAAACTAATCGTCTCCTGTATTATTTCAGTAGTATACCTTTGGGTTCCGGCTCTCACACGCAACCAATCTTTACAAATGAGGGCTCTAAAGAAAGAGAATTTCACGGAGACTTGACGAATTCCACTTTGACTTTAAAAGTATGGATGATTTCTTTAAAAAAACGCATCGAAATATTCATGTAAAATGCAACCCGCATCACATGTCAACCTATATCGGCAAATAACTCATAAACAAAGCGTTTTAGAGCCTTAAAATGTAAATGTACGTAAGGACGCAGAAAATAATTCAATACTTTTTAGTATACAAATAATGTTTCAATTTTCTCACCCCAGCAAGCTGGCATCCTGACTCTCCAAACCCACTCGGTTCTTCATAACAAATCAAGAAAAGTTAAATAATATTGCAATGTGTAATTGTTCTGTTGGTCTGTTCTTGCCCGATCCGGTTTTTTCGCACTACTTTACTTGGTTTTCTCAAGAGTAAAAACCTTTTCTATTATTTGACTATCAAGGAAAGCGAAAAGCTATCTCTCAAGGAAGTTTGAAACATTTCTTCAAATGTTGTTTTTAAAGAAGTATGAATTGTTCCAAGAACATCTCTGTGTAATGTTGAATAAACTTTAGTTGAAAATTTGTTTCAAACATCAATTACATTGTTATTTTGTCTGATATTCTGTAAGTACATTAGTAGTTCTTCTCCTTTATGGGAAGGATAGACAAATGGATAGAAAAGGATTAACATGCGAGAGTTCTCGCACGGGTACGCTAGTTTTTAATTAAACACTAAATTTAACCCTAGATTACAGAGGCGTCGTGCAACAAGATTACATAGATTACATAGAAATTACAATATTACGTAGATTGCAAAGCAACTAGTGCGGAAATATTCCCCCACCCTCTTCCCCTCACTCCTCGTTTCTAAAACTCTAGGTACCTTCATTGTATGACTAAGCAATGAAATACACTAATCATGTGCAGTGCCTCTTTTTAAATATCCCATTTTAACACGCGCCTTTCAGTAAACTATGCCTTTGTAGTTACGTCAGTGATATTTTTGGCACTACATTGACTAATATTATGAATAATGAGCACTACTCCTTGTCTTATTACATTTAAGTTTTGTTATGAACTTTTAAAAGTCATAATGGGATCATGGCAATAATAAAGAAGGTCTCATGATGAGGTAGTTCTGCGGGCGCTTCTCAAAAGCCACGTGTGGACAGAACTAAGTAAGTGTCTGCTGTGAGAGTCTAGCTATTTAGATGTATCTATAACAACCTTTAAAGTGTAGTTTGTAACTCCATATCATACATGTTCAATCCCTTACATTTAGTTTTACATCGAAAAAAATAGTTTTTCTTAATTTTAGCCAAAGTAGTCTGTCAGACTACGCCTTTGTCATAATGCTTGGTGCAGACAACACCGTTCTGTAGAGGCGGTGTTGGTACTGGTCGCCTTTGTAATCTAGGGTTAATGGATTGAACATATTTGATATAGCCGGCCCCGTGGCCGAGACCGCTAAAGCAGTAATGCCATGGTGGTCTTGGACCGAGGGGTCGCGGGTTCGAGTCCCGCCTCGGGCATGGTTGTATGTGTTCGTCCTTTAACCCCCTCTCATCACCATATCGTTTCATCGTTATACCATTACGTTACATCCAAAAGTGGTCGCTAATGACCGAGTAGTTGATGCGACCTTAAACAACAATGTTTGATATGGAGTTACAAAATATATTTCAGAGGGCTTTATAGAAACAGTAGACGCTTGGTACTGTCCACACATGACTTTTGAGAAGCGTCCGCAGAAGAACCTCGTCACTCAACCTTTATTACGATCGCCATTGTCCCATTATGATTGCTAAATGTTCAGAACAAAACTTAAATGCTCAAGGCAAGGATTTTGTATTCATTATGTACAATATTATCCAATAAAGCACCAAATTATCACTGACGTAAATACAAAAGGGTAGTCTGTTGGACGACGCGTGTTAAAATGGCGTAGATCGGAAATAGGCACGCACACAACGATACGTGTTTTACACTGACTAATCATATAATAAGGGTACACAAGAATTTCAGAAACGGGGAGGGTGGGGAAGACAGACGACACCTTTGGAATACGGGGTTAGGACAGCCTCTTTTAAGTTCTGTTAGCACTCGGCCCGCTAGCAACGCTCTGTAAGCTCTTTACTGGCGTCGAACGGAACTGTGGAGTAATCCTTCTTTAACGTGGTCATCGTCAGTCTTTGCCTTTTATCACCTCGGTCAGGGGCTTTTTTTTTTTTTAATAATTTATTAATCCTTGTTCGGCCTGTTAGGCCTTTCAAGGTTTTGAATCATACATACAATTTTTGTACAAAGTTAATGACAGTCGGCTTATTTTACATATTTTTGAATTTACAATTAAATATTAACTAATTACCGAGGAGTGTCCAGGAAGGGTCCTCTAACTACTCGAATTTATTTCTAATTTGTTGTTAATAACTGCTTTCATTTCTGCTATTTTATGGAGGTCGAAGTAAATCTTTAGAATGCCGACTTTTGATTCTTGGATATGGTTTTGAAGTTGAACCTAACTTAAATGTTTGGGTTGCAGGGCAGGATGGTAGGTTTGCATAAAATCGGGTGGAGTCTGTCTATCCATTGTTTTATTGGGCATATAGCGAGTTCTTTTTGAATTTGCTCGTTGCGGATATACCAAGGTGCATTTACTGTCCAGCGTAGATACTTGTTTTGAATCACTTGTAATTTGTTTAAATTGCTATTTGCCGCACCTCCCCAAATTTGACAGGCGTAGGTTATTGAAGGCCTTATTATATATTTGAAAATGGATATTGACGTGTCGATGTTGATCTTTGAGTTTTTATTAATTAGTGGGTACAGTTTTAACATTTTTATGAATGTTTTGTTAGCTGTTATTTTTATGTGTTCTTTCCAAGTTAGCCTTTTGTCAATGTGAAGTCCTAAATATTTTACTGAAGTTGTAGGGGAGAGCCATTGAATAGATGTGTTATTTAGAATTAATGGATTTATAGTATAGATTTTTTTTAATGAGAAAATTTTTGCTTTACATTTAGTTGGGTTGATTTTAATTTTCCATTGCTGAAACCATTCTGTAAGTGTGTTTAAATCATCTTGAAGTTTGTTTCGTCCTAATGTTAAGTTTTGATGTGTTGTAAATATTACGGTGTCATCTGCAAATAACGCTATTTTTGAATGCTTTAGTTGTGGAAGGTCTGAAATAAATATATTGAATAGGGTTGGTGACAGAGGCGATCCCTGAGGGACACTGGCCGTGATATCATAAACAGAGGACTGTACTAAATTGACTTGTACTTTGAAACTACGATTTATTAGAAAACTTTTTATTATTTGTTGTAAATATTGCGGGAATCCATATTGCCGTATTTTATATAGTAAATCTTGGTGCCATACTTTATCGAACGCTTTTTCTACGTCCAAAAATAGTGCTAATGTATGTTTAGATTTTTGGAAATTAGTAGCGATGAAATCGGTTAGTCTTAAAAGTTGATGTATTGTTGAATGGTTATTGCGGAAACCAAATTGTGACGCGGGTATAATATTGTTACTGTTTATGAATGTGTTGATTCTCTTTAGTATTAATTTTTCGAAGATTTTCGAAAGCGTTGGAAGTAGACTAATTGGTCGATAATTCTCTGTTCTCGAATGGTCTTTACTTGGTTTTGCAATGGGGATTATCAGTGCCATTTTCCAAGATTGCGGGAAATAATTTAATCTGAGGCAAGAATTGTATATTGCTGTTAAAGAACTGATGGTCAGGGGCTTGATGCCATTAGATTCCCCGGATCCCCACAAGATCACTGATGCAAGAAATTGCAGGGTCTCGAGTTACTCAACCTCCAAGACTTTAGGGAACGTAGTTAAGCAATTCGGCAAGCAACGACGACACCTCAGTGGTAGAATAGTAAGCACTTAAGCATCGGCGGGTGGGAGGTTCCGCATCCCCCCCAACATTTTTAGGGTATATTGGAGGAAACTTCCTGATAATCTGTACCTAGTTCATTGAACTGTATCTCCTCTTCCAATAATTTGGCGCGGGTACAGCCATGGGCAAGTGTAATGGGAAAAGGTTTCATATTCTCGACTTCATGGTTTAAAACTGGGGAGAGGAGATTATCAAATTGCGTAATGTACTGTGTGCCACGACACGCTTGTATCATTTAAGAATACCTTTGGAAAATACTTGGCAAAGTAAATTCTCCAAACGTTCCGGACATAAGTAGATTCCATATTCATATATTCAGGAAACGAAACGGAATGAAACTGTTGTATCACTTCCTGGCAGCGAAAGAAATAATCAAAAACAGTTGGTAGCGTTGGGAGATCATGTGATGTCAAATTTCTAAATCTCAACAGTTCGGCCGATACCAGAGATTAGCAGTTGTAAAATTGCACAAGCAGCTCATTTTCTAATGACCTAACAATAAAATATTGTCATTTTCACCCCCTATGACATAGTTGTCACAACATTTATTGATGTTGACGAACAGCCTAGGGTGATTTAACTGTCAACTTAACTGAACAGATGTACACGAGTGATTCTCCTTTTCTACATGTTGCAGATATTGGTACGCTCACTAAAGTTGATCTTCCTGTGAAGACGTTTGAAGAATGTCAAGAAATTTACAAGCAGTCAAACAGATACATCGATGAATTAACTACATTATGTGCCGGAGAGAAGGGAAGGGACGCGTGCTTTGTAAGTATTAAAACTACACTACTGTTACACTCTCGGAGCACGTTCAATGTCAATGCAATTAAATTTGTTTGCAGGGAGACTCCGGAGCTCCAGTTGTTCAAAAGGAAGCAGCACCTTTATGCAATTATCAGATTGTCGGGATTACTTCCTTTGGATTTAAAGAATGTGGCTCTCAACCAGCAATATACACCAAAGTTCAGGCTTTTCTACCCTGGATTGAAGAAACTGTTTGGGGTGGAAGTTAAGTAGTTTCTCCCTAAATAACTTCTGAAATCATGTGATTGGTGGATGCATAATATTATTTCTCTTTTCAAAAAAAATAAATCTTCATGTATAAAAATTTGTTATCGTCAAAAAATGTTCAATAAAAATAATGCTCTTACACAGTAGGTATACTTTATTAAACTTCCTATAGTTCATGTGACAGCAAAAAATATTGTTTTAATTTGTCTTCCTAGAAATGGGCTTCTTGACTCTACCTCTTACAGAGTTGTTAGATATTCCTAGCGGGAATAATGAATTAAAATTTTCGAAAAAAAATGAAAATATATTATTTATGGTCTCTGGTAAATATTACAAAAAATTTCTGATCTAAAGATTACATCTTTTTAAGCCGTTTTTCAATTTACAGCTTAAACTTATTACTCGTATGATAGAAACACGTTTTGTGCACACCCTACGTACTATACAGAAAATAAATTATATAGTATTTATCATCTAACAGACAAACAAGATTTTTTTTAAATTGTGATGATATATCAATTTCTATAGAATTTGAATGTGATATACCTGCGCAAAAAAATCAACAAATAAGATGAGGTTAGAAAAGCAAATAAAAAAGCTCATAAGAAAGTTCTATATTCTCAACAGAAAATTTTGGTTTATTGCGAAATCAAATGCATAATATCAAACGAGAATTTAAAGTAGATCATCGATAATGCTTAAAGGATAACAAATGTCAAAAAACACATGCTCACTGAAATGTTTTATAATCATAACGAAAAACAAACAGATACATGGCAAACAATCGCATGACTGGGGGGATACACTAAAAAATATGGCATTCACTACAAGAGAAGAAAATAACAGAAATAAAAAAGTATACCCCAATCAAAGACCAGTTAGGTGGCTCAGACCATCAACTGATGTCACTGCAGTGCCTCTGATCGGGAAGTCCGAGCGTTCGACGGTGGCAAGATTTTCGACCCTCGCTAGGTCGAATTCAGCCGCTCTGTGAGGACGATACTTCTAGTGGCCGACTGCTCTGATCGGTAGACTTCCGTGGTTTCCCCGATCACCACCAGATGAATGTCAAAGCAGTACTCTAACAGACAGGTCACAGACCGCGCGCGATCTTTCCTTCCTCTTCCTTGTCCTACCCTCACTTTTTATACTCCAACTCATATGCACAATATTAACACACACGTCGGGAGGACGTTCGGGAGCTTACAGATTGACCCAGATGGAACGGTACCCTGCTGGTGGGAGATACCTGGTTGAGGAAAACCCGACAAAATCTACGTATAGGTCGGCGCCGGATCTCGCCGTCAAACAGGGAGCGAAATCACCGACACTTCCCCGCATAAATCTTGCAGCAAACCTTCGAAACAAATGACGTTAGCAGTTGACGCGTCCGGAAACAATAATCAATTAAACCAAATGAAAGAAAGAGAATGTAGAATGGGAGACCAGTCAATATAGCGTAGTAAAAATCAAATATTAAATTCAAATTAAAAGTGGAACTAAAGTATTTCATCTTAGGTGTTGTTTTTACTTTCCCGTATACGTACGCATATACGGAATAGTATACGTAGTATAGGGAATGATATGTAATGCTCCGCGAAAAAATGGAAAATGATTTTCGGGAGAAAAATATCGCTGCCGGGCCGTGATAGTGCAAAAGTGAATAAATCCAGTTGCTAAATTAAGAAAAAAGTCCCCTCACACTTGGCGTACCCAGAATCAGTATTTTGTAAGCCTTTGATACCGAAAATCCAATTGAAAGCAAAACGTTCGTCTGTCTGGCTGTTCATCTGTCTGTCTGTTCGTCCGTCTGCCTGCCCATCTGTCCGGTGCAGAGAGTATATATCCGGTGTATGTGAACAACTCTAGCTCCTAAACTATGTTTACGAGTTTTTCTAAATTGAAGAAACCCCTGCCAATCTGGCCTGAGTCGAAGCTCTGATAGTTTGAAACACATTCATTAATTTTTACTCTCCCGTATACGTACGTATATACAGAGTGATATACGTAGTATAGGGAAAGGTATGTAATGCTGCGCGAAAAAATGGCCAATTTTCGGCGGAAAAAAATTAATTGCCTGGCCGTGAAAAGGAAAAAGTGGATAAAACCAGTTGCTAAATTAAGAAAAAAAATCCCCTAACACGTGGTGTAGCCAGAAACCTTGTTTTCTAGATCCTTGATACCGAAAACCCAATTGAACACCCAAACGTCCGTCTGTCCGTCTCTCCGTCTGTCTGTCCGTCTGTGAACACTGCTAGCGCTTAAATCATACGTACGATTTCTTCCAAATTGGATATTCCCTAGTCGATCAGATTCTAGTCGAAGCTTTGGGATTTTGAAAAAGATTCTTCAAAATTTGGGGGTACTTTATATGAAGCCCCCCGGGCATTCTCAAAATTTTCTCAAAAACGGCTCCAAATTTTTTCTTTAAATTTTTTGTAGAATAGCGTAAAACACAATTATTAACATGGCATAGGTCCGATTTTCACGGATAACTAAATTTTCGAAAATTGTGAAAGTTTGAATTTTTCCGGCGTCTTACTCCAGCTACAAAATCGAAGATAGAGATTTTTTCTTCAAATAAAATTTGTTTTGCATATTGAGTTCTTTCATAAAGGTCATGTAAATGTTTCTCAAAATTTTAGTAGTTTTCGTGCAATATTGCGTGCAATATGTGCAACATTAAAAAATTACAAAAAAAGATTTTCTCAAAAACCGGCTCCAAATTTTTTCTTTAAACTTTTGGTAGGGATAGTGGTAAATTTACTCTACCAGATGACATAAAAGCCATAATGGTCTATTGGTTGGTTTTCTCAAAATTTACAAAAATGTAAATGTTTTTACTTGCCTCTCACGTCGTTAATATTTACAGTATCGGCGATTTTTTCACATTATTATATTTACGAGTATATATTTTTTAAATAATGTCAAGTAATGTTTCTCGAAAACACTCCCGTTTTCTGTGAAAAGTAGCTCAAATTTCGGCATTTTCAGAAATGCTCAAACGCCATTTTCTCATATATGGCTGCAAATTTTTTCTTTAAACTTTTGTAACCGATAGTGATAATTACACTCTTTAATATGAAGTTAAGTTTATTTTGAGTTATTTTTTTGTTTTTTCAAAAATTATATAAATGTAAATTTTTTAAAAGATCTCTCACATCTTTAATATGCACATTATTCGCAATTTGTAAAGATTATGATATTTGTGAGTGCAAGTTCTTCAAATAACTTCAAATAAAGTATTTTGCCACTCAATAATTTTCTGTTAAAATGAGCTCGATATGAAATATTTTCGTTCTGCCAATAGGAAACCGAAAAATTAAGAAAATGACCAAAAAAATGTAGTTTTGGCAGTGATAGATGGTAGCTGGCAAGAAAGAGTATGTGGCAATTCCGAATAGCTAGCGAAGACCCAAGAAAATACGGGAAAGTCTGTGCCATTCTGTAGCACCACTAGTTGAGGGTACTTTACACGAAGCCCCCAGGCATTTTCAAAATTTTCTCAAAAACGGCTCCAATTTTTTTCTTTAAATTTCGTGTAAGAATAGAGTAAAATACACTTATTAAGATAGCAAAGGTCCGATTTTCACGGTTAACTATGAATTTTCGAAAATTGCAAACGTTTGAATTTTATTCGACGTCTTCCTCCAACCACAAAATTGCAGATAGATTTTTCCGTCGAATACAATTTGTTCTTAATATTTAGCTCTTTCTTTAAGGTCATGTACATTTTTTTGAAACTTTTAGTTGTTTTCGAACAATTATGTGCAATTTAAAAAAATATACAAAAACAAGATTTTCTAAAAAAACAACTCCAATTTTTTTCTTTAAACTTTTGGTAGGGATAGTACTAACTGTACTCTATGATATGATATAAACGCTATATTGCTCTATTTTTTTGTTTTTTCAAAAATTGCAGAAATGTAAATTTTTGACTTGTGTCTCACGTCGTTAATTGTCGGCGATTTTTTCCTTAGTTATTATATTAATGAGTATATGTTCTTTAAATAAAGTCAAGTAAATTTTCTAGAAAACTCAACCGTTTTCTGTGAAAACTAGCTCAAAATTCCGTATTTTTAGAAACGCTCAAACATTATTTTCTCATAAATAGCTCCAAATATTTTCGTCAAACTTTTCAAACTAAAGAGTAGTAATTGCACTCTTTAATATGGCGTAAAGTTTATTTTGAGGTATTTTTTGTTTGTTTGTTTTTTTCAAAAATTACACAAACGTAATTTTTTTTGAAACAATCTCTTACATTTTTATTATGCACATTACCAGCAATTTTTAAATATTATTATATTTGTGAGTGTAAGTGCTTCAAATGAATTCAAATGAAGTTTTTTGAAAACTCAAAACGGTTCTGTGAAAAAGAGCTTCAAACTTGACAATTTTAGTTGTACTTATTTAAACGCCATTTTCTTAAAAACGGATACAAATTTTTAAAAGAAAATTGCCATTTAGAACGAGTTTTTGTGTTTTTTAATATTCTAATATTAATATTTCCGTTCTACCACTAGGAAACCGAAAAATTGAGAAAATCTCAAAAAATGTGCTTTGGGCGGCGATAGATGGCAGCTTGGAAGACTAAGTGGCAATTCCAAATAGCTAGCCCCGATCCAAGGAAATAGAAAACTAATGCGGGAAAATGTGTGCCAGTGTGTAGCATCACTATTTAACCCTTCTGCTACCGAGAGGTGTAACTGTGTTACCCCAACGCATATTTTATTATTTTTTAACATCTTAATATTTTTTAAAATTTTGATGTCTTATGTATTTGATATTTACTTAACTACCTAAAATATATTGCTGGAAAAACCTCTTTTTTTCCGCATGTAGTCATTTCATAGCTCTAATTTATACCTGGGGTTATTTCCTTACCCCCGTTGGTATTGGACGTTCGGGATTTAATAATGTGTTTCGAAGTTATTTTACCAGCGAGAGATGAGAGATGATGTTGTGGACGTCTACGAATTGTTATTATGGTACTTGCACGGTAGTATGTGAACAAATCGAAGGATTACAGTCTTGAGAACTTCAAAATTTATTCAGTATACACAATCCATACGATTTATGTGAAGAAGATCGTGAAGTCTATAGATTGTTTTATGGGAGTGGTGAAGATAATGTTGACGGGTTAGATAAAGTTGATATTTTTTCTGCTGAAGACGAAGAAAATGTGAATGGTGACGCTTAAATAATTTCAGACGTTGTTGAAGAATATGATTTTATATACAACTTATTTTTTAACACTTAAAAAATTGTTTATTAAACGGAAATTGGAGAAGACTGGAAACTGGAGACACGAGAACACCACAAACTAAGTAATATTCATTCGTTACTTGAGACGCATTCCGGCTAAACAAACGTGGGACGTGATTAGGATGGGAATTGTCATAGTATTCTCTATTGCCGGGCATTTAATTCGGATTATTTTGCATGCCGCTAGTACGACATGCCTCTACGGTGTTTCTGCCCTTCGAAAATCTCTACATTTCAGTCGGGATCGAACTCCTGCTCCAGGAACTGAACAATAAGTAAACTAACGTGCATCAAAACAAAGTTGTGGGGAAACATGACAAAAGTTTAATTTTTACGTTCCCTTATGAGCACGAATAAATATTTCTAGCGGGGAATTTACAATTCCTTTTCAGTCGTATCAGTTACCACGGGATAAAAATGTTATTTCTGTTGCTGTACTCTGCATACTCCCAACCTATCTCAATTTGATTAGCTGAATCACAAATAAATCCACAAAGGAAAGCAAAAAATTAATAGTTAATACTCAACGTGCTCGTTTATTATTTCTTAAATTTAATTGTATCCTTATCTGCGACTCCAGTCGGGGATTTTCTAGACTCAAGGCCGATGAGCCTATTACCGTAGGGCATTATCCGGCTCTAATCGCAGGGATTGGTGACCGTTTGAGAAGGAATGGCGACGGTTTCAGGGTTTCCTTCGTCATCCGCCTAGAACTAATTGGAGGACGTATATGATCATAGTGGCTGACTTCTACAGCCCTCAATTAGAGAGTTACTGGCTTCGACTTAGCTATTTAGCAAATCAAGTGTAACCTTGAATCTCCCAGTTGACGGATCTTCACTAGTGGGTTCATAACTACGAAAAGATAATCTGAATTTATCTTTCCTGAACGAAAGCAAAATTCGAAAAACTTATTTATATTCCGACGTCTATTATTCCTTTCGTTTAGTTCGGCCTCGAGTCTCTTCCCCAGAGGGCAGTGACTGCCCCCGCCTTCCGCGGAGACCAGGAAAAAGATGCGTGAGCAGGAGCCAATCGCATGTGGCCAGCGGATGGACGGTCGTGTAGTTGCGAAGCGCATAAAAGTGGCCTCGGGGAAGGCGAAGGCATTTGGCCGCCCGCCGCAACCTCAGCTCCAGCCACAGCCACCGCCACAGCTCCTGCCGGCCATGGCACTCCGCGCTGCTCGTCGCTGCTCGTCGCCCTCTGCAACGGCGCCGCCCTCGCGGTCGTCTTCGAAGGCGACGCCCCTTTCCGAGAAGGTAAGGCCAAGGGAACGGGTCGGAATAGCACATTTCACACATCCACAATAAATACCTTAGAGTTTCTCAGATAAGCAAACATAAGCAACCAAACGCTGTACAAATGTGTCCGTAGAGCTGCAGTATGAATTTACATTATAACTGAGGAAATCGGGTCCTCTAAAATTTTCCATTCCCATTACAAGATCCCTAGGTGGGATAGAAATAGTAGAGGGGCGGAGTCTTTATTTGCATCAAAGAGGACATACATATTAGATTAGAGTGGGTCAGTAGAGAGTTTGAAATGATGGGAATATAAATTATTACGTCAGGAACTATATTAGAAATTATTGCATGCTATAGGCCTCCGAGCGACGGATACAACATTTTAGATGACATCATTCAGAGAACGGGAAACGAATATGGCCATCCTATTGTTATTGGAGGCGACTTAAATATCCCGAGCGCAAACTGGGAGGTAGCCGTGAGCGAAGGGAAAGTCCAAACCCTTGTTAACGGTCTGGGACGCGACATGATGCGATTTTGGATGTTTACCTAATTAGGCCGAAAGATCTTTTCATATCTTGTGAGGTTGTTGAGGGCATTAGCGACCACAAAGCGGTTCTCCTTGACTTAGACGGAAATATTTCAAGAAAATGCATTACAATAGGAACGAAAGTACGGCAATACAAGAAAGCAAATCTAGGCGGGATTCAAGGTTTTTTTAGGGAACAATAGGACCGCTTTCTTGTATCACATCCCGAAAACGTGACGTCACCGTGAAACAAAGAATTCTTCTCATTAAGATGGCGAACGATGTTGGTCCTTTGTTTCGATGACCACTGAGAATATAGATGAAAGAATTGATTGGTAACTTAATCACGGTCGAAGGAACTATATAAATATTTCGTGAGTAAAAGTATTATCTCTGTCACGATCTCGATTATTCATTCAATTCGATCTCTCGGACTTGGCAAAAAAAAGTAAGTCTCAATTTTGATCGCGCAAAAAGTATAAAATATAATTACATATACCACAAATTAGTTATCTTAGGGGGAGGCAATTTTAAGGCTGATTCAATTCAATTTAAATGACTATTCTACTCTCACCAAGGTTTCAAAAAAAGGTCTTTCATTTTTGTAAAAATATCAATATTTTTAATAAAATTTAAATTGATATTAGTTATTAGTATTTAATTTTTCGTGCCTTCGACACCCAGAGTTTACTGTATATAATACTAGACTATAAATTACTACTTTATTAAAACAGTGGTAGGAGAGCACATAGTTTCTCGTCCGTACTTTCACGCAAAATTACGCGAAACGTACTATCGAAACTAACGAAATATTCTGTATGACCTATTTCATGATCTATCTTTAGGGAACAGATTTCATTAAATCTTTATCTTCATTATTGTAGTTGTAAGAAGAGGCCGAGAAGGTTTTAAATTTTCGAAATATCACTTTTCAACGAACGTGAGACCTGCACCATTCTCTTAAACGCCCTTTACACTATCCAACAACAAAATTTAATCAAAAACGTTGGAGCCATTTTTTTTATTTTGAAAATATTCCAGGGACTTGAGCTAAAGTACCTCCCAAAATTAAATTCAACTAGCCGCGACTTCAGATCGATTGGGGAAAATCAGTGTTGGAGAACAATGGCTGAATCGTTTAGTCGCTAGCGTTGTTCACAAAAGGAAGACGGACAAACTGACTGACGAACTGACTGTCGAACTGGCTGACGGACGGACGGACGGACTGAAGGATGGACAGACGAACTGACATACGTTTTGCCGTCATTTGATTTTTCGATATCAAGGACCTATAAAACATAGATTTTGTGTACACCACGTGTTAGAGGATTGTTTTCTCTAAATTTAGCAACTCGATGTATCCACTTTTTTGTTACCAGGGCGATGCAATATGAGTTCTTCTGTCGGAAATTCACTGATTTTTGGTGCAGCGTTTCATAACATTCTCTCTAGTGTGTCAACAGTAGTAAAACGTACAATCATTATTATATAGAGTGATAAATGTTGTACCGAAAAATGCCCTAATAATAATAATAATAATAATAATAATAATAATAATGTAAACGTGATATAGTAGACAAGTTTTAATTTGTGAAATGTACCTGTACAAAGTAATGTGAACTTTGTGTGTATGCCTTAGCCCATGCTATCAGTAGCCAATTGTTAAATGCGATGTAAATCCAAGTACTTAAGAACGTGTGCATTGAAGGAGGCTCGCGCGTGTCCGCAGAGGCCGTGTGCGCGCCGGGGGGCAGCGGACGGCCGTCGGGCGCGTGCAAAGCCCCGGGCGACTGCCCCGCGGGGGGCGCCGACGCGGCCGCCTGCGGGCTGCCTGGCGCCGACCTGCGCTGCTGCGCGCCGCCCTCCTCCTCTCGCCCGCAGGGCGGCGAGCGCAGCCGGCGAGGTGAGTGGCGCTCTGGCGCAGCGGCTCTACTGTAGTGAAAGACTAACGCTGCACTCTGCCCACCACTGGCAGTCTGTGCCGAATTGTTACATATGAAGTGTTAATGTGTGTGTGTGTGTTCATGTATTTGTGTGTTCATGAGGAGCAATTGATCGAACATAAAAAAAATACAGGTGTCCAGACATAACCTCACTAAATGATAACACCGTACCTGATGATGAGAAAGAACATAAAAATGATTATACAAAAAATCAATCTAACTCAGAAACTACTAATTTCTTTGAGTACACTACAAATAGTGTGCAGATTCTTTACCCAGCACTAAACGTGCTCGGCCGCAATTATGAATTATTGAAATCAGTGGTGTGATTCAGGCTATTTGCTGCGTGCTATGTCGCGCAGGTGCACGATATCGGCTTTAATCGCTCATATCATTGAGAATTTGTCGTTGTAAAAACGATTATGCCAAGCTGCGACAGCATGAGTACTTCGCGAACACGTGCAACTTCCGCTAACTCCGTTCTAAATTCCCCTTCAAATCTGTAAATGCGTATACACGACCAAGCTGAAGCGGGGAATTGCAAAGTTTGTTCAAAGTATCACGAAAATAGTGGCTTTAAACAAAATCTGTTTGTCTGATGTTTTCTATCAAACATCTTGATTGAACCTTGACATGACTGTTGTAAAGCTTTTGGCGGTCGCCCCAGCAGAGATACGTTTCGCGACCTCAGAGAAGCCACATGCTCATCTCTACAGCAATAACTGACAGGGCCCGCGGCTGGTGGTACAGATGGCAGCAAAAGAAAAGACGAACATTTCCACGCCCTTAGTCGGCGAGAAATACGCTTCTGATTTCCGAACACCTTACCGTTTTAAAGTGCAGTATGTCATAATGAGGATCGGATATTTCCCTCATGAAAATTTATTTACGTGAGTTTCCGTGGAAGTCTAATGCTGAAGAAATTCCAAAAATTATATAACTCCTAATCTAGCCTGTCAAATTTGAAAATATTTGGTCGTTGATTGCTACCATCACATCTCACGCTTTCAATTTGGTGCGGGTATGTGAGTCTAGACATGGGTATAATAATGGTATTCTTGTGGCATTCCATGTGTGCATATCGCTGGATGTTTTTTATTGCACAGCCTGCCTGGAATTCGCAAAAGCGAAACAGAGCTGCGACAATTTCCAAGCCCCTGCTGCCGGTCCTGAAGTGCGCCCCGGAGACTTCCCTTATTTCGTAAGTATTTTCAAACAGAGAGCATTCATGTCAGAGAACCGCAATGTATCACTCCCACTGCATCGGTTCCTTTGTGCTCAGGCTGGTCTAGGCTACAAAACCAAGTCTGGCAACCAGACGACACGTTGGCATTGTGGCGGAGCTCTCATTAGCGAGAATTTCGTTCTGACAGCGGCACACTGCGCCCGCGGATCATCATCCACGTAAGTAATTTTATTACAATATAATCGTTCTTCAAAATGTTCAACATGACGAGTTAGATGGTTAATAAAGTATAAAAGTAATAGACTTTTCATCATTTCTCTGAACATGTCTCCAGTGAGTACAATATCGTCTTTAAATGAGTTACCGTCAAAATTGCTAAAACGTTCTTACAGTAAATGAATGAGTAAGTAAATGAATTAGAATCAGTGCGTCTTTTGTTTGTAGAAGAGGATTATAATTTGTTACATAATTTCTTTCATAACTTTGTAAGCAAACAAATTATACTTCCGTGTCCTAAACTGAAGGTGGTCATACAACTTTAGAGTTGGCAATCTAATGAGACATGATTTCTCCCGGACTTTTCTTAAAAAAAAAAGATTTTGAAATGTTTCTGCTGATAATGTCACATTTTCAGCAGTTGTATTGAAGATTCGTATCGAGAGAGATTTCCTGAATTCTGATTATCTTGGGACTTGTTCTCTGGCGTGCAGTGGTTGACCCTCTATCTCAGCTCTTAGCATATTAACTTCGTATGTTCTGTTCGAATGATCATGAGTTCTATGCAAGTTCGAGTTTTTAGAAGCCAGAGGCGTATCTAGGGTATGGCAGACATGGCACGTGCCATGGGCGCCACTCTCAAGGGACGCTATTTAGCTTTCGTCATTCTCGGAAAAAAGTTGAATTATTTTACAATAAAGAAATTGAACTTTACACAAAAGATAAAATAAAATAAACGTTTTAAACAATCTAGCCATGTTCATCAACTGTGATAATCACTCCACTAACTTGGTGTACACGCAGCAAAACTAGAAGTATTAATGACCCCATTTTTCGGACCTCTTGAACTAGGGTTCTTTTCAGTATCTACAACTCGCTGGGAACAGTAGAAACTAGTAGTGCTACCGAATAGCACAGACTTTCCCGTATTAATTTTCTATTTCCTATTAATCTCAGCTGGTTATTCGGACTTGCCACATACTCTTTCCAGCTGCCATCTATCGCCGCCCGAAGTATATATTTTTGACATTTTCTTAACTTGCCGATTTCGCAATGGTAGAACAAAAATATTATTCTAAGAATATTAAAGAACAGTGAAGCCTCGTCCTAATGAGAATTTTCTTAAAAAAATTGGAAAATAAAATTGCCTATGTTTGACACAAAATTTCGCAAAAATACTCATGTTTTTGAAAAATTGAACATGATATTATTTGAAGATGTTTTTTATGAACACATTTTATTAAGAAAAAATATATCTTCTTAATTGTAATTGTCGGAAAACGCCGAAATGTTTTTCAATTTTTTCAATTTTTGAAAACAGAGTTTTCAACGAAAATTACACCTACGCCATTTTATTACATAACCTTCAGACTATCCAACAACAAAATTTTGTCAATTGTCGGCGCCATTTTTTGAAAATTTTGAAAATGTCCCAGGGGCTTCATGTAAAGTATCCCCTCAAAATTAAAATATCGGTTTCAAATTCAAGGGGAAAATCGCCTGAACAGTTTAGTCAGGGGCGGATCCAGAAACGAATTTTGGGAGGGGAAATTTTTTTATTCAAAATGTTTTGGTCGAATGTGTCATATTACAGATTATGTAGAAGACGCAGGATAAACTCAGCTCATTATGCGATTCATTGTTATTTGTTTTAATGTTAATACGAAAATAGTTTTGCTTGAAAGTTTCGGGACAAATTAAAATTAATAGTTACTGAAACATTTTGGGAGGGGAAATTTCCCTCACATCCCTCCCCGTGGATCCGCGCCTGGTTTAGTCGCGTGTTGTTCACAGACAGACGGACGGACAAACGTTTTGCTTTCAATTGGTTTTCCGGTATCAAGGGATTTAGGCTACACCACGTGTTAGGGGATTTTTTTCTTAATTTAGCGACTGAATTTATCCACTTTTTCGTTATCAGGGCACGGTAATGAATTTTTTTCTGACGAAAATCTGACATTTTTAGGCACAGCATTACATAACTTTTCCAGTACCATATATACGTACGTATACGGGAAAGTAAAATGCCATGCCTGTGGTTCTTATGTCGAATCTTCATCAGACACAGACATCATCACTGGTAGAAGCTGTGAAACATCTTCGACAAAATCATTGAAGTTCTCCAAAACATTACTGATAATTTGAACTCGGATTTTAGGACAAAAGCCTATTTAGTTCCTTTAGGATGTTGTGAAAATTAATTGCAGATGTTTACGAATCATGAAAAAACAGATCTACTGAAAGCATCTTATAGTGACTAAAATGGTCTAAAAGGGCAGTTGATGTTTATTTAATATACACCAAGTAATTTTCAAGAATGACCACCAGTGCCATGTGGACGCCATGAAACAATTGATTGTATACTATACTGCTAATTCTGAAAGTGAATAAAGTAGGTCCATCAAGCTTGCCCGCCCATCACAGCAGAATCAAACCAAACTACGTGCCAGAATTTTTAACTATCTTCTAACCGCAAAACCATTTTTACCGCTCATCTTCACCGAAAAAATGGGTGGCGAGCTAGCTTGATATCAAGCTAGCCCGTCCACCATAGCAGAATCAAACCAAATCAGTACCACAATTTTTAACATTTTTATTGCTAACTTATTACCGCAAAACCATTTTTTACCGCCCATCTTCACCGAAAAACATGGGTGGCGTACTAGTTCGATATCAGCTTGACTCGCTCACCACGGCAGAATCAAACCAAACTAGAACCTGAATTTTTAACTATTTTGTTACTAATTTATTACCGCAAAAACAAATCTTTACCGCTCATCTTCACACACACAAACGGGTGATGGGCGCGCCCACTTTCGCATATTCAAATGAATTTTAATTGTTTATTACCGTTCATTTTCACCTCACAAAAGAGTGTTCCCTCTCTTCATATCAATATGGCCCGCTTACCGCCGCAGAAGCAAACGAAACTAATTCTCTGTTCTCTCAACTCCTAAAAAAATAAAATAAAAACAGTTATGTTTTTCGAGAGAAATTGTTTATGAAACTTTTTGAAAATAATGAGAATCTTATTTACACTAGTATGTACTTGTTAAAACAATTATCAACAACCCTAGTTTGAAGTATCCTGACAGGGGCGCAAATTCTATACTTGCCATGGGCGCTTGAATGCCTAGATACGCCTCTGTTAGAAGCATCACCTCGGCTTCTAAAATATTTTCATATTACAGTCATCGCGACATTCAAAATAATGACAAAAACAATTTTTCTTAAATTAACTATACTTATTCTAAAATATTAAGATTTGAAACCTAGCAAAGGAAACTGTCGTGCCTAGGGACATTTCTACCTGAGGACAAAGCATGCTTTTGAGACGTCTTTGAGAAAAATTTCAGATTGCTATTTTCCCTACATTATTAATACCATTTGTAATTGTTGAAGAGAACGATTTTGTGGTGTGAGCTCTTTCCGTGATTTTATGAGATTTTAATAGATACGGGAAGTAAAAAGTAAAAATGTCTGATTCTCTTTCATCAATTTTGCAATACTATTACTTTACGAAAATTAAAGTAGAACTACACTCCGTAGAATGTAGTTTATTCAAGGTGTACACTTCTTTTCTACAGGTAACCTACAATTAATAATAGCCATGTTAATTCATGATTGCAGATTGTTGTACCTAGGGACGGTGACTGTTGATGTACCTAGGGACGTCCTTAGTATATAATGCAGTATTTATATACTGCATTTATATTATAATATAAATGCAGTATTTAATTGAATTCAGTTGGTTTCAGGATGTAATTAATAAAGCTATACCACGAAGCAAAGGATACAACAAAAGGCCTCAACCACCAGCAGAAACAATTAATGATGCAGTTTTGATTGTTGTGAAAGATCGTAATGTAATGCAAAAACTACTCGTATTATGAAACATTTGTACATGATCTCGTTAAAGGTCTAACTTTGAAGAAAATGTTTCATTGAGAGAACAATAGTTGTTTTATGGATGCATCGAAAACATTAAGCTTTTGAAAATTTCGAAAATTCACAGTTCAACAAAGATCGATCTTCCACCGTTATTATAAACGTACGTACATCGTACTATGGAATAAATAAACATATAGTACGATGTGGATTAGGTACCTTAATCGGTCTACCTTGTTTAATCCGTGAAACGGGTCGCCTCCTCGTGCTCACTGAGCAGGAGACGCCACTGCTCCACATTAACCATTATGTCGCTGTTTTTTTTCCATTTTGCGTTAATTTGCACGGCGAGCCCGTTCTCTCTGTTTTGAACGTCTTCGGTATATTTCCGAAAGACAGCAAAAATTCAAAAACTGTTCTCTGCTTCACAGTAAATATGGCGCTATTCCCAGGCAAGGGCGTCGTCAACTGAGGTGTGACGTCTTCGGTAACAGAGATAGTGAAACTAATTATTTTTTTAATGTAACCAGTCTATTTTCTTCATTATGTCTATATGAATTTGCCATAAACAATTAATAAAACGAAGTATCTTTAATTGAAATCGCTTATTCATAACAACACAAAGCCGTCGCAAATTTTTAAATATTTATGACAACTGTCCGCAGAAACAACTCGCCACGATGACACCCATCTCTGCTCTGCACACTCTACATCATTCACTCTCTGCATCGAATAAACACAATTAACTACAATAATTTCTAGACAGCATTATTTATACTGAGTACCGCAGTGTCGATTGTCGTTTAGAGGTCACAACATGCGGTAGACATTTTAATACACTGCGTTTTGAAATGGTGAAATATATAGGTCATGGAAACGTTTAGAAATTCTGCCGCAACGAGAACTTACGAAACTTCTACGAGTATAACACCAGATTTCAAAACTCATTAGTGTTTAAAATTATTCATGAAGTACCAACATAATGTAGTATTATTGAATTTGTCTTCTAAAGATCTGTCTAATCGTGCAATAAAAGTATAGTGTTAAATTTTAAAAAAATGAAGTTACTCTAGTATCTTTAAAATAAACAAGAAGCAACAAAACATGGATTTTGACTACACCACGAGACAGGATTTTTTTTAAATTTGGCAAAAGGTTTTATTCACTTTTTCGTTACCAGACCTCAGCTATAAGAGTTTTTCTGGCGAAAATTCACCGTTTTCGGGCGAACGATTACATAACTTTCTCTTCTTAAGAAGTATTCGTAAGGCGAGAAAGTAAAAATGCTATCAAAAGCTAATAACTACAACTGATGAGCCCCTAATGGCCTGAATCGTTTGGTGAACATTTCATCTCAATATTTTCAATCATTTAGAAAATATTCTAGGTGGACTTTTTTATTGACTAACCTGTATAAGGAATGAGATATATCCAGTTTACCAGGGCCCGGCAATAAAGTTTTTTTTTGGAATATTAGGCGTGTTCCAACACACGATTGCTATACTTTCACCTCGTACGAAGTAAGGTCGAGAAAGTAAAAATCAATCGGGACCAAGAAATCAAACCCGTTGCAAAATAGGTGACTCTAGATTTCATTATTTGAAATAAAACCAATGATGCGTCCCGTTGCAGAAAGAATCTGAATCAGTCTGGCTGTTCATCCTTGACAAGTGACGGGTAAGATTGTCTCATCGGCGTGGCTATGTACGAAATCTGTGTTGATATTGTATTTAGTTTTAACATTAAGTGTATGTCCTGAAATCTGTGAATAAAATGTATTTACGACTGTTGTATAAAGGAGCCGACCTGGATGGACCAGGTGGCTAGAGCGTGTGCCAACTCAGCGCCTCGGTCTGAAGGGTCGCGGTATCGAGTTCTGCCTTGGGCATAGTTGTTTGTCCCTTGTGTGTTGTCGCGGAAGGCCTTGTGAGTCCGCTGACCGAGGAGTCCGCAAGTGTGTCTAGTTTAAAAAAGGTTAATGTGTCCCCAAAACGGACACAATGGGTACCCATCGCGAATAGTCGACATTCCCAGAAGCTGGAAAAAGCCTCAGGAAGAAAAAAAATTGAATTAAGGATCACCAATAAATCAGGGTCCCGACAGAGCGTTAATATTATTGTTAAGCCTTATTGTGAAAGCACCTTCATTGTATAACTAGTATTTATGATCTTTTCATTACATTTTTTAGCGATATTACAATCAATAAAATTATCATATTTACAATATTTTCCGTGAAGAAGTTGATCACTTTTCAAGTCAGTAAATCTTACTCATCCTTACTAACAATTGATAAATTTCGACTCTAGTATTTTGTGGTTGAATGAGGTGACCGCTTAAGATAGGTGTCCATTTGAGTAGATTTCACTGTATTTACAATTTAGTGATAACAAACATCATCAGCAAACCTTCCTCGACGAGCATTAGCCTGAAAAGCTGAATACTTATGCTGGCACACATGAATAGAGACCGGATTTTTATGTAATTACATATTTTTTGTCTTTCTACTTACCGTCCTCAAAATTTTAATCTTGGCGAATTGTCACCGTTCTAACACAATATCCATTTTTTCGTTACATGTTTTTACATATTTGGCACTATATTATATATTTTACATATTTCGCTATTTTCTCAACTTTTTTTATTTGATCAATTTTCGTACATATTTTTATGAAAAGAAGTTGTTTTTTTTAATTTAGCACTTTTTCCTATATTATTACTGCAAGCTACTGCGTACTCTACTCGAGGTCCGCTTCGTGAAGACGCGGTCGGATATTCTCACAGTCCGACGCGTCTGTCTCAATTATCTCAGTGGCGGGAAGTGCGCGTCAGCGACGAATCATTCTCACTTTTGATGTGAAAAGTATCATAGACGCCGCGTTTGACGACCTTTGAGCTTAATTTTCAAGAAACTTTGGCGATCGGCGTCGTGTAACACTTCGATGAGAATATTCCATGCTGCAGTGATGTAAAATTCGCCAGTTTGTACGACGACTTCTATTGTGTCTAATGCTAAACTACATTCCTGGAAATCAATTTGTGAAGGTTTTACTACTGATGGGAAAGTTGTATGGTGTAAGTGTATATCAACCTTTGCTTTCCCAATTATTTTTAAAACGTTCGCATTGATTTTAAAATTTCCATACGAATTTTTTTATAAATGTAAGTTTGTAAATGAGATTTATTATTAGGTATTTTATTTTACATATTATATCCGATTTTACATATTTATTACATATTCTTACAATTTTTATTACGTATTTATGTACATATTTTGACGTTTCATACTAGATATTTTTCCGGTCTCTACACGTGAATCTTGTTCTAAGGATAATCTCAAGAGTTAACTATGTGTGTTGTGCTCGCAGTGGCAGTCCCGGCAAAGTGCGTCTGGGGGGCGTGTCCTTGAGCAAGGATGCAGGCGTGGGCGCCGACGAGCAGGAGCTGGACGTGGCGGAGATCATCGTGCATCCTGCGTACAACGCCTCCACCATTTCGAACAACATCGCGCTCCTGCGGCTCGCAGGCAACGCGCGACTCACCCGCACCGTGCAGCCCGCCTGCCTCTTCCCGGAGCACCGGCTGCCCGTGGACAGGGTTGTCCTCGCCGGACACGGCGCTCGCTCTACCGACAGAAGGGGTAACCACTGCAATTTTTTAGCCATAGGCTGGCCTGTGTGTTAGGTTAGCGCATGACTTAAAGTCATGGGTGAGCTGGTCCGACGCAACGACTTTTGCTTGGTCTGGGCAGCACCAGTTTAGACACGAACCACGTGACCACGACACGGGCACTTCGTTTGAAAAGCCAGGCCCGACGCTGGCCGCCATGCTGCAAGGCATGCAAAAAGTGTTGAGAAACATTTTGAAAGTAGCACGAAGAGACAATTTTCCGCGGTGACCATCCGAAAAGAACACGATGAAGGTGTAGTTGAAATAGATTTTTTTAAATATTTAAAATACATGCTTCTTATAACTGTCTCAATGACTTGTAACAATGTTATAATTTTGGTATCTGGCAGCATTTAAAATTTACGCTAATATTGTGTTGCAAACTGGTACACGAAGCTCATTGGCTGAAGCTGGATAGGCTGCCTATGACAGTTCCCGTCCTAATCAGATTACTTATTCATTCACTCCTGCAATGACACATAGAGATCGAAACCTTTGTGTAACATCTTCGCTAAGATCGGGGGAATCAAAAAAGTTGGTAGCATTGGGCGGTCATGTGATTTAACATTTGAAAATCCCAACAATATGGTCCATGCGACGGGCAGCGTGAAGTTTCAAGAACTGGGTCTCCTATGTCTTTTCATCATGTGTTAGCACAAGGCATCGCGGTCAGAAGAATGGTGGGCAAGCGTCTCCTCACTATTTTTAGTATTTAGGATTTTTTTGGAGGGGACTTCCCGGTAAACTGCGCTTTGCCTTTTGAATTGGTGCTGGTTAAGCCCATGGGTTAGTTCATAGGCTTAATATGGCAAAGTTCACCATTTCAAGATGGTGGGAGGTCTGTGAAATAACGAAATGTACAGTGGACATATCACGCTCCTTACTTGTAAGAACACCTTCACTAAATTCACAGCAAATGTAAATTCCTTGACAGTTCCCGTCCTAATCAGATTACTTATTCATTCACTCCGGAAACGACACATAGAGATCAAAACCTTTGTGTAACATCTTGGCTAAGATCGGGGGAATCAAAAACGTTGGTAGCATTGAGCGGTCATATGATTTAACATTTAAAATCCCAACAATATGGTCCATGCGATGGGCAGCGTGAAGTTTCAAGAACTGAGTCATTCTCAAATACCCGAACTACAGAAATTTACCGTCTTCCAACCTCTTAACCTATACTTGGAGTTATTTAGAGCTGCCTCTGACGCAAATCAGCTGTTATGGAGCCATCCAATCGCAAAGTTCAAAGTCACTATAGTGACGTCACTGTAATGACGTGTAAGCTCCCGATTGAATGACACTGTAACAGCTGATGACCTGTCAGAGGCAGAGTAAATAAATCGCAATATAGTTGTCACAGCATCAGTAATGTATCAGCTCAGGGTGATGTAACGGCCATCTTATTAGACTGTCATTCCAATGTTCACAAGTAAAAGTCTAATCAAAGTGTCTTGATTTTTAATAGAAAACGTGCGCGATTTTTCCTCCCTCATACTCATCTCCTTCTCTTTCTACCCATACACTTGTATGCACTACTCTATCATACTACACTTAATGAGAGCCCCGCTGGAGCCACGCGTAGAGCATGTCCCGTATGAAGCGGTATCACACTGAGGGAAGATACCGGAGGAGTGAAAACCCCGTAAAAAGTCTGGCACCTGCCGGACCTCTCATTCCAGTGGAGGAATACCGCCATCTCCCGCGCACACTTACCACACTTACGGGACTAATGAACATGAAGTGACGTGTCGCGAATTGTTAATCAATCAATTTTATAAAAGAGCAGTTTTTGAATTAGAGTTTGTTTAGTTTCGATCATGTTCTACCAATACTGAAATGTCAACTTTTATTATACAGGAGACTGATATGTTTTATCATAAAGTTTTATAATGAATTTTACATCTTGCAGATGTTGGCACACTCACTAAAGTTGATCTTCCTGTGGTGCCGTTTGAAAAATGTAAAGAAATTTACGAAAAATTCCACAAAAATATTGATCAGTCAACTACAGTATGTGCCGGAGAGAAGGGAAGGGATGCCTGCGTTGTAAGTATACAAGCCAGACTACTGTTACACTCTGAGGAGACCGTTCCAATCAATGCAATTAAATTTGTTTGCAGGGAGACTCCGGAGCCCCAATTGTTGCAAAGGAAGGAGCACCTACCTGCAATTACCAGATAGTCGGAATCACTTCCTTTGGATCCAGACAATGTGGTTCTTACCCATCAATATACACGAAAGTACAGGCTTTTCTCCCTTGGATTGAAGAAACTGTGTGGAGTAGAAATTAAGTTATTTCTCTCTAAATAACTAATGTAATCATATAATTGGTAAATATACAATGTTGCCTCTCTTTTCATAATAAATAATATAGTGAAAATATAAACTCTAATCAGTATAAATCTGCTTTAAAAATATGTTCAATAACAATCATGTCATAATTTATAAATCTCCTTGTTTAAAACATTAGTCATAATTTATCAACCTCCTTCTTTTAAACGTTGTATATGTAACAGCGGAAAATATTATTTTAATTTGTCTTCTTAGAAATTCGCTTGTGAATTTTACTTCTTACAAAATTATTAGATATTTTAGCGACAATAAGGAATCAAAAACGAAAAATAAATATATTTCTAGAATATGAACCAATATGTTTCCTAATATGAGAACCCTGAGTGTGCGGTTTGGAACGTGGTGCATCATAGCAGACACCCTTTGGTGGAAAATTCTACTCTGTGCCACCAAAGAGTCTGTTACTACTGTGTGTGTGTGTTGTACACACAGTAGCAAGTCAGCAGATGAGAAGAAAAAAGGGAAAACAAGGAAGTGGGGACCCCCAAAATAGGGAAAGTAACGTGCAATATTAAGTTCAATTTAAAAACTAAATTGTAATATATTATTGTGAAAGATAGTATATATTAGCTTTCTATTGTTAAAATATCCTCAAAAGAATAAGAAACTTTACTTCCATTTTTAAAGAACAACAAATGGAGGTAAGAAATTATTTCTGAAGCAACTTTAATTTAATACTATTAATAAAAATTAATACCATTATTAAAAAGTGTATAAATTATAATAAGGGTGCATCTGATATAGACAACAAAGAAATAAATAGTTTCCTTTAATTTAAAATGCAAATGTTTTTGTGAAGACAGGTAATAGTCGTGGGAGATTTTGAATATAGTGAAAGAGCTACTTCAACATCTCATACAAAAACGTTTAAGTTGCATGAATAAATGTGTAGCGGTTTGTCATGTGCCTCAAATTAGATTAAAATATTCCAAAAAATGAGAATTTACAAAATATCAAAAAATGAGCTTAATTAAAAACGTAGGAACCTACGGCAATGTAATTCCTGTTTAATATAGTAAATGCTGGTTTCCGAAACAGAAAAAAATAGTATCCAAGATTGTCGGTTACGATTTCGTTAGCGACAGTTATAGATTAAAGAAATCCACCCAAAATTATATTAGAATAAGAATTAAAAACAGTAAGTCTTCAAAACTGAAAAATAAAATAAATGTAGTATAATACAGAAGAATGCATTAAACAAACCAACAGGAAATCTACATCCTTGAAGAAATTCTGGATCGAACTGACATAACCCGGGAAGGCTGTATCTTGAAGCGAACGAATACTAAAAACAGAATTAATTATAAAATTAACAAAACAAAAATATAAAAATACAATCCAAAATCATTTTTAAAAAAAGAGTTCTGTTCACCTGTTCGTTGAGCTTTTACGATTCTCAGAACCAATCAACAACACCAATACAGAAGCAAACATATTGTGATAGATTTTTAACACATCTATACCCCCAAAAAAAAACATCCAATGAAAAGTTAGGAAAGACATAGAAGTAAATTGAATGTAATAGTTACTGACAAACCAGTGGTGCTACAGAATGACACAGACTTTCCCGTATTAGTTTTCTGTTTTCTTCGATCTGGGCTAGCTATTTGGAATTGCCACATATTCTTGTCAGCTGCCATCTATCGCCACCCAAAAGTATATTTTTTGACATTTTCTTAATTTTTCGGTGTCTTAATGATAGAATGGAAATATCAATTTTAGAATATTAAAGAACACTAAAGCATTGTCGTAAATGGCAGTTTTCTTTAAACATTTGTTGCTGTTTTTAAGAAAACGCCGTTTAAGCGCTAATAAAAATGCGAAATTTAAAGCTCTATTTCACAGAAAATTTTGAGTTTTCGAAAAAACTTCATTGGAAGTCATTAGAAGCACTTACACTCACCAATATAATAATGTTTACCAATTTCTCGTAATGTACATATTAAAGATGTGAGAGACCTATCAAAAAATTACATTTTTATAATTTTTGAAAAAAACAAAAAAATACCTCAAAAATAAACTTTACGTCATATTAAAGAGTGCAATTAGCACCACCCGTTCGAAAAGTTTGAAGAAAAAATTTGGAGCCATTTATGAAAAATGGCGTTTGAGCGTTTCGGAAAATGCGAAATTTTGAGCTAGTTTTCGCAGAAAACAGTTGAGATTTCAACAAACTTTACTTGACATTATTTAAAGCACATGTACTTATTAATATAATAATGTGAAAAAATCGCCGCTAATGTAAATATTAACGACGTGAGACACAAGTCAAAACAATTACATTTTTCCAATTTTTTAAAAACCAAACAGTAGAGCTATATGACGTTTATATCATTTATTAGACTACACTTAGCACTATCCCTACCAAACGTTTGAAGAAAAAATTTGAAGCCGTTTTTGAGAAAATCTTGTTTTTATGTTGTTTTTTTTAAAAAATGCACATAATTGCGCGAAAACTTCTAAAATTTTCAAAAAAATGTACACGACCTTAAAGAAAGAGCTATGAAGAAAAAATTGTATTTGACGGAAAAATCTCTATCTAAATTTCTGTAGTTGGAGGAAGACGCCGAATAAAATTCAAACTTTTGCAATTTTCGAAAATTCAGAGTGAATATCCGACATATGTCATCTTAATAAGTGTATTTTACTCTATTCTTACAAGAAATTCAAAGAAAAAATTTAGAGTCGTTCTTGAGAAAATTTTGAAAATGTCCGGAGCGCATAATGTAATGTACCCCCAAGATTAATGTTTTTCAAAATCTCAGAGTTTCGACTCACGCCAGATTGATAAAGGTTTCTTCAATTTGGAAAAAATCGTGAGCATAGTTAAGGCGCTAATGTTGTTCACATACACAGGACAGACGGACGGACAGATGGACAAACGGACGGACGTTTTTCTTTCAATTGGTTTTTGGTATCAAGGACTTACAAAACAGATATTCTGGCTACACCACGTGTTAGCGGATTTTTTTTCTTACTTTAGCAACAGGAATTTATCCACTTTTTCGTTAACACGGCCAGACAACAAATATTTTTCTGCCGAAAATTCGCCATTTTTTCGCGCAGCATTACATAACTTTCCCTGTACTACGTATGTTACTCCTTATATTCGTACGTATACGGGAAAGTAAAAGTAAATACTTCACCCAAACTGCGAAAATTCTCCGTTTTCCGGCGCACGATTACATAACTTTCTCTTCCTACTAAGTTTCTTCCTAAGGCGAGAAAGTAACAAGCAACATGATTTAAATAGAAAATACGGAAAAAACATAAAAAAGAGAAGAGAGAAATATTTAATGATCAAGTTATGTGTAAGAAATCTCTAGAGTATTCAGAATAATTGTAAGAAACAAATGAATAACCAATATTTGGGAGATAAGCTGGGCCTATATCAAACTAAAGGGAAACTGAAAGAAGGAGAAAATGCAATGATCGCGTTAATTTTTGTACACTCCTATAAATTAATGAGTTACCGAACGGTTCACCACAACACGTGTAGTTGAGTATAAGTCCTCCTTTACGATGTTTATTCAATAGTATGTTAAAAGAAATTGAATATAATAATAAATTAATAACATTGTTTCCATGGAAAGATTCGTCTTGGAGACTCATTTTCTTCAAAGCAACAGATTGTTGTGCCCGAAAACCGGATTGCAAACCAGTCAGCCGACAAGACAGTAAAAAACACTGACTGCCTGTCGGCAGAGGCGAGTCTTTCTAGCAGGATGGAAGCAGGGATCACCAAACCTCAGTTTGTCCTGCAATATTTCACATTATTTTCAGTGGGAATAGTTGCCCAGGATCAAATTGGAATTGCTATTACTGTAGACAGCGCACTCCCAACGTAGCTCAACTTAATTAATTGTGGGAGTGCTGATGTGGTATTGCTGACGTAATTTTATGATGATAAAATGAAAGTCATCTGCGTTAACTCACTAAATAAATCTATTAAGTTGTTGGAAGTTACTTTCATCAATTGAAGACCTTGGATCAATAACATGCTATGCTATAGTTTTGATGAAAATGAAATAATAGTGTATTTCGACGCCCTATTGTATCTAGATGTTGGGCTTTTATTTTAAGAATTTGCTGCAGATGGCAGTATTATTCGTAAATTATTGTTCTTTGCCCCTATGTGTAGAAATGCAATGTCTAAACCTTTACTCTCCTTCCCAAAATTTTGAATTTTCGAAAAACTTCATTTAAAGTCATTTCAAGACTTCCACTCACAAATTCAATAATGTTTACAAATTGCTGGAAATGTGCATATTAACGGCGCGAGAGATTTTTCAAAAATATTACTTTTGTGTAATTATTGAAGAAAACAAAAGAATATACCAAAATGAATTTTATGTCATCTTAAACAATGCAATTGGCACGATGCATACTAAAAGTTTAAAGAAACGATTTTGGGCCGTTTTTAGAGAAAATGGCGTTTAAACATTTCTGAAAACGCGGAGTTTTGAGCTCATTATCGCGGAAAACTTTTAAGTTTTTGAGAACCTTTATAAGACATCATTCAGAGCACATGTACTCATTAATGCAATTATGTAGTCACCGTTAATGTAAATATTAACGTCGTGAGAAACAAGTAAAACAAATTACATTTTGTAATTTTTATAAGAGCAAAAGAATAGAGCAATATGACTTTTATGTCATCATATAGAGTACATTAAACACTATCTCTACAAAAAGTTTAAACAAAAATTTGGAGCTTATTTTGATAAAATATTATTTTTGTTATTTTTAATATTGTACATAACGCACACAATATTTCCCGAAAACAACTAAATTTTTCAAAAACATGTAATGTACATGGCCTATATAAAAGTACTGGCTATGGAGAAAAAATGTACTTGAAGGAAAATCTCTATCTTTCAATTTTGCAAGAGTATAAATAAGCCGAAAAAATTGAAATGTTTGAATATTCAGAGTTAACAGTGGAAAACGGACCTAAGCAAGCTTTATAAGTTTATATAACTATATTCTTTAAACAATTTAGAAAAAAAATTTTGAGCAATTTTTGAAAACATTTTGAAAATATTCCTGAGGCTTCATGTAAACACCCCCAAATTTTAAAGAATGCTTTTTAAAATCGCAAAACTTGAAGTCGAGCCAGATCGAACGGGGAATATCCATTTCAGAAAAAAGTGGTTTAGCCTCTAGTTGTGTTTACTGACAGGCGATTGAAAACTGATGGTGCTAAAATAATACGTACTTACTCGCCTATATTTTCCCGCAAAATTACGCAGAAAGTAGCCTACTCAAATTTTCGAAAAATTGTACATGATCTTATTTCAAAATATATCTTTAAGGAGAAGATTTCATTAAGGAAAAAATGCCTATCTTCATAAATGCAATTGTAGGAAGACGCCGAAAACATTTTGAACTTTTGAATTTCGAAAAATCAGTTTTCAACGAAAACGTGATATGCCCCACTCTCTTAAACGTCTTTTACAGAATCTAACAACAAAATGTAATCAAAAGCGATGGAGCCATTTTTTTAAATCTTGAAAATGTCCCAAGGGCTGCATGTAAATATACTCTCAAAATTCATTATTCCTAATTGAGTATATCAGTAATCTCATATCGTACTGCTAGCCGATCTTGACAGTGCACGTTTGTGTTTGCTCTAGATCAACCAAGGGTGTAGAAGCATGCCTAGAGTTTGCATTAAAATTAAAATATTGATTTCAGAGTCAAGGGATCGCGATATCAGCCAAATCGATTGGGGAATATCAATTTTGGAGAAAATCGGCTGAACTGTTTAGCCGCTAGCGTTGTTCACAGACGAGCAGACAGACGTTTTGCCGTCAATCGAATTTTCGGTATCAAAGACAAAAAAAAGTATTCTGCCTACACCACGTTCTAGAGGATTTTTTTTTAATTTAGCAGCTGAATTTACCCACTTTTTCGTTATGAGAACCCTGTAATAAGGAGTTTTTCTGACGAAAATTGCGCATCATTACTCTCTACTGCGTAAGCGATAGCGAGAAGATAAAAACCACTTTTTCGGTACCAGGAGACCGGAAAACATGTATTTCCGTTAAAATCTCGAAATCGATTTTTCGCATCATTACATACCTTTCTCTATTCTATGTATACACGTACTCCATAAACACGTAGAGGGGAAGGTGGGAACATGAGCACCCATTTTCATTTTGACTTTAAAAAAATTAAATGTCTTTTTTAAAAACAACTATAACTTTATCTTCGACATTTGTGTTAAATATATAAAAAATATGAACTTTTATTAACTGTTCAAGAAGTGGGTAAAAATCAATAATTCCAAAGAAGTCATATTTGAAAAAAAAGTTATTGGTATGAAAAAAAAAAGTTGGTAGTATTATGAGCCCCCTTAATATATTAATTAATGCATGATTTCAGAGAAACTAATTACACATTTACATATGTGAATGCTCTTTTATTACAAAACGTTGGAAAATAAAAAAAATCAATTACAAAAATCACAAATATAAATGTTTTTTTCGGCCCCAGTTCATAGTGCGCTCACATTTCACACAATTCCCAGGACTCACAGTTCTCGGTGGTCGGCTGAAAATAGTCCACAACATTACAAACAAGGCGTATGGCCCTCACAGAGGCTTTCAACCCTTACTAGTGATTCCAAAGCAGAGACTCTTGAATTAATAGTCTGATACTTCTGATTCTCCTTCTACCAGCTTTCCAGATTCCTTATACTCCTACTTTCCATGACAAGTAAATACTCGACCCATTTTCCAGCTCATTACCCCATACAGTTTTTCCCCTAATTTAGTTGAACTGCTTCTTCGAAAGGTTTGTCAACACGAACAAGTATTTGAAGAGTAGGTGCTGGTACGAGACACGTTATGGAAGGCTTTTAGGGACACAAGTTGTAGTGTATGTAATATGAGCCCCTTTAAGTTTGGCGCTCATTTACAATCATCACATATTAAAATTCTGCAAACCAAAACCGGTATTTGTTACGTTCAAAATTACAGATTGCGGGCATAAAATCATTGTTTAAAATATATTGTATTCCATTCGTTAGGAATTAGAATCGGACTAAACGAAACTGTGATTAAAAGCCAAACACTTACCTTCCAAAGATTTTAGAATTGAAAAATAACAAACACCTCTGTTATTCATCAGCTCTCATTCGAAACTAAATCACAAAGCGATGAGGGCAAAAGGAGTTACTAACCTAGGAGTCAAAATCGTACCTGCTGGAATGTTTGCGATGTGTGAGCAGACATTAAGGGGCTCATATTATACACATGGCCCTACGTATACGAGAAAGTAAAAAAAGTTATTAGTTAAAAATTCCCGGGCACTTAGAGATTGATACATTGGCCCACATCCGTCTTGGACGAACTTATTTGGAGTTTCGGTGTAGAACCCTGGAGTCTCCCAGCGTTGCCAATAAATCCTGAGTCCCATATTAGCCGCCATGAAGTGCCCCAACAATCTGCGCGATATCCATTACTTTAGACGTAACACGGCTAAGTTGTTTTTTTCAGAATTTACAAATATATAATTTTTTGACTTGTGTCTCACGTTGTTAATATTTGCATTATCACTGATTTTTTCACATTATTATATTAATGTGAATACGTCCTTCAAATACTGTCAAGTAAGGTTCCCCCCCCCCCGGGGATTTTCAAAATTTTCTCAAAAACGGCTCCAAATTTTTTCTTTAAATTTCTTGTATGGAGTAAAATACACTTATTAACATGGCATATGTCCGATTTTCACGGATAACTCTGAATTTTTGAAAATTGTGAAAGTTTGAATTTTTTCGGCGTCTTTGTCCAACTACAAAATTGAAGATAGAGATTTTTTCTTCCAATAAAATTTGTTTTGCATATTGAGTTCTTTCATAAAGGTAATGTGAGTGTTTTTTAAAATTTTAGTAGTTTTCGTGCAATATTGCGTGCAATTTAAAAAAATTACAAAAATCAATGATTTTCTCAAAAACGGCTCCAAATTTTTCCTTTAAACCTTAGGTAGAGATAGTAGTAAATGTACTCTATCAGATGACATAAAAGCCATATATTTCTATCAGGTTGTTTTTTTTTCAAAAATTACAAAAATGTAAATTTTTCAAATGTTTCTCACGTCGATAATATTTAAATTAGCGGCGATTTTTTCACATGATTATATTTACGAGTACATGTGCTTTAAATAATGTCCAGTAAAGTTTCTCGAAAACTCGCATTTTCAGAAACGCTCAAACGCCATTTTCTCATAAATTGCTCCAATTGTTTTCTTCAAACTTTTCGAACGGATAGTTCTGAGTGCACTCTTTAATTGACGTTTTATTTTGAGGTATATTTTTGTTTTTATAAAAATTACACAAATGTAATTTTTTTCTAAGATCTCTCACATATTGAATAAGGACATTACCTGCAATTTGTAAACATTGTTGTATTCGTGAGTTAATGTGCTTTGAATGATTTCAAATGAAGATTCTTTAAAACTCAAACATTTTCTGTGAAAATGAGCTTCAAATTTCGCACTTTTAAAAGCGCTTAAACGCCATTTTCTTAACGACTACAATTTTTTCAAATAAAATTGCCATTTAGGACAAGGTTTCAGCTTTCTTTAATATTCTAAAATTAATATTTCCGTTCTACCATTAGAAAACCGAAAAATTAAGAAAATGTCGAAAAAATGGGCGGCGACACTTGGGCGGCAATAGAAGGCAGCTGGCAGTAGTACGTGGAAATTCCGAATAGCTGGCGCAGACTCAAGGAAATAGAAAACTAATACGGGAAAGTCTGTGCCATTCTGTAGCACTACTAGTTTTTGTTTATTATAATTCATGACAATATAGTTTTCTACATGTGCATAAAAGGCTACTTCTGTGCACTGCTAGTCGTACGTAAAGTTCGTCATTTTTTAATATCCTTTAATAAAGATTGTTGCGAAGACAATTGTCTTGTTACCACGAAAAAAAAATTGTTTTTTCTACTCCCATTGTATAATTCTGTCATTTGATGGCTGCAACCCGTTGCATAATGATACTCATTACGGTACTCATTACGGTTTCCATTATGATACAAGTTCTAGACCGATCACAGAGAAGCTTACGAATCAAGTATTGGCACTTCATTAATCTTTGAGAATCTTTAATGTAAATGTTTCGTTCAATTGTGTACATTAAAATTGTGTTTAACATTATATTATGCTTCTCAGTTGTAATTTCTTTTATTAGTAGTAACTTTTACTAATATATACATATATATACACATTTATATCTACATTTATATATATATATATATATATATATACACACACATATATATATATATATATATATATATATATATATATATATATGTATAATGATTTTGCATTAGCGCGTTGGGACTTAATGGGTTAGCTCCGCCTTGACGACGGGAATTAGGGGCGAGATGGGGAAGGAAGGAGATCCATAAACCATCGTTTCAGATACTCGTTCGCTATGCGACAAGAAATGATCAGAGGAAGCAACTGAATCATAGCGGTTGACCACTAAAACCCTCAGAGAGTTGTTGGCTCCCACCTAGCTATTAGCAGAACACATCGAACGTTGAACCTCCGAGTTAACGGATCTTCACTTATGGACTCACAACTATAAATGCTGTCCTTAGATCATTCTCTAATCATCTAAATTTATCTTTTCTGTACGAAAGCAAAATACGTAAAACTTGTATCCCGATGTCTAATATTTCTTTCCTTTAGTTTGGCCTTCGAGACTCGTGCCCAGAGGGCAATGAATGCCCCCCTCCCTCCCTTCCTTTCGATGGGAGCAGGAAAAAGGAACGGGAGCCAATAGCATGTGGCCAGCGGCTGGACGCTCGTGTGGCTGCGAAGCGCATAAAGGTGGCCCCGGAGCGGAGGAAGGCACTCGTCTGCCGCCGCAGCCACCGCTCCTGCCGGCCATGGCCCTCCGCACTCTGTTGCTCGCTGCCCTGTGCCTCGGCGCCGCCCACGCCGTCGTCTTCGAAGGCGACGCCCCCTTCCGAGAAGGTAAGGCCAAGGGAACGGGTCGAATAGCACATTTCACACATCCACAATAAATACCTTCGAATTTCTCAGATAAACAAACGTAATCAACCAAACAGCTGTACAAATGAATCCATGCATTTTAAAGCAATAAGAAGAGTAACCTCAAAATCAAACAGTGTGTATTGATAAAAACTCTCTCTCGCTCTTGTGGCAAAAGTGAGAGTTAGCACTATGTTGTCAGAACCTATTCAATCAGGAAACACTTATTGTCAGACAAAAGATATAACACCTCTTGTTACGTAATAATTAAAATAATAGCATCATCTAAACAAATGCTTTGTAGGTACTACATTGGTTATAATGTTCGAAATTTGACATTACGTAAAATCAATAATTCAAAATTGTTAAAGTTCGAAAATTCAGGAGATACCATGATCTATGTGAACATAAACCAAGAAATTGTTTTTCTGCGTTGGACTAAAAGTGAGGTATTCACAGTTGCGCGTGCACTTACTACGTACAGCTGCGCATGCTTGAAATTCTATAATCTTTTCTGAACCCGCCCGAAAAATGAGTAACCGTTCAACAAAGAATTTTTTGCAATAAGATGACGCAGGATGTTAGCATTATGTTTCGATAGCCACTAAGAGAAGTGATGAAAGAAATGATTCGTAATAGAAACACGATAGAAAGGAAAAATTGTTTAAACATTTCGTGAATGCAATTATTGCTCTGGTTCGATTTCGATTATTAATTTACCTGAACCTCTCAGTCTCGCTAAAAGATTGTGTTCGATTTTGTAAAATTATTAATATTTGCAATGATATTTAAATTGAATTAGTTATTAAACTAATTCTTCTCTTATGCACGTAGACATTACTGTAAATACTAGTTCATTAGAAAGTACTATTAAAGCAAAAGAAATTGTAAAATCATTACTACGTGAAGTGATATGTGTTATACGCAATAATTCCGTAATAATAATGTAACCGTGATGTAGTAGACAAGTTTTAATTTGTGAAATGTACCTGTACAAAGTAATGTGAACGTTGTGTGTATGCCTTAGCCCGTTCTATCAGTAGCCAACTGTTAAGTGCGATGTGAAACCAAGTACTTAAGAACGTGTGCATTGAAGGAGGCCCGCGCGTGTCCGCAGAGGCCGTGTGCGCGCCGGGGGGCAGCGGACGGCCGTCGGGCGCGTGCAAAGCCCCGGGCGACTGCCCCGCGGGGGGCGCCGACGCGGCCGCCTGCGGGCTGCCTGGCGCCGACCTGCGCTGCTGCGCGCCGCCCTCCTCCTCTCGCCCGCAGAGCGGCGAGCGCAGCCGGCGAGGTGAGTGGCGCTCTGGCGCAGCGGCTCTACTGTAGTGAAAGGCCAACGCTGTGCGCTCCCCATCTCTCTACTCTATTCTTACAAGAAATTTAAAGAAAAAAATTGGAACCGCTTTTGAGAACATTTTGAAAATGTCCGGGGGGGTTTCATGTAAAGCACCCCTAAATTTTAAAGAATGTTTTTCAAAATCTCAGAACTTCGACTCGATTCAGATGGACAGGGGTTTCTTCAATTTTCAAAGAATCCTACGCATGGTTTAGGCACTAGTGGTGTTCACAGACGGACAGACAGACGGACGTTTTGGAAAGAACCACTTTTTCGGTATCAGGAAACTCCGAAACGTGTATTTCCGTTGAAATCTCGAAATCGATTTTCCGCAGCATTACATAGCTTTCCCTGTACTACGTATATTACTCCGTATATACGTATGTATACGGAAAAGTAAAAATTGTTTAACTCCTAATCCAGCATGTCGAAGTTTACAATATAAGGTCGTTGTTTGCTGGCATCACATCAGGCGCGGATCTGGGGGGGGGGGTCACGGGGGTCATGACCCTCCAAAATGCTGAACTAATACAATTTTTTGTGCAATTTTTGTGAGAAACTCTAACATCTAAAAATCTCTGAGAAACGGATAATCTTTTCAGTGTCCCTTCAGAATCGGGACCAACCGAGACATTTCTGAGACATCGTCATACAATTCTAGAAATGTATTCTTCATGTCTTCCGGGCTGAGAAGATGATTCTAGAAATTTATAAAAATGTAGTAATGCTGAAACTAATGATCAGATGCAAGGGAAAGTTAGACAGAAAATGCAATTTCATAAAGAACGTGCTAGTATCAAATGAAAAAGACAGCAGTTATTTTTCTAATATTTTAGGAAGTCAGGGGAAATGATCGGGGAGAATGCTTGTGGACTTGGTAGAGTACGGATGGTGGAAGCTAAAATGGCGGATAAAGTGTGGTGTTCGGATGGATACAAATGGAAGTCGCAGTTAAAACATAAATGGTTGTAGTATGGAACCAGGAATAATTGGTGGTTATGTGTCATGCAGCCACGGAATTCAGCGCAAAGGGAAGTGATAATTTCAGACTCTGTTGCCTCTCTCTTGTTTGTGAGAAGGCCAAGAGTTGTATCTTAATTGGAAAACACTTTTAAAATTCAAAATAACATGGCCATTAATAAGGGAACGAATGCGAGCTTGTATGAATGAATCTTGCAAATTTTAAGCTTAAGTTTGATCCGTAAATATTTATTTTGTTTCAAGGGTAAAAATATATATGTTTCTGAAATGTGTTTCGGTGTTATATTGTAAAATGTTTTGTATAGCCAGGAGAGGCGGCAACGACCCAAAGTAATTCTTGTTATAAATAAATTAGGGTGCACCGGCTTTGGTGGTGGTAATAACTAATTTTGGAAAGATTTTCTTGTTTTATTTGATTGGAAGTGAGGGAAGGGTAAATTACGTATCAAATCCCAAACAATCGATATACATACCCGTTTCCTATATAGGAGGGATTTTGCGCTCTCACGACCCTTATAAATTTCTTGAACGGTCAGTAGTTCCACTTTTGCGTGTGTTATTAATATTTACATAAGTAAAATTTGCGAAGATAGAGACCGTTTCAGTTGGCTGCACAGATTGGGATATAACAATAGATATGGGTGAATATAATAATAATAATAATTATTATTATTATTATTAAAAAATTTAAAAGGGAACTAAGAAACCGTTTCAATAGGGAATATAACTAGCTAAACTTAATAATAATGGTACTCGTATGCATATAAAATTGACATAAGTGTTGCTTTCCGATGTTTGTTAGAATTTAGTTTCGATTAGTCCTATTCAGTATCAGTATTAGTCCTATTCAGTATCGAACTCAATATTTATTTAACGTAATGCTTAATGTAATCACTAACGGCGGACCATATTTGATCATTGAATTCTGATGCCGGTTCTGGTTTTGTAAGAACGTAAGAAACCGCTTTCAGTACAAGTTAAGACTATCGACAGGGGTTATGGGGTTAAGACTTGTCGAAAAGTGCTTAGAGAATTTTAGTTTGACTGGTGAGCGAAAGTAAAATCTGACACCTAAAATATCTTCCTTTAAGGTTTTGCTGACGCTGAGTCCGAATCTGGCGTCAAAATTATCTTTTGACAGCTGTCATTATTGATGAACTGTATTGCAATGATGTGACTTTATTTGTATTTTAATTACGCAAAGCGCCTTGGCAATGCAAAGGAATCAGAAAAGTTATTTGCAATTTATTAAAACTCTTATGTTTCTATTTCTTGGTGTAGTAGACCCCAAAATTATAATGAAGTTTCAGAAGTATCATTGTTATAGAAATATCATTATTGAAGGAGATTCCAATGTCGTGAAAATTTATTAATATTCGAGTTGGCACTATTAAAGAAACTAGTGGTGCTACAGAAAGGCACAGACTTTCCTGTATTAGTTTTCTATTTCATTTAGTCTCGTCTAGCTATTCGGACTGGCCACATTCTCTTGCAGGCTGCCATCTATCGCCGCCCGAATTACATTTTTTTGATATTTCTTAAATTTTCGGTTTCCTAATAGTAGAACAGAAATATTATTTTAAGAATATTAAGGAACAGTAAAATCTTGCAATACATGGCAATTTTCTTTGAAACGTTTGGAGTCGTTTTTAAGAAAATGGCGTTTAAGCGCTAAACTAACTAAAGTTTAGTTAAGCTAGCGCATAAAAATGCGAAATTTAAAGCTCTTTTTCACAGAATTTTTGAGTCTTCGAAGAACATCATTAGAAGTCTTTTGAAATACATCAACTCACAAATACAATAGTGTTTACAAATTACTGGAAATATGCATATCAACGACGTGAGAGATCTTTCAAAAAATTTACATTTGTGTAATTTAAAACAAAATGAAAAAATAACTCAAAATGAACTTTACGTCACATTAAAAAGTGCAATTAGCATTATCTGTTCGAAAAGTTTGAAGAAAAACTTTGGAGCTATTTTTGAGAAAAATGCGTTTGAGCGTTTCTCAAATTGCGGAATTTTGAGCTAGTTTTCACAGAAAACGGTTAAGTTTTCGAAAAACTTTACTTGACATTATTTGAAGCACATGTACTCATAAATATAATAATGTGAAATACAGTAATCCCTCAGCATTCGCGAGGGTTTGGTTCCTGAAAAGCATCGCGAATATCAAATCCGCGAATGTTGAGTCTATCTTTTAATGAAAAAACTTTGGTTAGGTTCCTGAATATCGAAAAACTCTTTAAAAAAGGAAGAAGAAATGATAGACAATTGCAGTAGAACTGAATAGGCACTAATACAAACATAATTCACAATTAATATTCCAAAGGGAAGAAATAAAACAATATTTAAAACTTATTTCAAAGTTGAAAATGATTGAATATAAGATTTGGTTATTTTTTGTTTCATCATCCTCCACATTCTAATATCCAAATGTGGAAGAACTGCTGCTTTTATATCTCTCCAGGACGTAGTTTCGTTTCCGTTAATTCATCATTACGTTCGAGGGGGTTTTCTTTGCTGATTATTTCCCGAAGCTACTCTTCAATGAAATCATTGCAATGAGCAATGCACAGATCCTAAATGACGTTTCTGTTCGTATGGCCAAAACCCTTACCTCCAACTTGACGGAACTGAATTGAATTATTTACAATTTTGTTTTTCTATAAATGTGAATTGACATTCTAAATTTGAGATTTTTGCAGAACGTGATGCTTTGAGCTCCGGTTCTGTCCGGGTCTGTCAAGTTTGTTCGGTTCCCAAATGACGCTGATTAAAGAAATGGAATGTGCTTGCTCAAATTAAAATGTACGACTGAAAGACGCACTCGCGAATGTTGAAGTCGCGAATGTTAAAACCGGTAGCATTCCTCTAATCGCGAATTTTCGGAACTCGCGAATAGCGAATCCGTGGATGTCGAGGGATTACTGTATAAACGCTAATGTATCCGCTAATGTAATTATTAACGACGTAAGATACAAGTCAAAAAATTATATTTTGTAATTAAAAAAACAAAAGAATAGAGCAATATGGCGTTTATGTCATCTCCCAGAGTATATTTAGTACTATCTCTTCCAAAAATTTAAAGAAAAAATTTGGAGCCGTTTTTGAGAAAATTACTTTCTTGTTTTTGTTTTTTCTGTGCACATATTGCAGACAATATTGCGCGAAAACAACCAAAAGTTTCAAAAAGTGTACATGGCCTTACTGAGAGCTCACGATGGACAACAAATTTTATTTGAAGGAAACATTCTTCAATTTTGTAGTTATAGGAAGAGGCCGAAGAAAATTCAAACTTTTGCAATTTTCGAAAATTCAGAGTTAACCGTGAAAATCGGACCTATGCCATCTTTATACTCTGTCTTTACAAGAAATTTAAAGAAAAGATTTGGATTGGTTTTTGAAAAAATATTGAAAATGTCCGGGGGACTTCATGTAAATTACCCCCAAATTTTATAGAATCTTTTTCAAAATCTCAAAGCTTTTAATCAAGCCAGATAGACAGGGGTTTCTTCAATTTGAAAAAAAATCCTACGTATGGTTTAGGTGCTAGTAGTGTTCACAGACAGACGGACAGACCGACGTTTTGCTTTCAAGTGGGTTTTCGGTATCAAGGACCCACAAAAGAGGGATTCTGGCTAGAGCACGTTTTAGGGAATTTTTTTCTTAATTTAGTAAATGAATTTATCCACTTCTTCGGTATCAGGGCCCGGCAATGAATTTTTTCTGCCAAAAATCCTCCTTTTTTGGGGGGCATTACATAACTTTCCCTAAACTAATATGTATACTACTCTTTATGTACGTACGTATACGGGAAAGTAAACATTTAAAAGTGGGAAAATGGTTAACATTGTTTCCGATTTGAATGAACCACTTTCTTTCGATGTGATGAGCCTATTCCAGATGAGAGTTTTTTTCTGCTTAGAACACTATACTCGGATGAAATTTTAATGTTTGTACGGAATGTGGCGAATTTGTGCAGCTGCTATCCCCTCCGGGATCTGTAGTTGTAGATGAATACCAATTGTGGGTGTTCATGTGGTAGCGTCGCATTGAAGAAAACGAAGCCATCCCTGATTTACTACTTGAGATTATCGACACATTCAATAACGATATATCCCTGCATCAATATTTTACTCGCCATTTTGGTTACACTACCAGTCACTGTCGCCACAGCAGAACGCTTTTTTTTTTACCCTCCGACGTTTATAAAATTGGCTTAAGGCTACAATGAAAGACGACAGGTTTACTGATTTTGCGTTATTGCACATTCATCGAGATATTTATCTTAATATTGATTCCGTGTTTTCACAATTCGCGAAAAGGAATTGGACGCTGTTGGAATCTGTGCTGTAACGTTTTCAAAACAATAGTAATCTGAACCTGATAGTTAATAATTAATGTGATTATTGCTTCTATACTAGTTTATATTTAAAGTAATTATTTACTAACTAGTTTATAATTAAATCAGTCTGATATACTTATGACGTACGCCAAATATATCTTATTACATTATGTGCCCTCCTCCCCTTCCGAAAAAATTGCACTTGTGTCGAAACCTGACCCTTCCCCCCCCCCCACCAAAAAAAAGACAAGTATGGATCCGCGCCTGCATCACATCTTACGCTTTCATTCTGGTGTAGTACGCAAACCTGGACACCAGTATAAGAATGGCATTCTTGTGATCTTCCATGTGTGCATATCACTAAATATTTTTTATTACACAGCCTGCCGGGATTTCGCAAAAGCGAAACAGAGCTGCAACAATTTTCAAGCCCCTGCTGCCGGTCCTGAAGTGCGCCCCGGAGACTTTCCTTATTTCGTAAGTATTTTCAAACAGAGAGCATTCATGTCAGAGAACCGTATTGTATCACTCTCACTGTATCGGTTCCGTTGTGCTCAGGCTGGTCTAGGCTACAAAACCAAGTCTGGCAACGAGAAGACCAGTTGGCTGTGTGGCGGAGCTCTCATTAGCGAGAATTTCGTTCTGACAGCGGCAAACTGCGCTCACGGAACACCGTCCACGTAAGTAATTATGTTAAACATTACGATTTTTCAAAATGTTTAACCTGAATAGTGAGGTGGAAAACAAATAATAACTTGCCCTTCCGTCACCTCGGTCGGAAACATCTCACTCATATGGATAGATTGAATATATGCAAATAAACTGAACTGCTGGACTGAATGTTAGAACTTATGAACCATAGGAACTTTAGAAACTTAAGGAAATACTCGGCACAGATAAGACCAAATAATTTACGCAAATAAGACACATTCAAATAATTTACATTGTTTAATAAACAAATTAATATTTATAACTGTGGTATAATTTATTCACCGTGCGCACTAATACATTAACAGTTAATTAATACAACACACTAATAGTTTTGTTAATTCTGCCCAGCTTCTTATAAATATCTAGTATTTTATATTTTGGCAAATGATACTCCTTCATAGACGTAGTCAAGCTAACCAATAAAATTACACGTTGGAGTGTTATAGGTAATACATAAATCAATACGTATACCAATACTTAATATCAATACCAAATACATAGATATACATATACCAATACTTAATATCAGTTGTACTACTCTGGATAATTCTGGACCAACATTGGTCATCGGAGACATTCATGCTCGCTCGACACGCGCCATAACCTTACAACTGAAACGGCAGAAAATCCGTCTGGACATGTCGATGACGTTTTCGGTATGGTCGGCACGGCACGTCGGAATATCCAGATGTACACGTAAGCTTCTGCGGCTTGAGTCCATAACTTCTCGGCCGTTCGGATATAACACCGTATATAACATCGGACGCATACAATGTCACGTCACTGCCCTGAGAAAGCCTACGACATGGTTGGCGAAACGTTGGCCTCTCAGCCAACGACGCGGCGCCACCCGGACAGCCGAGAAGTTATGTCCAGAAGATTTTTCTTTCGGACCGTTTGCAAACGATGGATCGTCCCGTCCCGACTGCAACGGTCCAGTGCGTGGAAAGCTACGAGCTGAACTTTTAAAAAATTCTTGTTCGTGCCATTCCGCCCCCTTGCGCGCTAGGCGTTGGATTTAATAAACCTCCTCAGCAAACCTGCCTCGTCGAACATTCGCCAGAAAAATCAAATTCTCATCCAAGCAGACATGAGGTTTGCATTGAACATCGTTCTCAGGGTAACTTCAACTTGTGTGCGTTGTCGTGCCCGCAGCGGCGGTCCTGTCAGAGTGCGTCTGGGGGGCGTGTCCTTGAGCAAGGATGCAGGCGTGGGCGCCGACGAGCAGGAGCTGGACGTGGCGGAGATCATCGTGCACCCTGCGTACAACGCCTCCTCCAGCCTCGGGGACATCGCGCTCCTGCGGCTCGCAGGCAACGCGCGACTCACCCGCACCGTGCAGCCCGCCTGCCTCTTCCCGGAGGAGCAGCTGCCCGTGGACAGGGCTGTGGTCGCGGGCGCTGGCCGTCCCTCATTTGGTGGAGAAGGTAATAGTCACAAAAATTAAAATATCTATAATAATAATAATAATAATAATAATAATAATAATAACGTTGGTGCCAATGGCTATCCTATATACTTATACAGGGTTAGTCAATAAAAAAATCACTTCGAACATTTTCTGAACGGTTCAAGATAATGAGATTAAATTTTCACCAAATGATTCAGAATATAGAAACTCTTCACTTGCTGTTATGAGCTTTTTGTTAGCATTTTTTATTTTAAAAATATTGGACTAACTTCATTTTTTTAATGGAACACTACACTTATTTTTACACAAACCGAAAGGCCTTGAGAATTCGAATTCATCAATACGTTGGTATCTTATGAATAATTAAGAGCAAAAAATTATGAAATCTGGCAAAATCATACGAAAAGTAGATAAACGGACGTTCGTGGCACTCCATCGGGTATCTCAGCTGATTCCAAGCGCAAGGCTCAAAGTACTGTGACAACCTTGGCGATCATATAGGCCTAATTTCCCTTTCATCAAAGGTCACGGCGAATCTCTCAAATGTTACAATCATTCGAAGTACTGAGCTCGCATTTCGTCCAAAATAATCGATCAAATTGAGAAAAAATTCACCCATATATTCTCATTAGTAGCTTCGTTCATCAGGCATATTAAAACACCTTCAATACGAGACTGTACACCCCACAATAATCATGTCGATGATGTTTAATCATTGTACGTCAATTTGCACGGCGAGCCCTTTCTTTCTGCTTTGAACGGCTTCCATAGACAGCAAAAATTCAGAAACTTTTCTCTGCTTCACTGTAAAAGTAGCGCTATTCCCGAGCGAGGGCGTCTTCAACTGCAATCCTAGCTGTTAGGGTTTATGGTATTCTTCATTATTACTATTTGTAAGTTACATTTTCACGAACATATTTCAGGTGTTGGGACTCTTCGTAAAGTTGACGTTCCTGTTTTCCCATTCGAGAAGTGTTCAGAAATATATAAAAGGTTCACCCACATTGACTCAACTGTATTATGTGCTGGAGAGAAGGGAAGAGACACATGCCAAGTAAGTATAAAAAATTCATAGGGTTTACTTGCAATTTGAAATACCCTGCACACAACTGCAAATACATTTGCTTGCAGGGAGACTCTGGTGCCCCCCTTGTTGTAAAGGAAGGAGCACCGATATGTAATTATCAAATAGTTGGCATCACATCCTTTGGAGCTGGAGTGTGTGGTTCTCAACCAGCAATATACACAAAAGTACAAGCTTATCTACCCTGGGTTGAAGAAAAAGTTTGGAAATGAAAGAATCAGATTTTTACATGTGTAACATTCAAAACTTAAATACAAAATAAAAAGGGTAATCTTGATGTAACATGTGAACTTCAGAAAATAAGTAAATAAAATGATATATCTTCCCTTCCATTTATAGTAATAAGTGAATAATAATACCGTTATGCAGAGTGGTCGTTAATCGCTAAAATTCTATTTCAGGATAACAATGCATCATATTCTGTGATTTCTCTGGGGCAATAAGACCCCATCACTAAGACGGTATATTCACAAGAATACATGCTTGCTAGTGCTACTTGGCATGTTGTAGGGGTCTCTACATGTTACACACCGTAACAAAACACTCTTCAACAATTCACAATAAAAAGTGTTTCATGAGACAGTACACTATACATCCCGGGCGAAAGACCGGACGCTCTTCCCTAAAACATTGTGGTATAGTATGAATATTAATCATTTCTCGAGTGACTGACCGTCTTTACCCGAAGGCACGCACGACGTTTCCCTTTAAGAAGGAAACAATGAAAAGGGCCAAATCAATGGAAATCCATGGGCCAAAAAAACAGCTATTTAAAAAACTATGAAGTTATGCATATGCTAGAAATCGTTACACGTTAAAATTTAGGTTTCATTTAAAAATCTAAGTTGACCCTCTATCTTTTTAATAAAAAGGAGAACAAAGATGCATTGTGTATTGAGGTGCAGAGTATGCAGAGTGTATTTAGGAACACTCGGTCTTTGCCATCGATTCTTCTGGTTATAGAGAATGTCTTAGAATAAAACAAACTTCAACGGCATGAATATGAATCGAATATGGTTCCTTTTTGCTAATAAATATGTAAAGGGAAATTTAACAGAACGAAGATACACATGTGACATTTCACCATGATTTTTAAGCAACTAGTTAGTAAATATATAGAATTAGTCACGTATCTTTAGCACCTCCTGCAGTTTTTGAACTGTTGAACTTATTGCAATGCAATTTTCACGGAAGTGCATGAAAGATTGGGGCTAATTGATAAACGTATTAATTTCTATTTTATCACTTGTGTTTTACGAGATATTGACGTAAATTTGTTTGTTTTTTAAATAGAACTAGTGATGTCACTGCAGTCACTCTGACCGGGAGGTCCTAGGCTCGAGTCCCGACGGCGGCAGGATTTTCGACACTAGCTTGTCAGCTGGGTCGAATTCAGTCGCTGTCTGGGAGAGAATTCTAGCGGCCAGCTGCTGTGATCGGTAGTTTTCTGTGTTTTCTCCGATCAACACCAGGCGAATACCGGAGCAATATCCTAACAAACGGGTCATGGGCCGCGCGTGATCATTCCTTTCTCTTCCTTGTCCTATCTTCACCCCGTACATACACACACACACACAAACATGCACTACACTACCACAAATGCTGGGAGACCGGTCGGGAGCTTAGAGCTTGTCCCGGCTGGAGTGGTGCCCTGCTGGTGGGAGATACCTGGTTGTGGGAAACCCCGCTAGTCGACTTTGGTCGGCGCCGGATCTCGCCACCCGGTGGGGAAAGATCACCGCCACCTCCCCATGAAAAACCTCGCACTACCCTCACGGGAAGAATGACCTCAGTAGTTGACGCGCCCAGAATCACGAACACTCAATCAATCAATCAATCAAATAGAACTATATATATTTTTAGTCTATCATGAACGTACAAAGACAAATCCAATGATATACATATTTTTATGTATAATAAATTATAAATGTTAAATAAGCAATATTTTTAGTAATTTTGATTTTTTTGTGCACAGCTTTCCTTGTCCGAGCGCGCGATGTAGGAGGAGCGCTGCGTGACCCTGAGTGGCGGACTGTTACATTCAAAATACCCGTTAAACACGCGTTGCAAAAAAATCAAAAGTATTAAAAAAGTTTATCTAACAAATAATAATATACTATATTGCACTCGTCACCTTAAAGTAAGGACTAAAATTAAACTTCTGAAAAATGTTACTGTCGCATGGGCATATGTACTGCAAAGCGACATAGGGTATTTTCATTTCTTATTGTGTTAACAATTGTTATTGCCAACATTATCAGAATTACCGGATATATATATAGTAATAATGCGAATAGTAACATGTTTTTGATTGACGTTTGCTACACAAAAAAAGACGACTTCCGGAGATTCCGACATTTCAACCGTGCATTGTTATCGTTTGCCATTACTTCGATAATTGCTCTATTATTGCGTTATTATGCTTGCACTTATTATTTCCATAATTTTACATTTGTTTTATTTTAGTTATTTCACATGATGTAATGCTATCAGTGAGAATCCTTATTATTACATTACTTTCCTCAGCTACTATTTAGTCTGTTGATCACTCATTATAGATTTTGGTATATTAGTTTAAAGTTCAAATCAGTTCATTTTCACTTTCCCGCATACGTACGTATATACAGAGTAATATACGTAGTATAGGGAAAGTTATGTAATGCTGCGCGAAAAAATGGCGAATGGAACACGAACGAAAATGGCACAGAACAAAATTTGTTGCCGGGCCGTGATAACGACAAAGTGGATAAATCCAGTTGCTAGATCAAGAAAAAATTAGTGGTGCTACAGAATGGCACAAGTCCCGTATTAGTTTTCTATTTCCTTTGGTCTTGGCTAGCTATTCGGACTTGCCACATTCTCTTGCAAGCTACAATCTATCGCCGCCCAAAGTACATTTCTTTGACATTTTATTAATTTTTCGGTTTCCTAATAGTAGAACAGAAATATTATTTTATGAAAATTAAAGAAGAGTGAAATCTCGTCCTAAATGGCAATTTTCTTTGAAAAATTTGGAGCCGTATTTAAGAAAATTATGTTCAAGCGCTACTGTAAATGCGAAATTTGAAGCTTGTTTTCCACAAACAATTTTTGAGTTTTCGAGAAACATCATTAGAGTTATTTTGAAGTACATCAACTCACAAATACAATACTGTACACAAATTGCTCGAAATGTGCATATTAAGTGTGTAAGAGATCTTTCGAAAAAATACATTTGTGTAATTTTTGAAACAACGAAAAAGTACTCCAAATGGAACTATACGTCATATTAAAGAGTGCAATTAGCACTAGCAGTTCAAAACGTTTGGAGAAAAACTTTGAACCAGATATGAGAAAATGGCGTTCGAGCGTTTCTGAAAATGCGGAATTTTGAGCTACTATTCACAGATAACGGTTGCGTTTTCGACAAACTTTACCTGGCAATATTTAAACACAGTGGCGTAGGCTCAATGTACGCGAGTGATGTGATGCATCCCCTAGTTTTCCATTACTTTAAACTCTTTTCAGTAAAGTAATTTACATTTCTTCTGTAAGCATCTCCCCCTGTTTCTCTAATCCCTCTCGCCATTTACGTGCGCTGTCCGATAGGCGGTATTTCCTTCGTTGGATGTGACGGGACGAGAAGCATCCCTTGAACGACATCGCTACGTTGGCGATGTCATTGAACTCACGGCCTTGCGCTGTGTGCAAGCTATGTGGTTTTATAGCCGATGATGATGACCGGACCTCTCACATCTCAAGCTTCTGAGTTCTCATTGGCGTTCCTGCATCCCCTCCCAAGAACCTTCCATTCCCTCCTCTGATGTAGTCATAATTCGGCAGTACGCCTGGGAATCGCAGACGTCACGTGCTGCGATTGTGGGCCCCGAAGCGGGGAGCGGTGCTCGGGTGGCAGACTGTCTTTCTTTACAACTCATGCAAGTCTGCCAACTATGCTTAAGAACATTTCAATCTGATTCAGTACAGGTGGATAAGTCGATGTGGGTTAGCAGGCCTGACAAAACAAGATTACAGCCTTCATGTTAGAAAATAGTAGGTAGGGACACTCCGTGAAGTCGAAGCTGTGTGTGCGATGTTATTTCGTTCGTCTTATGTGTCCTTGTAGCGTAAATTCTATTGAATGTGCGTTAATTAGACTACTTTGTCTAACTATTGATGCGTTAAAGAGAATCGTTAATTCGAAGTTGTAACGTGAAAGAATAAAACGTGTGTGTGTGTGTGTGTGTGTGTGTGTGTGTGTGTGTGTGTGTGTGTGTGTGTGTGTGAAAGGACGCGACATGACGAGCTCATCCAGTATATTTATGGAAGTGGATGAGTTACTTGTGACAGAGAAAAGTAGTGAAACGTCTCATTGTTCTATAGACAGGATTCTTCAAATTCCGTTTAGTTATTTCTCCTATTACGAAAAACTTAAGGTAATTAGTGATTGACAACCAAAATAATGCGAATTGATCTCGAGTTCAAAAATTAGGTATGTACTTTTTTATGGTTTATTATTTAGTTTTATTTTGTTTATGTAAGTTAGTGCATACAGTGAGAAATTGGTGATTTTCAAGGAAGATTCAGTAGGGGTCTAATTTGCAAAGTAAACTTCTAAAATACTTCAGAGTAAAATAGAATGACGCAGACTTTATTAATGTGGAATTATGCCTTCAACCTGTAATATCATGATCGCATCCCCACATCTACTGGTCAGGAGACGCCACTGTTTAAACAATATATTCATAAATATAATAATGTGAACTAATCCTCGCTAATGTAGAGAATAATGTGAGAGACAAGTCAAAAAAATACATTTTTGTAATTTTTGAAAAAACAAAAACACAGCGGTATGGCGATTATAGAGTACATTAGGCCCTATCCTTACCAAAAGTTCAAAGAAAAAAATTGGAGCCGTTTTTCAGAAAATCTTGCTTTTTTGTAATTTTTTGAAAATTGTACATACTGCACGAAATGTTGCACGACAACTACTGAAATTTTCAAAAAAATGATCACGACCATAATGAAAGAACTATTTACGGAGAACAAATTTTATTTGAAAAAAAATCTCTATCTTTAATTTTGTAGTTGTTGAAAGCGGCCGAAAAAAAATTCAAATTTTTTCAATTTTTGAAAATCCAGAGAGAACCGTGAAATTAGAACCTATGCCACCTTTATAAGTGTTATGTCCAGAAAAACACAGAAATCACGTCAACACAGTTTTTTATGCAACAAGACAATTTTCTGTACAATATTACAGATCCGGCAACCAAAGAGAAAGTTCATAAATCGAAGCCAAGTTACCATATTCCAGAAAATGTACCAAATCAAGCAACGTTCTAAATAATACGTTAGATAATCCTTTACACAATTGCCGGGTCCAAAATCTCACTATTACAGACGTACACACTAACACTCGCCAGGAACTCTACTCCGATTCTGTCTGCCTTCTCGGCGGCGGAGCCCGCTTTTATTTGTCCCGGCGGCGTAGCCTTGCCTCCGCTCGGGGGCTTCGCCGACTGGTTGCCTTCTCCTCGTTTGACCGCCCTTTCCACGGTCCGCTGCTCTGCAACTTGCCGCCGTGCGCTGGCGGTTAGGCGCGCGATTTAACACTTCGCACACAGCCGCAACACCCTCCCCTCTCGAAAACGTCGTGTACGGTGCGAAACACACACGACGTCTTGTCGATCTCCTCGGCGCCTCTGACTGTAAGCCCGGCGCCGGCTGTTGCCCCGCAGGGTGCTCCGCTGGTTGCTCCACTGGTTGCTCAGCTGGTTGCTCCGATGGTCGCTGCGCTGGTCGCTGTGCTGGCCACTTCTGCAATCGGTCCATTTCATTTAAATTTTTCATCTTTCTCTTTTTTCTCTCTCTGTACTTTTCGCCATTGCATCTACTGGCTCCAATGTATACCTCGGGCGCACTACCCCTGATGTCTAACTACCACCTTGTTCAAGACTTGTATCTGATACATTTTACTCCCCATGTTGCTTACTACAATCTCCGGCCACCAAGCAGGATCTCTCTTAAAGCTGCTACAGTATATTTTATCTCCTACCATGTACTTTTGCTCCATCGCTTCTCCTTTGCGATGGTTACCTGGTTTCAACAGGGACAACAGGGTTCTATGTTGCCGGCCGTGGAGTACCTCCGCTGGGCTCCTCCCCTCCGGACCTGGCAGCGTCCTGTACGTTGCCAAAACGAGCAATAAAGCGCGTCTCCTCGGTGTTCCCGCTGTCCTTAGCCTTCCTCATGGCCGTCTTGAAGGTGCGCACGCACCTCTCCAATTCCCCATTAGACTGGGGATGGAATGGTGGTGCGCGTACATGCCTAATGCCATTCGCCTTGCAGAAATTGAAAAAACTTCTTCAGAGGTAAACTGCGGCCCATTGTCTGAAACCAATGTCTGTGGGAGCCCTTCCGTAATAAATATTTTCTCTAATGGATCTATTGTGGTTCCGGCCGTTGTGATCCCCATCTCCACACGAGCGCTTTATTGCTCGTTTTGGCAACGTACAAGTACATTTTTTCACATTTTCTTAATTTATCGGTTTTCTAATGGTAGAACGAAAATATTAATTTTAGAATATTAGAGAATACAAAAACCTCGTCCTTAATGGGAATATTTTTTTAAAAATTGTTGCCTTTTTTAGGAAAATTGCGTTTAAGCCCAACTAAAAATGCGAAATTTGAAGCTCTTTTTCACAGAAAATGTTTGAGTTTTCAAAAAACTTCATTTGAAGTCTTTTGAAGTACTTACATTCGCAAATATAATAATATTTCAAATTGCTGGTAATTTGCGTATTAAATATTTGAGAAACCTTTCAAAAAATTACATTTGTGTAATATTTGAATAAACAAAAAAAATCCCAAAATGAACTTCACGTCATATTAACGAGTACAATTAGCACTATCCGTTCGAAACTTTTGAAGGAAAAAATTTGAGCCATTTATGAGAAAATGACGTTTGAGCGTTTCTGAAAATGCGGAATTTTGAGCTAGTTTTCAGAGAAAACAATTGAGTTCTCGAGAAACATTATAGAAAAGTATTTAAAGCCCACTGCACTCGTAAATATAATAATGTAAAAAATCGCCACTGATGTAAATATTAACCACGTGAGACATACATCGAAAAAACTTTCATTTTCGTAATTTTTGAAAAAAACAAAAGAATAGAGCAATATGGCATTTATGTCATCTCATAGAGCACATTTAGTACTGTCCTTACCAAAAGTTTAAAGAAAAAAGTTTGAGCCGTTTTTGAGAAAATCTTGTTTTTGTAATTTTTAAAATTGCACATATTGCACGCAATATTGTGCAAAAACTACTAAAATTTTCAAAAAACTGTACTTGACCTTTATTAAAGAACTCACTTTGGAGAAGAAATTTTATTTGGAGGAAAAATCTCTATCTGCAATTTTATAGCTGGAGGAAGACGCCGACAAAAATTGAAAATTTTGCAATTTTTAAAAATTCAGAGTATTAACCGACATGAGACGTACGCCATTCTCTTAAATGACCTTCAGTATTAGTATTGCGAGTATTTTACACCATTGGGCGTCTCTTGCATCCCAATTTCCATTTTAGTCTGTCACTGCAGTGTTCTGCAGTTAATCTTCTTCTGTCAATTGCCTTCTCTACACCTTCCTTCCATGTACTTCTCGGTCTTCCTCGTCTTCTGTGTGATGTTGGTGTCCAATCCCAGAGCTTTAGAGGCTATCGTTCTTCACCCATTCTGTTTAAATGACTATACCATTTGAGCCTTTTAATTTCAATGGTATCAATAATGTTGAAACTCACTTCTTCTTTTCTTCTTGTTTCTTCGTTTCAATGTCAGTCCACAGCTTCTTCGCCAATAGTCGTTTTAAGATTCTGGGCTTGCGCCGATTTCCACCCGCCATTATCCCGAGGGTGCGGGGATGGTGCCGAAGGCCGCGGACTTCCACGACTTCCACACGTCCATTGCTGTAAGTTTACTCTCATTACCTTTAAATATTTCCCAAACTTCAGACCCATATGTGGCAATACTCTCTACGATACTTATACAATCTTATTTTAACATTCTTCCAAACAGTTTGGTTCCGTATTACTTTCCCGTATACGTACGTATACACGGAGTGATATACGTAGTATAGGGAAAGTTATGTAATGCTGCGCGAAAAAATGGCCAATTTTCGGCGGAAAAAAAATTAATTGCCGGGCCGTGAAAACGAATAAGTGGATAAAACCAGTTGCTAAATTAAGGGAAAAAAATCCTCTATCTCGTGGTGTGGTCAAAATCCATGATTTGTTGCTTCTTTATACTGCAAAATCGATTGACGGCATTCCGTCCGTCTGTCCGTCTGTGGTCAACGCTAGCGCCTAAACCGTTCGGATCGATTTTCTTCAAAATTGATATTCCCCAGTCGAATCTGATTCTAGTCGAAGCTTTGTGATTTTGAAAAAGATTCTTTAAAATTTGGGGGCTACTTTATATGAAGCCCCCCGGGGATTTTCAACATTTTCTCAAAAACAGCTCCAAATTTTTTCTTTAAATTTCTTGTATGAATAGAGTAAAATACACTTTTTAACATGCCATAGGTCCGATTTTCACGTACAGCTCTGAATTTTCGAAAATTGTGAAAGTTTTGATTTTTTTCGGCGTCTTTCTCTAACTACAAAATTGAAGATAGAGACTTTTTCTTCAAATAAAATTTGTTCTGCATATTGAGTTCTTTAATAAAGGTCATGTAAATGTTTTTCAAAATTTTCGTAGTTTTCGTGCAATATTGCGTGCAATATGTGCAATTTTAAAAAATTACAAAAACAAAATTTTCTCAAAAACGGCTCCAAATTTTTTCTTTAAACTTTTGGTAGGGATAGTGGTAAATGTACTCTATCAATGACATAAAAGCCATTTTGGTCTATCGGTTGGTTTTTTCAAAAATTACAAAAATGTAAATTTCTTTACTTGTCTCTCACGTCGTTAATATTTACATTATCGGCGATTTTTTCACATTATTATATTTACGAGTACATGTGCTTTAAATAATGTCAAGTAAAGTTTCTCGAAAACACAACCGTTTTCTGTGAAAAGTAGCTCAAAATTTCGGCATTTTCAGAAATGCTCAAACGTCATTTTCTCATGTATGGCTGCAATTTTTTTCTTGAAACATTTGTAACGGATAGTGCTAATTACACTCTTTAGTATAGCGTAAAGTTTATTTTGAGTTATTTTTTTGTTTTTTCAAAAAATTATATAAATGTAAATTTTTTGAAAGATCTCTCACATCTTTAATATGCACATTATCCGCAATTTGTAAAGATGATTATATTTGTGAGTGTAAGTGCTTCAAATAACTTCAAATAAAGTATTTTGAAAACCCAAAAATTTTCTGTGAAAATGAGCTTCAACTTTCGCATTTTTAGAAGTGCTAAAACGCCATTTTCTCTTAAACGGCACATAATTTTAAAAAAATTTTTAAAATTGCCATTTACGGCTAGGTTTTTGTGTTCTTTAATATTCTAAAATTAATGTTTCCGTTCTACCAATAGGAAACCGCAAAATTAAGAAAATGACAAAAAATGAACTTTTGGAGATGATAAATGGTAGCTGGCAAGAAAGAGTGTGTGGCAATTCCGAATAGCTAGCGAAGACCCAAGAAAATAGAAAACTAATACGGGAAAGTCTGTGCCATTCTGTAGCACCACTAGTTCAACTCTGTTATTCGATTTCTGAAGCGTATGACATGTCAAATCAACCGTTGTCTAGTATATATCTGTATGAACCAATTTAAGTAAAAATATGAGCATTTTAACGCTAAATTGTAATACAATATAACCAGAAGGCATGCGATGAACTTATATATCCATAACGGTTCCAAAAATGGTTATTACTTTCTCGCCTTACGAATACTTCGTTAAGCGATTCACCGCTGCCTTTCTTGGTCATGTTTGAAAGACATGTTTTTCGCATGTTGATAATTACCGGCTTATAATGATAAAACCCATACAATTACGTTTGACAAAAATATAACTAATTGCAAGAAATGTACTGGAAATGTCTGAATATATTTGTTCAAATTTTTAACCTTTAACAATTTTTACTTCTCTTCTTGGACTTGTAATGCGTATGTACCATCGTATCGATTGTTTCTTTATATTGCATTTACCATTTTATAGGTCGGTTATATTCTTTCGTCGCTCTGTTCGACATAGGCGGTGTTGGTGTGGCGTAGTGTTATAAGTGCTGGTTCGTTGACTTTGAGTCGTGTACACTTTTGCTGGTTTATGAAGTAGTGGAATAGCAATTAGGACCATATAGAGGCATAGCGAGAAAGTATGTGCGTTGGAAGCACCACTAGTTTTGAATATTTTGAAAATGTCCCAGGAACTTCATATAAAGTACCTTCCAAAATTAAAATATCGGTTTCAAATTCAAGGAGCCGTGAGATCATTCAGATCGATTGGGGAGTATCAGTTTTGGAGAAAATCAGCTGAACGGTTTAGTCGCTAGCGTTGTTCACAGACGGACGGACGGACAGACGTTTTGCTTTCCATTGGTTTTTCGGTATCAAGGACCCACAAAATAGGGATTCTGGTTGCATCACATGTTAGGAGATTTTTTTTCTTAATTTATCAACTGGATTCCTCCACTTTTTCGTTACCAGAGCCCTGTAATAAGAGTTTTTCTGCCGAAAACACGCCGTTTTTTTTGCGCAACATTACATAACTTTCTCGTATACTATACGTACGTAGAATAAATAAAATAAATACAATATTTCGGACGTTAATAATATTTTTTTCTACTCCCGTTGTATAATGCTGTCATTGGATGGCTGCAACCAGTTGCATAATGATAGCCATTTCGATACAGTTTTCATTATGATACAGGTTCATGACCAATCACAGAGACGCTTACACACCAAGTGTTGGCACTTCATTAATCATTGAGAATCGTTGCAGTAAATGTTTTGTTCGAGTGTATATTAAAGTTGCATTTAATATTATATTATGCTTCTCAATTTTAATTTCTTTTATTAGTAGTAATTTTTACGTGAAATAATATTTAAAATAAAATGGATTGTAATTTCACTTTGATCCTATTTGATTAGCGCAGTGGCGGTTATTACAGAGAACATTTGAGTAAGGTAAGATCTGAACGCAAGTCATTTTGTGTAATTTGCTGCTGCCGTGTGGTTGTTCTTAAAAAACCGCCCAATTCTTTAGTTTAAAATATTTAGTGAATGGTGGTTCTCTTGGTGGTGTTGACGTTTCCAGAAATGAGAGCAAATACGAAAATGGTGACGTCGGAATATTATTGCCGCAACTTTTGTAGTCTCTCGCAGGCGCTCTGGTAAAACAAAGCCAGCTGCAGGTGAAGAGAGGTGTCCGCTAGGTGGCCTTGGCTGAATCTTGCAAGTCGACTGCCACGAAATAATTCAGTGGAGAAGTTTAACTTACAAAAGTGACCATAAGTCGTAGAAAAAGCACCGTATGAAACTCGATGTAATGGGTATTAATCAGTGGCGTAGCATCAGGGGACGCTGAGATGCTGAGCATCCCCGTATATAAGAACCTTAAATACTGTATTGATAATCTTACAAGTGGTCTGTTGAGCGAAACACGTTTTGTATTAATTTAAATTGATTTCCTATGATTGAATTCGGCGGGCTGTTGAAGCTGGCTTCTGATTGCTTGGAAGCTAAAATATTTCTAGCGTCTGCCGCCAGATTGTGACGAGCAATGACGCATGCGCAGATGGCGAGGTTCCCCTCTCCCCTCTTCACCCCTGGCCCAGAGAAACCCGACTGCTTTACGCTAGCGTCTACTCCGGAAAGAAGCTCGTTTGTGCACGAGAGCGCAGCACACTTCAGGCGGTCAGTAAATTATCTTTCTCTCTCTCACTCGGGAGTCCCCGCTTCGTCATGGGTACAAACTGTAGAAATAGTGCCTGACTACTATTTCTTAATTAATATCCAAGAAATTGTATTATCTTTTAAATAGATTACATATTATTTAAGTCTGTAATGTATAAATTAACAAATGGTCTTATTGCCATTCGCGCATAAGAATTAAAGCTGAGCCATTGTATAATTTGCTTTCAAGACATCGGCAGCCCTGACTGCTGTGAGGATTTTGTGGGAAGCGCCTACACCGTCGTAAGCAATCGAGATCGTGGAAGTAGTCCCAGTGTATTTGCCTTGTGTTGCGTTCGCCTATTAGATGAAGTAGTTGATAGTGACATTTTATGTGTTATTGTTGAGCATCCCCAAACGTGTGAGTCACGCTACGCCACTGGTATTAATATACACTCGTGTGAAGTTTACGATACTCGCTCGTTCCTCGCTCGTATCGTAATTTCACACTCGTGTATTAATACCCATCATTACATCATCGTTTCATAATGTACTATTTTTTCATACGAATTTAAAAACAAATACTACTTGAAAATAGTTTTTTTGTTTTTCTATATACTTTCTAAAACTATAACATAATACAAATTCACAACACGTAATCTTGTAATATAACTTTCGTGTAGTGTAATCTAAATTGGTTTCACAACACTGCATGGCGGAAGGCGCAAGCCCAGAGATTCGATCTGACAACGCTAGTTCCGGCACTGCCATTAACGAGAACGAACGATGCCGAAACTTTTCGAACGATATCGAAACTTACTTATCGCGATGCGCCGACCGCGTCGAAAGAATGCTGGAGGCGTTAACGGATCTCTTACCACCGTTTATTGCTCAAACCCGAGGCGGCCAGGCGGCATGTCTTGTTGAATGACGATTTGTTTTTCCGATATGTCAGATTCTACGTTCACCAATGCGTAAACAATCTACCGGTACCTGTAGTTTTTTGTAAATACCCTTAGGCTTTTGGGATGTACGCAAAAATAATGAAAACTTAACAATTCTGACGAATATTATTTATTTGCCTATTTTCAAGTAAATGTATTTTACGGCACATTTATCTTTTTAAGCATATTTTTCTTGAAATTTATTTCTATTTTCTTCTAGTCTTGGTTAAAAATTTATGTTTAAATCGTTTTCACTTCACTAATCTCTGACGTTCGGCCTCGAACCTCTATTTTTTGTTTTATTTCTACACCGAAGACATCATTTGTTTTTGAATTCGAAGTTCTGTATCTTTAGATATCATAAGCTCCGTAACTTCTCAATTCTTTACACAAAGAAAAGAAGCGGTGGGTCGCAGGTGACCGGTGACCAGGGGTGAGCGCTGGGCTCAGATTCGCATGCAAACATCACTTGGGTCTCAGGGGGCAAGTCGGTAACCCCCTCTTCCGACATTGATATTTCACCGTCCCAGATGCTCTTCCAGTGATCAGTTCTTCCATAACTCTTTTGTTTGTGAATTCAAGAAACGAAAAATGTCCTATGATAGTTTCAAGACCGATTCTACTTCTTAAGTCAGTTGTGTGATAAAAGAGATATGGCAGAGAAATTGAGGAAAAAAAAAGGCCACCAATCCTTTTTTTTTTTCCTTTTGTTATTTAAGGTCGCATCACTAGGTCACTAGCGACCACTATTGAATTTAACGTTAGGTTATGAGGATGAAACGATATGGTGATGATAGGGGGTGAAAGGACGAACACATACAGCTATGCCCGAGGCGGGACTCGAACTCGCGATCCTTCTGTCCAAACTCACTACGCTACTACTGTTTTAGCGGTCTCGGCCACGGGGCCGACGTCACTAATCTTTATCACATCTGGATTTGGATTCGAATTTCACTGAAGAGTGCATCCACTTTCGAAAGCACTGTGCTGTTGGGATTGATCAACCATCTGATAAATCTTTGGAAGGAATTTCGAAATTTCTGGGGTATAATTCCTTACTAGATGTTTATCCCAATTTGGACATTACTTTATGGTAAGTTTGTGCATACCTGCTACAAATTGCGCGTGGTAAGGTAGTCTTTCCTGCCTTAGAAGAGTTAGGAACACTCTAAGAACTAGTATTTCTGAATTACTTAATTAAACTCAATTTCTTTACTTCGTATTGAAGCAAATACAACAAAAACACTTTCATATGAGGACATTATTAACGAGTTTGCCATTAAGAAATCCCTTATGAAAGCTATGTACGAAGGCTATATTTGAACATGGGCAAAAATATGAAATGTAATTCCTACTCACTAACAAACAGTATTTTGTTTCGATTTTAATCTTTGTATTCGAGTAGTCTGTATATTTTTCAACAAATCCGTAATTCAGTACATTTTTGTAATTTCATTCCACCATGTACGACAACTCAATTCAAATTGAACTCAGATTCAGAACTCTTCAATTACGCAAAACATTGGGATTGCATAATTGATCACTTCGGTCTAAATAATTTGTTTTTTCCAGTCTAACCTGAATTTCCTTCCACGCTGACTGACCTACATATGATTAATAAAGTGCACAAAGCCTCACCCTTGTTCTTCTCGTTTCTGGAGGTTCCTATGACTTTTTTATGAAGTTAATTCTACAGGTAAACTTATTCGCTTTACCCTGTATTCTATCTAGGTTTTTCCGATGTGACTTTCTGTATGGATCCCAACATGCTACTCCGTATTCCATGAGAGGGTGAACCAGCGAAAGATATAATTCTTTGGCGTTTGCAGAACTTTTTTTTTCGCATTACAAAATGCAAGGACTTCCACATTTTTCTCACTACTTGATTTATATGCTTCTCCCACCCTAATGTACTATCTAGATGAATGCCTAAATACTTGCATGACGAGACTCTTAGAATAATGACCTCACTTAACCGATAATCTGGTTCCTCATAATTTCGTCCCCGCCCGAACGTTATTGTTTTGCTTTTCGATCCGTTAATTACCAGGTCATTTGTTTCAGTCCAGTGACGTAAATGTTCTAAATCTTGTTGTAATATTTGTTCGTCAGCTCTTTCTTTGATTTTGCGATATAGAACACAAGCGTCTGCAAATAAACGCACCTTTGATTGTATGTTAACATGGAGATCATTCACGTACGCTACGAAAAGTGGTCCTAAAACACTTCCCTGTGGAATCTCTGAAGTAACAATACCCGTAGTCAAAAACTGAGTTCCAATTTGAACTTTTTTGTTTCCTGTCTCTAAGAAATTCGTTTATCCACTTCACGACTCTAGCATCAACTCCTAAAGTTAATAATTTACTAATAAGTAGATCATGCGATACTACGTTGAATGCTTGCGCAAAGTCAATTACTACTGCATCCAATTTGGCTTTCACACGAACACCCACTTCTAAACCCACGCTGTCCGTGAAAAATCCAGTTCGCTTTTTCCCATTCGCGGCGAATATACCCGGCTATGAAGTGCTCCATTATTTTGCATGCCACTGATGTGAGAGATACCGATCTACAATTACGTATTTTCGTGTTATCACCATCTTTGAAAATTGGATATATAAAGACATACAAATCCTCCCTCCAAATTCGTCTCTGGTTCCGCTCCTGGTTGTATACAGGTGGCCCATTTAACTTGACTTAACGAAAAATACGCAACGTACAAAAAATGCCTAAGGCAAAAATTTAATATTTCCAATGGGGACATCTATCAGACCTAAAATCAAACTTCCCCGCTCGCTCCTTGAGGGTGAGGCAGGGGCCAACTTTGAAATTTTAAATGTGAATCCATAGTTTTTATTGAAAATTTGAATTCTACACTAAAAAATACATGTTTGGTATCAAACATGTTTTGATCGAGAGAGACGATCCGGACATGTTCCAGGCTAAAAATTATCTCCAATGGGAAAATCTGCCTGACTTAAAATAAAATCTCCCTCCCCCGCCCCTTAGAGGTGGGGCAAGCAACCTTAAATGGAAATTTTCCCAATTTTCTTCTTTAAAGAATTTGATTTAACGGGATTAAATCAGCGCGGGCGATTTGAAACCGCTAGACGTACATGAATACAAATAATTGGATAGTCTCCCGATAAAAAAAAATGTTTTAGACCATACTTATGTATTTTTTAGTGCAAAATCCGAATCTGCAATAAAATGTGGGGATTCCCATTTAAGATTGCAAAGTTGACTACCGCATCATCCTCAAGGGGCGAGCGGGGAAGTTTGATTTTAGGTCTGGCAGATGTCCCCCTTGGAGATATTAATTTTTTGCCTTTGACATTTTTTTGTATGTTGCATATTTTTCGAGTTATTTTGATTTGTCAAGTTAAATGATGAACCTTATTCTAATGAGTATTATGAATCGATCTCATTTGATTTTCTATGAAATGTTTAGTATTAATTTCCTTTCATTGATTGACCAAGGTAAAATGAAAATCAGTAAATCTTCTGTATCAAAGGATTGGAAATATACGGCTTTTACTTGTATCTGAGCCATGACCTTTCCTGGACATCGGAAAAGAAACGTTTTTAATTTGGTTGCCAAACCGGTTCTGACGTAGGCAAGAGCAATGGAACTAGAAGAGGTTAGTTATCATCATTAACTCATGCCAGCTTAATAAATGTCTCATTTCAGGAAGAATTTTTGCTTGCATTGTTGGGCCTTCGTACACCTTTACAGGAAGGCATCATGAACTCATTTGTTGAATGAAATAAAATTTGCACGTTTAAATACTTTTCTTGAGTAGTTGGGAGTTCCAGATACACCGCGCGGCACATCTCTTCAGTCTTTATATTCTTTGTACCCTCGGCCCTGTGGCCGAGATCGCTAAAGCAGTAATGTCGTGGCGATCTCCGCCCGCACGGTCGCGGGTTCGAGTCGCGCCTCGCGCATGGTTGTATTTGCGTATGTCTACATGTGTATGTCCCGTCCTTGCACTCTTCACTGTAATAATCATTCATCTTCCATAACCCCTGGGCTAACAACCCTGGGGAGTAAAAAAAACAACTACTGGTGCTACAGAATGTCACAGACTTTCCCGTATAAGTTTTTTATTTCCTTTGGTCTCGGCTCACTATTCAGACTTGACACATACTCTTGCCAGCTGTCACCGCACCTATCTATCACCGCACCGCATCTATCACCGCACCGCATCTATCACCGCACCGCATCTATCACCGCACTAACTACACTTTTTTAAAAATGTTTTCTTCATTTTTACTTTCGTTTATACTATACGTACTGTGGCGTCATGGCCGGGGCCGTAACAAAAATACACAAACGTGAACGGTTGTAAAATATTGAATATTTATTCACAATGTGCACCGATACCTGAAATCCCTATTTACAAATTTTACAATGGATATTATAATCAACCGTTACTACAACTTATCCGGTCACCACAACCGCTTGCCTCACGTCACGACGTACGCGCGCCGGCTTCATCCCCTTGCCTCCGTAGCCAGCACATCGACGTGCCACGAACCACCCACGACGACCTACGGACGAGCCCAAGAAACAGAAGAAGGAGTTTTCGTCCGGGGCCGCCTTATAAACTTTCTGGCCTGGCTCCGGAACTGCGTCCTATTGCCGCATCCGCCAGCATCATTTCTCCGGCCTGCATGTCCACCGGGGTTTACAAGGCTGCTCCTATTGCAGCTCACGTCCGGATGTTTCCTCGTGGCCCAAATATAGCCCTTTGTTTGCGAAGCGTCCCTTCAGCACGCGCAGGCAACTATTTCCCCAGTGCATTTCAAGTCTCTGAAATGCACGTAACTAATTCTGTGCAAGGCAACTGTTATGACGCCACAGTACGTATACTACACGTAGGTATAGTACACGTACGTATAGTATACGTACGTATAGTATAGAGAAAGCTATGGCATACTGCGCGAAAAAAACGGCAGGTTTTCGGCAGAAAAACTCTAATTACAGGGCTCTGGTGGATAAATAGTTGCTAAATTAAGAAAAAAACTCCTAACATGTGGTGCAACCATAATCCCTGTTATTTGGGTCCTTGAAAACCAATTGAAAGCAAAACGTCTGTACGTCAGTCTGTCTGTGTAAACGCTAGAGATTAAACCACTCAGCCGATTTCCTCCAAAATTGATACCCTCTGTTCGATATGGCTGATCTCGTGGCCCCTCGAATTTGAAACGATATTTTAATTTTGGGGGTACTTTAAATGAAGCCCCCCGGATATTTTTAAAATTTTCTCGAAAACGGCTTCAATTTTTTTTCTTTAGATTTCTTGTAAGAATAGAGATAAATACACTTATTACGGTGGCATAGGTCCGATTTTCAGGGATAACTCTGACTTTTTGAAAATTGCAAAAATTTGAATTTTTTCGGCGTCAAGTGCGGAAATTTTAACTAGTTTTCACAGAAAACGGTTGAAGTTTCGAGAAACTTTACTTGACATTATTTAAAGCAAATGTATTCATTAATATAATAGTGTCAACAAATCGCCGCTAATGTAAATATTAACCACGTGAGAGGGAAGTCAAAAAACTTAAATTTTTGCAATTCGTGAAAAAACAAAAAGGATACAGCAACACGGCGTTTATGTCATCTCATAGAGTACATTTAGCACTATCCCTACCAAAAGTTTAAAGAAAAAAATTCTGAATATTACATTCCGTTAGGGGGAAAAGGGTTATCTTCATAATTGTAGTAGTAGGAAGCCGAAAAAAATGAATTTTTGCAATTTTCAACGAAAACGAGACCAGAAGTAAAAAAGTAATCCAAATTGTTGGTGCCATTTTTGAGAAAAAATTGTTTAAACGAATTAAAAATTGCATATATTTACGTGAAAGTGCTCAAATTTTCGAAAAATTATACATGACTTTATTTCAAAATTTAACTTTAAAGAACAGATTTCATTTTAGGAAAAAAATCTCTATCTGCAATATTATAGTTGCAGAAAAAAATTTGAACTTTTGCAATTTTCGAAAAGTTTTTTTTAACGAAAATGAGACTGCACATTCTTCACACTATCCAATAACGAAGTTTAATCGAAAAGTTGAATCCATTTGTTTGAAAATGTTCCAGGGACTACGTGTAAAGTACCCCCAAAATTAAAATATTGGTTTCAAATTCAAGGAGTCGCTACATCAGCCAGATCGATCGGGTAATGCCGTCAATCGATTGTTCGGTATCAAGGACTCACAAAACATGGTTTCTGGGTACACCACATGTCAGAGGTTTTTGTTGTTTTTATACTTTCTCGCCTTACGAATTCTTCGTAAAAAGAGAGTTATGTAATCGTGCGCCAGAAAATGGCGAATTTTTTAACTAGCAATTGGATTTATCCACTGTTTCGTCATCAGGGCCCAACATTCAGTTTTTCTGTCGAAAATTCCCCGCAGCATTACATAACTTTCTCCTGCGTAAGCGACTGCGAGGAAGTAAAAATGATTTATCGATAAAAATTTAACTCTGTTGCACTTACGTCGCGACGCGTCGCCTCGCAGGGGAATAAAATACAAAAATTGTTTCGTATATGTAGAATATTACATGTCATACAAAACGTTATGCAAGACGGTAAAATTTAATGTCGAGATTTTGATAGTAATTGTAATGTGTGGACCCTCATACCCAGGATACATTTTTACTCTCTCGCACTTACTAATATAAGAAGAGAAAGTATTGCAATCGTGCCCCAGAAAACGGCGAATTTTCGACATAAAAAACCTTATTGCCGGGCACTCGTAACGAAAAATTCGATAGATCGTTGCAAAGTATGTGGGGGGGGGGAGTCTTTCAACACGTGGTGTAGCCAGAATCTACGTTTTGCGCGTTCTTCGCACTGTTATTGGTAACGCAAGAAGAAGGGACTTCAACAATAGCAAAAAACCAGAGAGGCTGTCGAGTTTTCACGTGTTCGTCTGTGAAAAAAAAATCTTTCGTTTGCGGTATTGAGATTGTTTTTGTGAAAGGTAGAAAAATACGTGTGTTTTTTTCATTCGGGAGTGTGATATCGATATGCAGGACACGGATAATTATTGGATCGAGTGGATGCCAATGGAGATAAAAAAAATGGCGGTAAAAATGGAACATGGTCGAATTCGAACAGAACGACAAAAAGGAAAGTGAACGATTTTCTTAAATTGAAGGGCTCAGTGCAAGGTGTCAACTCAGAAAATGCTCAAAAGTTTAGTAAACTTGCCTGGAACTTTTTTTAATTTAATTGGAAATGATTTTTTTAATAATTTTTTTCTCATTCCTTTGACTAAACTATTTGGTGTACCATCTGTGCTCTTACCTCTAATATAACTACATTTTTTTTTTTTTTGGAAGGTATCAACTCACGTAGTTGCCAGTAGGGAGACATAAAGAAACACACCCCAGGAAGGTGTTTTACTCTGGGAATATTTTCTGACGGAAAGTAATCAGAAAACGGTGCTTATTTTAAAAATGAAGAGCTTAGTGCATGAAGATGTTAACTCAATTTTTAGTTTTGCCACCAAAACTTCTTTTCTAAGTTTCCTATTAGTTGTTTTGCTACTTTTGATGAAAATCAATATCAAAATGCCGTCCGTCCGTCCGTCCGTCTGTGAACACTGCTAGCGCCTAAACCATACGTACGATTTCTTCCAAAATGGATATTCCCCGGTCGATCTGATTCTAGTCGAAGCTTTGAGATTTTGAAACAGATTTTTCAAAAGTTGGAGGTACTTTACATGAAGCCCCGCCCCGACATTTTCAAAATCTTCTCAAAAATGGCTCCAAATTTTTTCTTTAAATTTATTGAATGAATAGAGTAAAATACACTTATTAACATGGCATAGGTCCGATTTTCACTGATAACTCTGAATTTTCGAAAATTGTGAAAGCTTGAATTTTTTTCGGCGATTTTCTCCAACTACAAAATTGAAGATCGAGATTTTGCCTTCAAATAAAATGTGCTCTCCAAAGTGAGTTCTTTGTTTAAGGTCATGTACATTGTTCTGAAAATTTTAGTAGTTTTCGCGCAATCTTGCGTGCAATATGTGCAATTTTAAAAAATTACAAAAACAAGATTTTCTCAAAAACGGCTCCAATTTTTTTCTTTAAACTTTGGTAGGGATAGTGCTAAATATACCCTATGAGGTGACAAACGCCATATTCCTGTATTCTTTTGTTTTTTCAAAAATTGCAAAAATTTAATTTTGACTTGTCTCTCACGTCGTTAATATTTACACTAGCGGCGAATTGTTCACATTATTATATTTATGAGTACATGTGCTTTAAATAATGTCAAGTAAAGTTTATCGAAAACACAACCGTTGTCTGTGAAAACTAGTGGAAATTCCCGGATTTTCAGAAACGCTCAAAGGCCATAAATAGCTAAAAAAAAATTTCTTCAAACTTTTCGATCGGATAGTGCTAATTGCACTCTTTAATATGACGTAAAGTTAATTTTGAGGAATTTTTTTGTTTTTTCAAAAATTACACATGATTTTTTTTTAAAAGGATCTCTTCACATCTTTAATATTCACATTACCAGCAATTTGTAAACATTATTATATTTGTGAGTGTAAGTGCTTCAAATAATTTAAAATAAAGTATTTTGAAAACTCAAAAATTTTCTGTGAAAAGGAGCTTCAAATTTCGTATTTTTAGTAGCGCTAAAACGCAATTTTCTTTAACACGGCACATAATTTTTAAAAGGAATTTGCCATTTAGGGCTAGGTTTTTGTGTTCTTTAATATTCTAAAATTAATATTTTCGTTCCACCAATAGGAAACCAAAAAAATTTAGAAAATGACAAAATTTAAGTGCTTATGGCGGTGATAGATTGCAGCTGGCAAGAAAGAGTATGTGGCAATTCAGAATAGCTAGCGAAGGCCCAAGAAAAACTAATACTGGAAAGTTTGTGCCATTCTGTAGCACCACTAGTTTTCTTTTGCGATCGCATGCAAAAAGATGTCAACTGTTGAGTTAACACCGTCTCGCTTGTAAACTCTGAGATAACACCTTCTTGCATACCCCGTTTCCTACGTGCGATGAGTTGACACCTTCTTAACACCAAATATTTTGAAAAATATTGTGATTTTTACAAAAACTAGAAAAGCAACTAACAGGAAGTTGTTTTGATGATAAAAGTAAAAATCACAAAATTTTGAGTTAACACCTTCATGCACTCAGCCCTTCAATTTAATAACAAATTTTAGGAAGGCCAAGATATGTTCAGCATATTAAAGAGTAAAACAAAGAAAATGGCCATAGTAATATTGATATGCACAGTGTGAATGTTTGTCTATTTTTTGATATATAATAAATTTGTAAGTGTGAATGTGTTTACTGTGTTTGTTTTTTTATTTGTTCATAAAAGTTTTGTATCGGAAGGAAAGGGTGATGTTTTATGAAAAAGGAAATGAAATTAGCATTATTCGTTGACATGATATGAAAATTTTTGTTTTTGTTATTTTTGGGAAAATCAGATTCGAAACAATCAATTTTGAAATACACTGTATAAACCTTTTCTGAAGTGCAATTTTACCAATACCCAGTCTTCTCAATAAATTTAAATTCTCCTTCCTTCACACCTTTTGCAAGAAAAACACACATGGGAGGGCACTCAACAATCATAATAAAGTTTCTCTTCTTTAAATAAGTAAATACACTTCCTCAAAAGGCATACAAGTATTCCTTTTTACTTGTGGTGAAATATGCTCAAATTTCATGAGTATGACCCTTCCCCATTGTGAAATATCAATTTTCTTGTGTTTAGCAGGCTCATTTAGGCTTGTCTGTAATCGGATTTGTCATATTCATGGAACAGAAATTCAGAAATTATTCTAATTTTTTGAAAGACTGCTCTATTGTCCTTACTCTTCCAAGGCTCCTCTAACATTTTAAAATTCACAGCTCCTCTCATAAGATTCTGCAGTCTCTGGCAATCAGAAAGAAACTATCCAGAACAGTACTACTCCTTCTCAAATACCACAAATTCTCAAATTTATTCATTCCAAAAATATTATCTTTAAGAAAAAGTCATTGAAATAGAACAATGAATAACATAATATTGTTGAAGTAGGTTAAAATGGAAACATTTTTGAGAACGTTGTGTAAGTTGAGACCATGTGCCTGTTACACAATTACACAATTAGAAAACAGCAGATATCATCATTTCCAGTGGAGAAGTTCGAAACCATGAAAAATCCTTTTCTCTGAATTAATATACAAAATAACAATGGAATAAATAGTTTAATTAATGAATTTGTGATATGGTAAATTAAGAATACAATCATTTCCAATTTTATTTCTGTACAAGTACATGTGGAGTTTAAAGAAGAGGCCAATTCTTCAAAGTTTAATCACTAACAAGTATCTTCAGTAAAAATACTACACTCACTAGTCTCATGTCAGTGTTTTTTTATAAACTCCATATGCAAAATTAAAACATTACATTCCGTGTTAGGAAACAGAAATGTACACATTTTGTGCTAAGAAATATTACACAGGAAATAGCACAGCTTCACACTAGTTTTCAGAAGTAGAAATGTCTATGTACAATTGATATGAAAATGAAAGTCTGTACAAAAGGTTCCAAAGCACCCTTTGGCACAAATTAAAATGCCCAGTGGTATTACATACAAAAACATGGATAACGTTAACAATTTGAAGCATAACAATTCAGAAATCAAATTGCTGCTGAATGCCTAATGTACAAAATATTTTAACATAAAATGGAACATAAAATGGAATCAAGCAAAAACAGATCAACAGGAATTTGCTAATATTGTAATTATAAAATCTCTAGTGAATATATTTCATTTCCTCTTATAAAATGTAAACATTTTGGAATTAATGTTCCTTGCTAACAAGGAAATGAAATTATCTTTCAGCAGCATTTCAAAAACAGAATTCTTATGAGTACTCAAGAGCACTTGAAAAGGACACATTACTTCATAAATAAATTGGAAACATTGATCATAATCCTTGGGTTGCAATCTTTTTAAGGACTCTCACTGCTGGATCTATGATGAGACTTCTTTTTCTTTTTCTTCTTTTTATGCCGATGCTGTTCCCAATCAGAATTACTAGTTCTGAATGATTGATGATGAGAATGGGATTGACTGGAATGAGACCTTGAATGTGATCTTGACCTACAAATAAATTACATAATACCATCACTATACGGAAAGAAGTACAAAACTTATGTTTCCCCAGGATATGAGCCCATGACAACAAAAGATGATAATTTTTAGAAAATCAGAAAACTGAATATATAGGTCCCTAGAATAAAACAATCTAGGAACAACATCTTACACCTAATACCTCAAATGACACTGTACATGAAGTAAATCTGCATCTGCATATAGAAGCTGCTACAGAAGCAGCTCTAATGGCTCAGCAACTCAAAAACCTTGAAAACAAACTAATAAAATTTGTCAAGGAGAACAACGAGGAATTACCAATGGTACTCACCTATGAAATACATCATTAACACAATATCAACATTCTCAATGAAACAACAGATGAGTGTGTAGAAGTTGCACGTACCTGGAATGGTCTTTCTTTTTTGATTTTTTATGCCTATGATTATTATCATCGTCCCCTTTTGTCTGAGTACGAGGGGAATTGGAATCATGTTCAAAACTATGCTTCCGTTTATGAGAATTGCTCCGACTATCTATTGCTGAGCGACTCGATTGATCACAGCCAGAATAACCACCTTCACGTAATTTTCGAAGATTTGGATTCGATGCTAAAACGAATGAATTTATTAATTACGTCCACTCTGGACAACAGAAGAATTTTTTTTAAATTTTATTTTATTTTATATATACACTCACCTTGAATCCTAGCATATAATGAGGTAGTACACCGCACCTCACCGTTCTGCTTAGGACTCAACCTCTCATGAAGCATATCTTGCCTGAAAAAGGCAGACTACCTTTATTACTAATGTCCAATGCACACAGACATTGAAAGAAAACATGCAGCCTTTGGCCATATATTTATGGTTGCGGTAGATATTCAGGAACATGGAGAAACACAAAAAAATTAAACTGTTTTCGACTTAAGACTGGAAAATGCAAATATTTGATGGTGTTTTGCCTCCACTCATACTGAATGTACTGAACTCTGTACAGAATTCAGTCCTGAATTCTCATGCCCAGTGCATCATCACATATGACTCAACTGACCATATGCATCATCAAGGCTCCAAGGAGGAGGACACTTGCCATTAAATATTTGCTATTCACACAGGTTATGAATCAGCAATTTTTTAAAATATTCTTGGTACTTAAAGAACTGTTGTACTGCATATCCATATACAGTGAAACCTCTATATAATGTTTTTTAAGGGACCATGAATTCTGAACATTGTATAGAGGAAAACACTATAAAGTGGAAGACTGTATAAGGGCTTCAGGTCAGGACCGGAAAAAACTGATGTAACTTAGAGGAAAATATTATATGGAGAAACATTATGTGGAAGTTTCACTGTATACTATACCATGTTCATGCAGTAATCATGAAGACTGCCTTTGTTAAAATATTTTCTTTATTGCAATGTTCCAAGAGAATATTTTATTTGTTATTATTCAGTAGTGTTCATGCTACTTTTTGAACCACCATTTTCTGTGATTTTGTTCAGCGGCTTTGATACAGGCCACTAGAAATGTTTGGATCACACTAATAGTGAAAAAATTACAAAAAGGAGCTTTAATTATGCACTCTCCCATTTGTTATCATCAAGGAGGTTTCATATGAACATTAATAATTTCATACAAACAGACTACCAGAAAAGTTTGAATTACACTTATAGTGAAATCATTTAAAAGAAGGAGTCATTAAATATGCATTCTCCCATTCATTATCATCAAGAAGGAAAAATTAATACAGTTTTGTATAAAAAATTATAAGAAAATATTAATTTTTCTCCCCAAGAATGTCTCATGATGTGTAAAATTTATGTATAACAACTGTATATCTAAAGTAGGGTGGAGGTTTCATAAATCTCCCTGGTAAGGCTTGCTGTTGAGACACGTAACAAGGTGTGATAAGTAACGAACAAGAAGACTGAACAAGTGGAAGATAAAAGGCATGAGATATGAGATGAGCAGACCGGCTTAGATTGTAATAAACTAGGATTTGTACCACAGCACGCAAAGGTAGGACACTCACAACTAGACTAAGAACATTCCCAACCCCACAGTGGGAACACCCTACTAGTTGGAAAACCTCTCTGACTATGGGATTGAAACTGAATAAATTATATATAATAAACAAACAGTAAAGATCAGAAACAATGTCTATGATTCCTCCTTATATTCCACATACCTGCCAATATGAGGTGGTGAAGGCACTTCATCAGAAGTTGGGGAGGGAATAGTAGAAACGTCACTATCCACCTCGAGCTTTGGAGACTCCTGAATCGATTGAACAGGAGCTCCATCTGGTAACTGAGGCCCTATGAGGGTGGGCTGTGATTTGTTCACTGGATGTTCACGACCAATCATATTCAGGAATGCTGCAGCCCTCCTCTTTCTTTCTGCTTGCAGTTGCTTTTCTCTAGCTGCAGCAGCCAGTTTTTCTCGTGCTGCTGCAGCAAGTTTATCCTTCAGTCGCTCCTCAGCCCATCGCGTTTTCTCCACTGCCCCAGAACGCTTCTCAGGTTGCATGGTGGCGTTATCATCAGTAAGATCTATTACTTCTGCTTCTTCTTTAACTGGGGTAACTATTACAGATTCTTTCACTATATCGGTCATTTGTACAGGAGGCTTCTCAACTTTGTTTTCTGTTTTGTTGGTTTTTTCACCCTACAATACAAAGAATACATAATCGTTTTATAAGAATATTCTTCACAACACAAAATGCATCCCATAACTATTTCCATTAAATAATTTAAAATTAACCACTTTTTATGTTATATACCATAAATAATTATTATCACCATTAAGAGCCACTGTATGTGAAAGGAAATTACACTTATCATATAACATTCTTCACTTCCAGTCACAAACTGGATTACAATACCATCCCTTCCAGAACACACTTTCTTTTTCTGATGTCGCCCAGCAGCACTGTACATTCCACAATGAACCACCAAATTATATAAGTAAATGTGAAAAACCATCTGGGTTCACTTGGAACTTCTGACGGTCATGAGTGCACATCAGTACATAAAACAAGCCATCTATCTTTGGAGACGAGCTGCAAGATTCCCCAAGGAAATATAGCATTCCATAGCAGCAAAGGCAGCATGGTGGACCTGGTAGTTTGACTTCCCTCATCCCTTAATTGTCCTCATCTCTCCCTCTCTAACTTTCCAGTGATTGTAATACTATTTGATGCATTATTTATTTAAATTAAGGTAGACAAGAATTCTTTGTCATAGATCACTTGATCATATATATACAGTTCTTGACAATTATTAAACATTCTAATTACATTTTCAGAAATATGTTTAACTCAGTGTACAAAGAGTACAGCTATTGCATTGTTCCCGAATTAGTAAACCTCTCATTTCATTAGTCTCCAAGAATAAGTATGGAACAAATGAATCAATATTTTTGGAGGTTTTGATTATCCATTTAATGAAAATATATTACTTCTTTAAGTTTTCTGCCACTCCTCGTTTTGTGCAATGTGATCGCAAGGGTTTACAAAGATTTAAATAAAATACTACATTACACTACAGGTCTATAAAAGCAAATTATTACATGAATATAAATAGTAAACAATCACTGATCATACAATATGTCAAAATAGATACAAACACCACATTTAAGTCCCAGATTTTACGTTTTTCCACAGTTTACACTGATATTTTCTAGTTCCTTCAATTTTCCTATGTTCATAACTTTCCCTGCTTTTACACTTTTGTAATTAAATTTTTCCCACTGTTTACACTTTTCGAAGCCATCACGGATCTGTGAACACTATTTTTTCATGACATTTTTGGTTTCTTTCGCAATGTCCTCTCCTGCAATGAGATTTATCTCATCAGCTACGAACTCCGGTCTTGGAGTTCATTCATGATGGAAAACTGTCTATTTTCACTTGCTCATTCATTCTAGTAAAGCTGTAGTGTAGTGTGTTTCTCACTATAGCATTGGGACAAGTATCGAAGCTGAGTATAGTAACATGTTGGATATCATAGTTTTGTGTTTTAATTTTAATAGGGTTAATTTTGCCTAGTAATGGATTCAAAAAGAAAGAGAATGATTTATTCTATTCAAGAAAAATCCAAAATTTTAGAAGAAGTTGAAGTCCGTAAAGGATCATGTGTTGTGCTAGCTAAAAAGTTGGGGATATTGGTGTTCCCTCTTAACATGATAGTAAGAAACAAGGACTCAATTATTAAAGTGTAAACCCAAGTGTATATTTTTGCAAGAAGAGGAAGTATACCAGCTACTCAAAGTACATAGAGCTGGAGGAAAGTCTGAAGAAATGGTTCCAGATGGCACGTGCTTCGAACGTCCCCATGAGTGGCATGTTGTTATGTGAAAAAGCCCTGAAAATGGTGGATAAGCTTTCTTTGTTAACTTCTCCACGTCTAATGGCTATCTTGATCAATCCAAAAAGTGTTAGAATATTTTTTTATCTCTGCGCATCCAAATTGAGAAATACTAGAATATAAATATTGCCAGCAAACTGCAAAAGCAAGTTACAGGCAATGGATTTAGGAATAATCCATGCATTCAAGACTTACTACAAAAAAATGTAGTGCAGAGATTAATAGGTTTGACGGAGCCAGGGAAGGACACCATGACATTGAAAATAGCTATCCTGAATGCACTGCATTATAATGCAAAGGCATGGAAGGACATGAGTCAATACACAATAACCAACAGCTTCAGAAAAACTGGCTTCTTTCAAACCCATGAGGAAGAAGTGAAGAAGAAGAGAGGAAGAAGAAGAAGAAGAAGAGGAGAGGAAGAAGGGGAGAGGAAGAAGAAGGGGAGAGGAAGAAGAGAGGAAGAGGAAGAAGAGAGGAGAGGAAGACGAAGAGGGAGAGGAAGACGAAGAGGAAGACGAGGAAGAAGAAGAAGAAGAAGAGGAGGAGGAGGAGGAGGAGGAAGAAGAAGAAGTAGAAGAAGAAGAAAGTGTCCTTATTTCAGCATGGGAGAAATTGACAAGAGATTGTGAAGTTAGACTTCCTCCATTTTGACAATGAACTTGCAATTGTGCAAACAGTGATGGTAAAAAGAGCTTGATCAATTCAGTTCAGTGAGAAACTGACAGTGATAGTGATAGTGATTTTGATGATTATGACAATGATGGAGTGTAGTGTGGATGGAGTGTAGATGACAGTGATGTAGTGTGCCTACTTCTGCAGAAGTAATTTCTGCAATAAACACTATAAAAAAATATATCTGCAGCAGATGGCAATGTTAATAGTGTTGACCATTTGTATGTTCTTGAAAAGAAAGTTGAAAGAATTCACCAAAGGCAAAAGTCATCCATTTTAGACTTAAGAATATTGAATAAAAAAAGTGAATGTCACTAAAACTTGTTTATTTCTGACAAACAAAACAGAACCACTCACCTCTTGGGCTCCTTCTTCATCCGAACTTTCCTCGACAGGCAATGCACTACGCTTTTCTAGCAGACCATGTTCTGTATCCTTAGGTTTCTTAATAGAAAAACATACTGGGGCAGGTTTTCCTCGTCGTCCATTTTCTTCCCCGTCATATTCCTCTCTCTCAGAAGAAGGGGAATGGAGGGAAGTGCCATCTTGACTCTCCTCTCCAGCAGTATCTATGCCTTGACTTGCTTCAGATACTTCGGCTTGCTCATCTTTAACCACACTAACTGGTTTCTCCTTGCCTTCATTTTCAATATTCAAATACACAGAAATTTTGTGACGATAATATGAATTGTATGAATGTGTTGGCTCTAAAAATGCAAAACGAGGATCTCCTTTACTGCGGACAATTGTCTCAAAGTCTTGTCCATTCTTGGCAACATAACTTGCCATTTTATCAATAATGATCTGCATATCTGGAGGAGGTGTAGAAACATTTGGAGAATCTGACCTTGAACTACTTTCATTTCTTGTAGATGGTGTACTTGCAACACTTCTCCTGCAACATAATGATAATTGGTGATAATTTGTCTGAATTTGAAAAATTGACTCACAAAAACCAAAACCAGACAAATATTTGCACAAATAATTTTGAAAAAAAGGTCAACTTTTAAAACAAAAGATTGTTAACAAGTGTTAAATATTGTGTTCTATGTTGACAAGGTGTTTTCTCCTAAGAATATTCTTAAGATAATCCTCATAAGAAAAAATAATAATTTTTCTGTTCAACATACTTGAATTTATTGGCAATTCCTTGTTTATTCATTAACCTTCGGGCAGTGAAATTGTGTAATGGTAACAGGTGCAACACTGCACTAATTTTTATTTACATTTGAAGAATGTAAGTGCCTTTTACATACAAGATGGGAGTTTTCTCATTAGATTACATTAAGATGACATCCATTTTGAAATAAAAACCTTGTATTGAACATGTTCCACAGACACAACCACAGATATTGATGTAAAAAAACATTAGATAAAAAAGGAGTAATATCAGCCTCTCTAAACAAAGAACATTACATTAACTTCATGTTCATAAATTTTCATGAAATAAGACCATACATAGTAACTTTTTGTTCAGCATAATTTGTATTTATTACAACAAAGAACACATTGAGCCATTTACACTGCACTCATGTGCTTTGGTACACTGCTGACTATGAAACTGAAAAAAGGCTGACCTGACCTGCATGCACTGGAGCTATACCAATCACACAATTTTTCACCAAGAATAGTAATTTGAGAATATCTAGAGGTAACAATGACTAGACATAAATTTGACTAGACTTTGAAGACTAGACATACATTTTTTTGCATGGGCACTGTGCATGCTTCCTGCACACCAGCTAAAAGGTCAAAATTCAAAACTATCTGATGCTCACCGTGAGGTTTCTTTCAGTGAACCACCCCTTCCTCGAGATACCACATGAACAGGGGCTGGAGCAGGAGTTACAACAGGAGCAGCTGCAGCTTGCACAGATGAGGTTTCAGGCTCTGTTTCAACCTTTTCAGGTTTGATGTTGTAACGAACAGGAGCAGCAGATATAACTGGATCTGCCATATAGTACTGTGGGACAGGAACCAAGGCAGGCACTGTGCTTGCCAAAGTGGTATTTGCCAAACCAGAAGTTGAAGAAACAGAAGGCACCGGCTGTTCTTCTGCTTTGGGAGCTGGTATAAGGCCAAATGCTGCTTGCTTGTCCTTGATACGATTCACCAACATAGAATATGCACAGTCGGTAGAGGGCTTGTAGTTGATGCTGGGAATGGAAGGGGCCTGTGAAAATAAGCAGAATCAAATAAATGTCTGATACTACAATGTGCTCTTCAACTACAAACCACACAGTAACGAAGAGCAATGAATATGAACAAAAAATTAAACAAGCCCACTCTTAGGCACCCTCTTATTCAAACTAACTGTCACAAATATTTCTCTCATCTAGCACTCAACTATTCTTACCAACTATAGATATAGATAAAAATGCTGAAAACTTACGGAATGCCTGTAAAACAGATTTATGAATTGCATAAGAATGGGCCAAATTTAATATTTCATAGAGAAGAAATACATATTACCTCAATTTCAAATTGTTTTGACTCGGGTGTGCACATGGCATAATGAAAAATCAATTACATGACCTCAAAGAGAAAGAACCATGTCAGCAAGTGTTTGTGTTGGAATAGGAACATAATGGGAATAGAGTGAGATATCAATGAGGGTTTTTCTCAGGACATGGTTATTTCTCTAGCACATACACATACATACACAAAAAAAAAAAAGGATCTTCATGACTAGTAAATAGGTGTAAACACAAACATGAGTGCTCAGGCTGTCTGAGCACAACAGGAAGCAAGTCTTCCATCAGGGAGGTTGTTCACTGGTGATATTGCTCTAATGGTCGGGCAAAGTGTTACAAAGAAGCTCCTTCTTCAAGTGTAATGATGACTCCTCAACTCATTTCAATCTAATATTGCCATTGTTCATACCAATATGAAATTTGAATTCTTTTAACGCTCAAATGACATTGTTTTACCCTCTGTATTAATACTCTGTTGTTTTTTTTACTGAAAATGAATAATTCTTACAAATTTCCTGACTACAAAATGTAAAATAAAAAACGAAACAATAATATTGTTCCCTTCACAATAATCTTATAGTGTTTAAAACTAATCACACAAAAGTACTCAGGCTAGTGTGTTCCCTATATTGACAAATGAAACTTGTGGAAAATCAAGAGAAGGAAAAGCACTTAGTTAAATGATTAGAAGAGAGTATTAAAAATCAAGCAGTGTAAAACAATATCAACAGTTTTTCAAAATATACTTTCATCTTACAATTTGATATATGATATATTGGAATGATTTTCCTATTCTTTTTACCAACGGCAAGAGAAATTGAGCTTCCAATCCAATACTGAGACTGTAAACCAGCCCTGGAAATAGAAATAGGTCTTGGATTATTTACACAAATAAACACAGGTATGAAAACACAAATACACTACATCAGAAACAATGAAACCTTATTCATAATATGTCATGTTATGTTTTGAAATTACGCATAAATGAAACTGAGTAACAAATAACCATGTATCTTCAGTCCCTTTAGTCTGCACATTCAGTATATCATACACATAGAAACTCCACACACTCACAAGGAAAATAACATATTCAAGAAAATCAACTGTTGTATTCAATATGTGAAAAACAGTATTTATTCCATGATATACATCATGTTTCTTTTACAGACGAACTAGAATACAAATAGATGCAGATTCCTTCCTAAGAAACTATATGAAAGCACATGGTTAAAATCGTTCTCACAAAAAAATCAGTCTTATATTTCACAATTTACACAAATGTAATTTCCTCAATGATGATCCTTGAGATTAATATCACTGTGCACTTCGGCATTTACCAATTTTATCTCTACACTCAACAAGCACAAAAATTCAAGTTTGATGAGTTCTATAAACATATGACTAGATTCACAATCACAATTTACAAAACAGCAGAACAGGAGGATCACAGATAATTTGCTTTACAAGGCAGGTGATGGTGTACTCAACCTACCAGTTCAACACGGGAGCCAGTAGCTGCCAGACTGGGATGGAGGTAATGTTCATCCCCAGTATCTTCTTGAGTTTCTGCAAACAAATACATGTTTTTAGGAGTTCCTTTTTAAACAATGGATCACATGTTTACATTTATAATTTATTCAATTTCAATTAGTGCTTTTAATTTCATTTTTTTGTGCTATGAATGATGAGAGAACCAATACTTACAAGGTCAAAGAAAGAAAAAAAAGGAAAAATAAGAAATGAAAGTTTTATTTTTAAGATTGAAGAAACTCCAAGATGCAAGTTATGCTATCAGCAAACTCTTCAGCCCCTGGTTTGCTTCACAGACACTTGCCCAACATGCTTCTAAACAAATGTTACAAAAAGATACTTTTCTATCAGTAGAAAACCGATTGAAATGTTCTTGATTAAATTCTTGCATGATTTTTTAGATGTTTATACCTGCTCTTATCTCTCTTGAAAATACACAAAAGCCTTCGAGACTACCTTCAAGACTAACAATGCCTGGGCCTTTCTTGAATTGAGGAAACTATGAATTCCAATATTCCCCGATACCAAGAAACACTTGGATTTTCTTTTGTTGTTATTTTTCTGATTATTTTTCTCCTTTATTTTAACTTATTCTGTGCATGATAAACAAATCAATTATAGTTTCAAAAAATTTAAAATATTGTGGTCAATTTTTTCATTAATTATTTAAAAGTTTTGACTAACAGGTAGAAACATGCAGTATTTGTTACATAACCATCAGTTACTAGCACCACAGCTACTCAAAAACAAGCTAGGTATTTTCAAGAGTGAACTAATGGTGTGACTGACTCCTTCAACAGCAGTTTGTTTATTTATTAACTGATATTTAGGGGCAGTCAAAGACATTGAAGCACCTAAGTGATGACCTAATGCCAGGATGATAGCAATAATGCTGATTAAGTAAATAATAATGGAGAAATGGACAAGGCGAACTGAGAGCAAAGACACAGAAGATCCCCCAAAATATGCTGTTGGGGTGGTGGTGATGGTGGTTGTTACTGTCGTTATTACTATTATAGCTTATATTAAAAATAGAGGGATCTGATGTTGTTTAGGCAGATGAAAAATAACACTTTCCAGCAAAGATTGCAGGGAAATGTTATGTGGGTAAGAATATTTCATTACCTGGAACTGGATTCAAAATAAGAACTGAATACTCTTTACAATTTTCATTTGATTAAAAATGTGTGTACTAATGCCAATAAATTGGCATTTTTTATGTGATTATGTGAACTAGAAAATGGAACACTACCTCTAAAAATCACGTTGAATGTTCTGTGCAGAAATGCGCAAAAACATTGATCTCGCTGATGCTGTGACGTTGCCAACACAAAGCTATCTGACAAGTAGATTTAATTCCTTCAAATCATCTTTCTTTAACCTAATTGTTTTATAATAATCTTTAAAATGTCACTCATTAGTTCAGCAGCGTTTACTGCTACAGTTTTCTAGTCCCTTTTGATTAAGCTGAAAATTATTTTTTTAGTACTTCAAAATACAAGCAGCAACTTTCCTTCAAGATCCTTTCTTTCCTTCCTTTCCATTTGTGAGCCGATCGTCTGCCTGTGGCAGTGCTGAAAGTGCAAGTAGTGGGGAGTAAGAAGCTTTGCGGGTAGGGGAAAAGTCTGACATAGCACGACACAGCGGGTAGATTGAATGCCTGGGTGTCGAATAATGATCTATCCTGCAAAATTATATGCCCACTTGTTTAAATGGATTATGTCTATTATTTCAAGTTACAAGGGCCATAATTCACTGTTAACATTCTGTGCACTTGTATCCACCACCACCTTTGTATCCACCACTGTATGTATTTTCCTTTTCTATTAAAAAATTAACATGCTCATTGTGACTCTTAAACAATATTTTAAAGCAGTAGTTTTAAAATGTATGCTTATATATTTAAAAAAATATTATTTAATTCTAACTAACAAAATATTGCAATTTAATACTAATTGATCACCAGGAACATTATAATCCCCAAATCGTAGCAAAATGAAGAGAATTATGAGGGCAATCTCTCACATCAAGATTGACATAAAAATAGAATATGTTGCAATTCCAAGAAGGGTAATGTTTTACAGCACATATATTTGTGACCATTTTTCCCCATTATGAAACTGATTAAAAGTGCAAACCTCTGTGACGATGTTACGGACAATCCTAAAATTATCGTAGGTATTGTTAAATAGAATGCAAAGGGCGTAATGTTTTTGTATGATGTCGTAAACGACTCTACGCTCTTGTCAGAAATTAGACCAGAAAATACTCATGATTTATTTCAAGAACAATATGTTTTTGCATTAGTAAAACTGTCTTATTCAATTAAACATAGTTAATGAAAAAATAGTTTATTGTTGTAATCATGAAACAAAAACAATTCAGTATCATAATTTTGTGTTTAGCAAAACACTAAATTTGTGATTAAATCGTAGCAAGGCGAATTACGTTATCAGCCCTACAAGGAATTATAATACTCGATGTCCAAATCTCATACATATAATTCGTTGTAGTTTCATGTTTTGCCCTGCCATATACCAACAACAAACATTTTCAATATAATACAAAAGACAATATTACTTGAACAGTATGTGACTATCGTGCTCTCGCCGATTGCTCTATTTACACGCTATCGTTCGAATTGCACATTCTAATTGGTGATCCCCACTCCTAGAGTGAGTCTCATCCCCCACCCTTCATCGATTTTCGCATTTGCCCCCGAGTTGCCCACACACAGCTCCTGACATCAGTAAAAGTGCAAAATGTTGTGTATGCCTGTTCTAGAGACTTCCCAGGGAAATAAAGGCTAACTCATGATAGTAAATCTATTATATCAGCTTTAGTGAAAGTTTTAGTTACTTCAAAATTACAAAGTAAGTTCTCTCACTGTTAAGACATTGTTTGTGAGACTGTAATACCAAATGTCTTGCAACAAAAAATCTTACTCTCACAGTTACAAGAAATCACTTACTAACAAAAACCATGGCAGCACACCCACCCACACATGCACGCACACATACACACAACAAAAGCCAGAATAACAATAAAAATTCCAACATAAATTTTAGCTGTAAGCATCACTTTCACCAATGGTCTGAAACCGTTGTTGGAACTATAAACTATTGTTCTTGGATTTTTTCAGAATTATTACATTTTTGATAATGAAATCCAAAATGAAAAATATTGGTTCCTTACCCTCCTTAGGTTGAGAGGATGCAAGGGGCTGGTACCGTCCCGCTTTTATAGCACCCAAAAGGTGCCTGTAGTAAGGATGCAGAGGAGCATCGTATGATAGAAACAGGAACTGAGGGTTGTTGGCCTGCTTCATTTTAAGAAGTATTTCCATCTGGGGGCCTTGCTTGCTGATAAATAAGGCTGTCTTCTCAATAATTGCATTTAGTTTCACCGTATCAGGCTACCAAAAGAAAGTTTCTTGTAAGCCAAACACAAAGAAACTAATTCTCACTCAACTTCGACTTCACAGCAAATACTTACAAGAATCATTCCCACTGGAATATCAAGTTCAGGAGGAGCAACAAATATTTCATCTTCCTCAGGATCTTCTGTAGACATTACTTCCCCATCACCCTTCTCTTCAGGTTTTCCATTGGCTTCATCGTAATCAAAAGCCACTTGTCCATAGGCATTATTTCCCAAAGCTTGGTGCAATCTTTTCAATTCCTCCTCTGAAAATAAAATCTAATGAATGTACAAGCAATAAACAGACAGTACATACTAAAAATAATGATCTTGAAAAGAATAAAGAAAAGAAAGCTAGTCCAGATGGACAAAGGCATTATGGCAGACCAAACTAAATTGGTTCTAAGGGCCACTGATTTGCATCCTGCTTTGAGATATGGAAGTTTGTTTGTCTATGTGTAGGTATGCTCTGGGGATAACAGAATGAAGGGAAAAAACATCAGTCTTATGAATAAAAACACTGCCACAAAAATTGACTGATAAAGGCATACCAGTGGTTGCACACAGCTGAAATGAAAGAAAAATAAACAAGAATTATGAGAAATCACAATTACAGCAAAAATAACATTTTAATTATACTTGAAAGAATTCCCATATTTTAACAAGTCAAATTTCCTTTTCTTACTCTTAAATTTTGTTCTTAATTAAAAAGTTTCAATATGTTCACACATTTTTAGAACAACCTAAGCATACATGAATTTGCACAAATACTCCTCATTGAGTAAATTATTTCATTTACTGGAGCCTGCAACTCAATTTGATGGAGATATTAGATGCAAATACGTAATTAATGAAGTTCGAAAGCTTCTCCCCACGCTATTCCCAATAATCCTATAATCATTTGCTATGCTCCACGATTTGAAGCAAACACCTTCTCTAATGTTTCTGAATAAATTATGTGCAGTTACATCCTAAATATGATTTAAGAGGGTACCTAAATATTGAAACTTTTCCTAACATTTAATTTTACTTTATCTAAAGAACAAAAATATAACTGCATTCACAGTCACGATAACGGACAACCAAAACCATTACTTAAAACTTCAAAAAATGTTCTTCCATTTATATATTATACACTGCTAAAGCAAAAATTTATCTTTTATCTTGTTGAGATAGCAAGCAGATGAAAAAAAATGTAGTGATTTGTGAATGACAGACACTTTAATTACTCAAAAAGCTGTTGAAAAAATTCATCATATGGGCAGAATTCAAGTGAAACTCGTTAGCTACTTTTGAAGCTTTTGGACTATGTATTTACATTACTCAGCCACATTTTTTTCTATTCTTCAGATTAGTGAAATCGCTGAACTCCTGCAGTTTGGGTATAATACATTACCAATTATTTAATTTTTTAACAGTCACAAGGACAGTAAAATGGACCTGACTTTTTTAAAAGCATTATTACATATGTGCAAAAGAAAACCCTTTGTATCCCTTTCTACAAAAAGATAGTAAGACAAATTACCGGAATCAATTTCAACTTGATTTACTCCCAAACATGGTTTTAAACTTGGTGAGTTTCACTTTTAATGTGTAAAAACTACTCACTAATATTAAAAAGTGGATGTAATTTAGGAGGCTGCCCTCCTCTAAATCTTTGTTCTGATAACCTCTCTGATGTAACCTGAAATATTGATTCCAAGGCAACAAAATCTCTGACTGTATCATACACCCCTCTAAGTATAGAGAAATCATTCATCCACTAACATTGCTGAAACTCTGGTTAAAACAAACAATGATAGAACAACTTAATGAATGATGCTTCTTTACATACTACACACTAAGATTCTAGTTCCACGAGGAAGGAAGAAAATCTTCATGAAATCTTACAAAATAAAAATGAAATCTTTAAGATACTATTTTCAGGTAATCTGCATAAAATTGCGATAGATTAATAATTTGTTTCTTCACTGATATTCGAGGAAACTTTGGAGTGTGTAATCTATGTGTAAAAAGTTAATCATTAAAAAAAAGAAACCTCAACAATTCTGAAAATAAGAAAGCAAACATTTTGAGGACAGTATCTGAAGTTAGATATAAAACAAAATTACACATCTTTAATTCAACATTAACATATAATAACAATCATGATTTAAATCAAATGATTTTTTTAAAAAGTCAATGATTTTAATCAATATTTATTATTTGAAAATGTATTTGTATTTTCAATATTTGTAAAATAAAAATTACTCACATAAAAAGACTTACAAAGTTGATGTAAAGAATATAATATATTTTTTATAAACTTTTTCATGTACGTGAACTTATTTGAGAAAATAAAATACAAAATAATATACAATACAGTGAACAAATTTAGGAAACAAAGAACAATAAACAATTTGTAGTAGAGTTATGTACTAATAAACTTAGATGTTCGATTAGTTTTTATCCAGCGTTTAATTGTCTGTAGTTAAAAACTAATTTAGCAGCAATACTCCTCAAACACACACCAAGCTAGTTTGAAAAAAAAAACAAAAAACAATGTGTTTCAATCTTCCACAATGTCCATAACTCTACATTTGTATTAAAATGTTAGCAAAAGCCACTTAAAGTACATCTTAAAGATGCTGAGTATTAATAAAAATGGAATTTTATTAATACTCATTTAAAGAACAAAATTAATATTGGTAAAACTAATGAAAACAGTAGTTAATCTTACAAATATTAATAATATTAACTTTTCTCTTTACGTGTACATTGATAAAATTCCATTTTCGGTGGGCAGTGTACTTTCCACAGGCCATTAAAGTGTTTGGGAAAGTGCACCAATAACAACCATTATATCCTGTATTTTTTTATAACAGAACAACTATTATGCAAATTTTAATACTTCAAAACTGTCTAATATTGTTATACATTTTTCGATGAATTCAGTTGTTTTCAACAAAAAGTGCTTTTTGATTGGGGTGGTATTGCACAAAAAATGGTAACATTTCTTTGAATAAAGAATGCCTTCTTTCTCACTCATGCCAACAGATGGTGTCACAAGCTTTTTCAGTAACATGGATGCAAGAAGTATTTCCAGAGAACGAAACTATAAGTAAATCAAATTTAAAGATGTGGGATGGGGCATTATTACACTGAACACCTCAAACATATAGTAACTTTATTTTTTTTTTTTAAATTATAACAATTGAATGATAAATTTAAAATCTGAGGTTTTTATAAACTGTTTCTGCTTTTAAAGTAATTCAGAATAAATAAATCACAAACGATTTTGGTTTAAAGTAAAAACATCTAATAGGATTTTAAAAAATCTTATTCAAATAAAAAAAATCTAATTTAAATAAAAAAAATCTGATTTTTTAAAAAAAGTCATGATTTTTTCAGCCCTACTACATAATAATTATAAAAAAATATTACAATTAATATAACAATTAACTGTTATAATTCAAGAATTATAACAAGATTTTTGGCGATATGCTGTTGATACTAAAATTTAATAAAAAATTACTTTGTCACTATTATGTGAAATGTATACACACTAAAACTTGGTTTAAACTACATTCTCTATGAAATATATAATAAAAGCTTATGCAACAATATTTTGTAACAGCACTCTTTGGTAGCAGTTCAGAACATTCTTTAGCAATTCTAAAACTCCAGACAAAATAGTACCGACAACCATACCGCTTCACAACAGTCACATACTCTGAGGATTTCCACAAGAAGAAAAGAGGAATAAGACAAACTCTTCATATCAATTTCTCATAAGTTTCTTTCTGCTTACTACAAAAATCAAAAATGAATGCAAGCTCCTTTCTGTCAACCTTGACTCAGGGTCATATTTATCAACAAGCAAAATTAGCATGTGCTCAGGGGCCTGCCATCCAATAAAGGCCCCACACCCCTCAAAAATGTCATAAAATATTATTTTTAAATATCCTAAAATACATTTGTCAGTTCTACTAATTTTTATACTTCCTTCCCTCTGAATAGTCCTAAAAGGTAGGGACTACACACACTCAATTAACCTTTTCTTCTTCACAAATGCCCCTTAGAAAAACCTTTTTAAGTTGCTCTCATGTGCCTTAGTGCCTCACGTTAGTAAAATTTATACTTCTAATCTTACAACACAAATTGCTTATTCTTGAAATCCTTACTTTACTATTAATACTACACAAATTCAAAGCATTGCTTTCATTTACCCCCAGTTTTTTTGTTTTTTTCACAAAATTCAATTTAAAAAATATTATATTATTAGATATTACTCTCTAAAGGAACAGGGAGAATTACTGAAAACTAAAAATGTCCAAGAGTAGGTCAGTCATTAGATGAAACAACAATAAAATTCTATACAGATACTTCACACAACAAGCACAAAAACTTACCTTGATATAACGCTTCTTCTTCTTCATTGTGGTTAAGAGCCCTATACCTTTCTTCATCACAAAGTTGCTCCACATGACGTTCAGCTTCTGATAATCCCACCCACCAATTTTCATCATGACCACCAGGCAATGGTTCACACTGCTTTAAGTCATATAATGCTCCTCGCCCATCATACCTTGAAGTAATCATTAATAAATTAGGAAAATAATAACATTAATAAGAATTATAATTATTTTCTACAGAAATGTAATCACATTGATTTCTTAATGTTCTTGTCAAGATACAAGGTTAGAATCAACATCACAGTTATCAATAAAAAAAGACGCATCATTGCATTTATAAAAATTCGCTAAATTTTTTTCAACCTGTCAATTTTCAATGCTTCATCACCCATCCAAGGTATGAGATGTTTTCCTTGATCAATGTAGAGGGCTTTTTCATCGTCTCGGAATAGTTTGCATGAATATCCAAAAACCAGAAGTTCTTCTTCATCATCTTCTTTCTTCCTTAGAATTCCAGAATCACTACATTGCCAGGGTTGTCTAGTAGACGCCATTTTATCTGCAAATTTTGTAGTTTATGTTTTATTTCACTTTCAAGAATTAGCACTGCTACTGGTATCACAATCCCACATGATCGCGAAACCATTACCCGATACACCCGATAATGCCGTCAGAAATTTCCGATATGCAGAAGTTGCCCGGTAGGGGCGACAGCGACTGTGAACACAAGAACGGCAACACAGGCGATGATAGTAGATAAGCTCACCTGAAGAGTTGTTTAATACACAGAAATGTCAATAAAAGTCTCTTGGAAGCAATATTAGTATTGCGTATATGTTATTGTAGACATTTAATTAAAGTGGTTTTATTTTCAGTGAAGTTGGTAAGGTCAAAAATGTTGCATTGCAGATCCTTGTTATGTTCAGTAGTCAACTAATCAAATGCGAGATATTTCTTGTAATTACCATGGTAACGACGCTTTCATCATTGCCAAATTGCAACATTTCTAACCAAATTGAGAAAATAAAGTATGGGAAAATGTAAACATTTTCCATAAAATGTGACTACTTTTTGTAATTTGAAAAAATACATAAAATGTATGCTAAGAGGGTAGTAAGTTGAAAGAATACAGAAGTGTGTAGCAGAGTGTTTGAAGATCCGAAATATTTACATAATATGTACCAGAGAGTATATATACAATATGTATGAGAATGGGTATAAAAGTAGAATGTTGATAAGTTGATAAAATAGATCTCATTACGCGAATAGATTTCGTTGCAATTATGAGATAAGTTCAAATGTTATAACATTATTAATCAGATACATATATATGGGAGTAACCAGATATGTTAGAAACGCCCGTAACTCTGGACATTAAAAAAAGACAGGTTATGAACAATACATGTCATTTTTAAGTCATTGATTTTTAAACATCGCTGCAACGTTTGTGTAGTATTATAAAGTATTTGAACACTGCAACAATGACGTCTCACACCAGTACAGCTGAGAAAATAAAAACTGTAGAAGACGTGACTGTGGAGAAGATTGACAAGACCGGTAATGTCAGTGATTTTGATGTTGTTAGAAAGAAATGCCAGTATGACTAATTTATCGTATTTTTTTTTCAGAAGATTACCGCATTTATGCAGCAATTTCATATTTTGTCATTCTTATTGTAATTGGTTTACCGTTATGGTGGAAGACTACAGAAGTTTATCGAGTTCCACTCCCCTACACAAGAATCGCAGCCCTAAATGAAAGTGATTTTGTTTTAGTTACTAATGTGACAATTGCATCTTTGGATATTGACAGAGGGAAACAGCTAGCCAGTGATTTGGATAACTTCTTTAAGACTTCTAGTTAGTCCCTTACTATTTTATCCTGTGAATTGTTTATTTACATTTTTGTCATTGAGGTTTTGAGGAAGAGATATAATTGTTTTGTGATTTGCATTTTAGAGTTATTTAAAGTTCATTTTGTGGTCACCCAAGTTCAGAAGCAAATACTTGCTTCTGCTCAAAGCATTCAAGCTCTTGAATTGAGTTCGGTCAGCCGCAGGCAGGCAGGAGATATTTTATTACTGGAAGTTCCAGGACTGCCACGTTTCACTCCAAGCCAAGTGCTGGTTGGCAGACGGAGAATTGTTTATTTTGCCACTGATACAAGTAAGTAGAACATACGTTTGTTATATTTTTGATAAAGTAAATATTTTTTTGCAAGAATGGTTTTTTCAGTATAATATAGACAATTTGATTCTTTTTGAAGATGAAGCAAGATGTAATCTAATAAACAAATAAGTAAAAGGAGTAAATCATTATTGTTTTAGCAAGACAATACGTGTTCTTTAATTTCATCTTAACTTTTACTTGAACTAATGTTTGTTTAAACCATTAATATCAGGTACATTCCTATACAGTCTTCCTTTATCAGTTAATGAATTTAGGAATTACTGAAGTAGGGGGAAAATGTAAAAATATTTCAGATTTGTATGGAAAATTCAGTCAAATACTGAACATGCATGAATACTTCTGCAGGTTCTGTGAAATTGACAGAGGTTCTTCAGCAGTGGCTATTCCAAGAAGAAACTCTGCAACGAATGATCTCATCCATGGTCTCCCCAACAAAATCAGAACTTGATTTAGCTGGACGGCGGCGGATGCCCACAGCTTCAGCTTATGATGTCATGATTACTACAGTGAATCCTGATCCAGAGAAAGTGCAGCTGAACTGGGATTTGCAGGAAGCAATTGAAAGTGAGACACCATCTGTTGTGAATGTTTTTCTGCTATTGCATTATTTTAAAATATTTTTTTGGAAATTTTGACCAATAAGACGGTGATATAGCCTAAATATCACAATGATATTTTAATTAGGAAGTATTTTTAGCTTCAGTATATTCAACTTAAATACATTTTATGTCCCGAAATGTCAGCAAATTGTTAAGATGTAAAATTTGCTGAAAATTGAGCATTTGAACGTAGTTCACCCAGCATCACTTTTGAAACTGTTTTTGTTTGTTTTAATTCATTTGATAACAGTACCTCATTTCCTGCATTCCATCCCCTAATTTTTACTTGCTCACATCAGTAGCTTATGAGTTTAAAAAAATTAAAAAGAATTGTTTGAAAAAGAAAATTTGAAAAAGATCCTGAAACAAAGTTTTTTAAAAATTTTTTTAAGCCTTTTTATTTCTTTGTTTTGGTGTGATCTTTATTCACTTTCTTTTTTTGTTTATTATTTTTTTGCTGTGATTATCTACAATGATAGTGGTATACATTTTGTATATTCTGAAAATGAAGAATAGGAGCTTGGAAAAATTATTTATCAACGATTTAAAATACCAAACTAATACACAAACTTGGGGAATGTAGTATTTATTCCAGTTTGAAAAATTTACAGTTGTGTTCAAGTTCATATAAGAAAATTATTTTTCTTAATAGATTTCCTGACTCCGTTTCTGAGGAATTTGGCTCCGCTTGCGGATTATAATGTGAAGTCCCAGTGGCTGTACTTTGTGCCATTGCAAGTTCAGCCCAAACTAATCCCTGAACAACCTGGAATGAGAAAGCATTTTGCACTTTCTGAAGAATTATTGCCTCATATAATAACTCCCTTGGAAAAGAAACTTGGTGAGTTGTTCTCCAGATTTACTGGATACTTACAACTAGTTAAAACTAAGTTTAGACTATTCTGTACTAAGTTTCTTAATAGTTTCCTGTCCCTTTGTTTCGTTGCCCTGTACTTTTCCTCGCATGAATTTCAATAAATATATTAGATTGCGTTTTAGCAGTCGCATTCCAATGGGGCAGGGAATCAACAATGGGCTCCAGCACAGTTTCTTTCCTTAATAATTGTTTGGGTAAGGAGTTACTGTTTCATCTTTTAGAACTTTTTTTATTACAACCTGTCTTAACCCTAAGTTATAGTTCCGGCTTTCATTTCTTATCGGATGTTCCCAAAACAATTTGAAACCATTGCCAAGCGGTGTAATCACTTTGTAAAAACTGGGCATTCTCTTACAGCCAGATCTGTTCCTAAACAAGATGTTATCTTATTTTAGTATCTGTCAATGTAGAGAACTGTTTTGCAGTTAGAGTAACATTGCAAATTTTACCCAGTTCTTCGGGAAAAGATGGTGTGGCCATATGAGTGCCTGGGGAAAGAACAGCAAGGATACAAAAAGTTAAAAAATATTAATGGCCTTACCGTTGCTCAAAAACTGAAAATATATTACCACAAGCATGATTGAAATATATTATTAAATACTTAGTTATTAAATATGTAAAATTTTTTCTTTAATTACACTGCCATTTATTCTGAGATCTGCCCTTGTCCCATCTTATATCCAGGTACTGGAATGGCATTGGTATGTGGCAGTTAAATAATTAAATTTTTGGTTGGGTAAACAATTAGTTAATTTTTAATAAGCACTGAGTAGTTAATATGACTCTTGTTTCAGCCTCACATGTGTCCCAGAACCCATGTCTTAATTTTGTTGTATATGTACCTCCTTGCTCGGAATCACCTTTATATATTTATCGACAAGAGGGAATAATGCTTCGCGGAGGAGTAAATGCTTTTCTATCTCCACGTTGGGGTGGAATTGTTATTCACAATCCACCACAAGACATATGTGATAATACAACTGTAGTTGAACCCAAACCTGTTGAAGCTGATTGGTCTAAAATTATGGGAACTTTCTTGGCACAACTTCGATTGTTAGTGGGTGTACCAGAATTGGTGAGTTGTCTTAGTTCAATGTTTCTTGGTTTTTTAGGTGTAGAAGCTGATTTATACAATAATATGTACAGAAACAGATTAAAATGTGAGCTTTTGTGCTCCTTGCTTGAAGGTTTCTCTTTGCTAACTTCAAACACCAGAAAATGTCTCTAAGAACTTTTGTTTTTGGCAGGATGATATCCCAAGAGTGTCAATGCTACCGTTAGCTGCTTCAGGTTTGAGGCAATGGGAATTGGATTCATTGTATCGTGTTCGAATAATGGAACAACTGACCTCAGCTATGCTTACTCTTCAGGTAGCTCTAACATGTTTGAAAATAAATTTTCTTGAATGAGTGGTACAAAAGTATTTACAACGTTGAAAATTGTGACTTCTTGCTGAAATAATGCAAACAAAAAAATAATAATAACACCTACAATAACAATAATCCAATTACAGTCATCAAAATGTGGATCTTTTAAAATATAGCCATAAAGTTTTAACATAAATATGGCTTCTGCCTTGTCAGTGGAGCTGTAGCTGCCGAAATTTATGATCCTACACAAACAAGATGCAATGTAAACTTATTGTTAAAACTTGTGGTGGATGTTATTTATAATTGATTTGTAGTATGAGAAATGTGTTAATTATGGCAGAGTTGCAACATTGACATGAGCACAAATATAAAGGGAAAAAAAATTGTGATGGGGCCACACACACACACACACACCCATCAGTAGGTAGTCACAGTAAAGGCTTATATCTTTTTCCTGTTCACTGTTCAAAATGGTTCACCCAATTTTTTTGGCAAATTGATTTTATACTTGCTCAAAATTATTTTTCTTTTCTGTATTATTCTAATCTCTAAAATGCCACTATTTCCTGGTGATGATTATATTATAATGTCAAATAATTTAAAAGAATTTTATTAAGCAACTATCAGGTTTTATCAATAATAATAATAATGATGATGATGATAATAATATTAATAATATTTATTGAGTCACATGTACAATTTTAATCGTGTATGACAAGTCAGATATGTTACATGCAGGTGTACATGTCTTCCTACATATATCATCTTCCCCATTCCCCCCTTTTTTTCTCTTACTACACACTATTAAGAATGAAGGTAAAAACAGCATTTTAATTTCAGAAATAAGAAATGTTCTTTTCTATGTGAAAAAAGTGCAAGCGATATTCAGTTTTGATTTTGAATACACTGGCTTTTTTCTTCTTAAGCCTAAATATTTTCAGAAATGTATGCATTAATTAATTTAAATATTTATATAGTATTATTACAGTTATCTGTATTTTTTTTATTTCAGTCTCTTTCTCAATTGCTTGGAGAAATTAGCAATATAGTGATTGATGATGAGGTTGGAGATTCAATTCAAGAAGCTGTGAGTGCTGTTGAGAGAGGCACAGAGTTACTGCACCAAGGAAACTTGCTTGCTGCATTTGAAGCTTCTAAGCAAGCATTTTTGTCAGCAGAAGCTGCATTCACAGATCCATCTCTTCTTGCTTTATTATACTTCCCAGATGATCAGAAGTATGTTCAGAAGTCCAATTATTGCTTATTATTGCCTTCTTCTTCTTCTTCTTCTTCTTCTTATTATTATTATTATTATTGCTTATTATTGCTTATTATTGTAATTATGAAATTTATTTGTACGTGCAAGTTATAAAAGGGTAATTTTTAAAATTAGAACTTTCCCCAAATCAGTTGTTAGAAACTGGATGTTGATCACATTCTGTCCCAGTTTACCCCAATTTTTCTTACTAAATCAAATTTGATTAGATGATCACAATCCCTGTGATGAAAAATCATGTTCTAGTTATTTAAAAAGTATGAATTAACCATTTGTATGTAATATTTTGAATTTATGTTTCAATATAATATCATTTTCCTTTTAAACAATTTTGAAATTATAATAGGAATTTGGAAAATGCAATAGAAGAGATATGTAAAATTAAGATGGATGAAATAGCTTTGGAATGGGTTAATAAATATAAATATTTGAGAGTTATAATAGATAATAGATTGAACTTTGGAGATAATGTAGAATATATTAATAAGAAAATGGCTAGGAAGATGAATAATCTACAAAATTGGTATCAAGAACGGGTAGGGAACAATTTTTCAAATCAAAATTGGTACCACCTCTAAAATACCGTTCCACATTACTTTTAATGGCCACAAAAAGGGATATCAAAAAGCTGCAAATTAATTTTAATAAGGGTTTGAGAATGATTTTAAAGAAAGGTAGGTCAGAAAATGTATTAACAATGTTAAAAGAATTAAAATTTTTATTTGTGAGGTAGATTGAGAGATGTATTTACATTTAAATGTAGATTAGAAAATGGGATTCTACTAAAATATCTGGAATAGTGAAGAAAAATGTCATGTAATGAGACTGGATAATCAGTTTCATTTGACCTGGAAAAGCAGCAGCAAGGGACAGAATTCACTGTTCCATAAGGGATTAACATTGTGAAGCAGTTAAGCTCTGTGGGGAAGTTTAGAGAAATGGCAAAGTGGATTATAAGGGGTCAGGTTAATTCAACAGTGATAATTTATAATTTGATGTATCTTGGTTGTTTCTAGTTCAATAAGTAATTATTATTTTATGTAACTAGCCGTAGACTGTTGTTATAAAGAAAAATTTCCCAGTAATATAAACATTTTCTGAAAACTATATGTTTTTCAATTTTGTTTTCCAATAAATAAAATAAAAATAATAGTGTGTTGTGCAATTTTATGCAATTATTGTATGAAGAAGAAAACTGTAGAGCTGTGACTCAGAGCTAGCACTCATAAAAATTATACAATCATAGAATTTAATTGTGTGGCATGTGCCATTCACATATTTGTTTCTTTAAATAATTTCAGTTCTATTATACTCAGCAATTTCTTTTTATAACCTCTTTTCGTTAATTTGTGTTCTTCCCCTATGTTTTGTAATCATATTGTTAAAAAGAAAATATTTTGCAACTTGATTTCATAATTTATAATTATGATAAATGAATCAAAAATTGAACTGAACTAAAATTATAATACTTTCTTACAGGTATGCAGTGTACATTCCTCTTTTTCTACCAGTCATGATACCAGTAATAATGTCTCTGAAAAATATATATTTGTGGGCAGCATCAAAAGTTCGTCACAAAGGAAAAGAAAAGGTAGATTGAGGTTTCAAATACAATAATACTGTCATGTTCTAATTGGAGCATAAGAAATAAAGTAGATTTCCAACCTTATTCTGTGGTTTGTCTTTCAAAGAACCCAGTGTGTCACACATTTGTTTTTGTATCATATTAGTGGTGTAGCCAAAGAGAAGATAATTGAATTTGTATGATGTGTGAATGATTCATTGAATTTGCACTTGAAGAGAAAAAAATATAAAAATTGATAATATGCAGTGAAATTAGAAAATATTTCTTCGATAGGGACATTTACAAGCAACTCAGTAATTGCAAGAGGGGTGGTTGGTAAGGATATGATTCAGAGGCTATCATGCTAAGAGCTTCTTAGCATTACTTGATGTTGACTGTTGTGCATCCTACTAATGACCTCTCACCAACAGTCAAATTAACTTGGTGTTTAATTTTCTTGCAGTATTATACATTCAGTTGATACAGAATGCTTGAGGATTGACTTTGCTCTCCAATTCCTATCACAATATGAAAATACTTTAGGTTTATGCTGCCAATATCCCAAGCCCTCCATTGTCAAAAATATGATTTGTACATTATGATTAAACTAATTTGTACATTTTATCTTATGCCCTTGAAAATTTTATGTATATTTACTATTTCATCTTTTGTTGAATGAAAAGGGGAGTATGGATTGTATTTCTAGAGATTTCCTTATGTGTGTAGATCTTACAGTTTTGCCTATTTTTGCAAAGAATTCACTACTTCTTTCTTCTTTTCTCCATGAATTATGAAGGTTTAATATACTTAGTGCAGCTTAGTAACAATAGTTCATGAATATGAAGTTCATGTCATCCATGCGTTTTTATCGTTATTGGAAAGAGGAGGTTGGGACAGCAGTGCTAACCCCATCCTTCCTATTTGGCAAAAGTTTTGTAAATCTAGATTTGTCTCAATTTATGCCTCCAATTCTTACTAATTTCTAAACATACTGATGTTCTATGAACATATTAGTATAATGTTTTGATCTTATTTATTTTGGGAGAATTTTAAGATCTTAATTTTGTATCCATGAAATGTGGTGAGAGCACTATTGCTTCAACGCTTTCAAATCTATTTGCGTTTATTCACAAGAGAATTTGGTATATTCTTGTACCTTAGTATTTGGCATAGCCTTCCACATCCAGTATGTAATCGGGCAAAATATTGGTAATTGGATTTCGTTTTACTTGTAAAACATATCTGCCAAATGCAAATTCAAAATACATTTTGAGTCTCATTCAGTATGAAGCAACCTCACTGTATGCCTAACAATTCTTCTGTTGCTTGGCACCTTGACAACGAATAAAATAAGAATTATGACTTGTGCTTTTATATCTGCATTACTTTGTAATAAAACTGAGACAAGCTCTTTCTTTTGTAATTGTGTTCTCTTATCTAAAGTGAATAATTAATGTAAGGGTTACACCAACCAAACTTTAGTAATGTCTACATCGTTGACATTTTACTCATTTCCATGTAAGAATAAATTTAAATATTAATTTTTACATATATTTACTCATAATTTCATTTTAAGGTAGCTGTCGACCCGAGAAAAAAAAATTCTACAATTTTGGATCTATTTTGTTTTCTTTAGTACATTTGATTTCTTTATGCTTTTAGAGATCAAATATTTAAAAACATTTTTTTCAATTCAATTTGTTTATAAATAATTGGCAAACATATAGGTTTTTACTTCAAACAAATTGATATATTTTGAAAATTATTTTTTTAAATTAATTACAATTGAATTATCTAGAGAATGAACTAGAATGCTAAAGAAGCGAATGCCAGGACTTGTTTATTTGAGAAAAATTTTTTAAATAAATTTTGTCTGGATGTTTGTTTATAAAACTGAAAATTTTAGTAACAGATCAACTACCTATTGTAGTTCATTCACTAGAGAATTTCATGTGTTACATGCTGCAAAAAGAATTGTATTATTATCTTTAATAACTTTTGATTTATATTTGAAGTGCACGCATGTGCTGAAAATTTGCATTCCAGGAAAGTGCATCTGAAGTTCACTCACTTTGTGCTTGACAGTTGACACTCGACATTCGCTTTGAAAAAAATATTTTCTCAAAAACTAAGAAACATAGAAAGAAATGGTTTGAAGCATTTAAAAGAGAATAAAACAGAGCATGCGACCCAATAAAAATTGAATAACTCAAAATTTCATGATTTTCCATCACTCTCAGGTAGACAGGTATCTTAATACATTTTTCAATGCTAAATAGAGAGCAGTAATAAAAGGCCTCTAACATTTTGTGCCATATGTCTCATAATAAATGCCATTAATGCTCTTTGTACAGCACTATAGCAATATTTAAAGCAAGAGTTTTGAAACAGACTCGCATAAAATTAGATAAAACAGGAACACTTCAAGAGCAAAATACAAAAAGACAAGAAGAAATTTGGGCGTCTTGGGAGACAGAATTCACAACATTACACGAGAATAAATCCTATGAATAGCCTAGAAACAGATTCTGAAGCACAAAGTCATTTGAAGGCTGGTAGCTACTCCAATGAGATTTCTGTGTTACGTAACAGGAATTACAAGACTAGTCTGATAAAGAAGCTAAAAACAAAGAATATAAAAGAACCAGAAATCACTCCGGCCATGTTTACAGAATAAAAGTGGAAAGATAGCTGAAAGTTGCCTCAAAGTAAAAGCTTATAGAGAATAGAGACCAAGGTGGAAAAAATTGGTGACAGGAATATGTGGAAGAATAACCATCCAAGAACAATCACCACTGGTCAAATAGCAACAGGTGACCTGTCTAATACATCTGCAGTCAATAATTATGGGAGGGAACAATCACATCAACACTGAATTATTATCCAGAGGCTGTGAAAATTCTATTCAATAAATGCCAATATTGATAAGCCCTTCTGGCAACACTGGTTTTCAGGATATATAGACTAAACACCCAACCAAATTTGTTCAAAGTATATTTAATCATTTTCTTATATTACAAATATATAATTACACGTATAAAACTTTGTTACAATATTTTTCTTCACGATTGCTTTTGGCATCACCAAGATAATATACAAAGAAAATAAAAAACAAATGCACAAGGTTTATTTAAAAAAAAATTTTAAAAAAAGCGAGACACATTAGACCCACAGAAACTTACATTTATATCATCAATTTTCATAATACTGTATTAAATGCACTTAATCATTATTCAGTTTTGTTAATATTGTTTGACATTCTATTAGTTAGTGATACGGAGCAAATAGACCACACTCAAGTTATTGCTAATACAAATGCACTCAATTTAAGGAACAATCTTTGAATATATGCAATCACAAATATCAGAATATACAAACACAATCTTAATACTCAAATAAGACATAGCAATTCAAGCACAATAAGTACAATAGATTGTTTTCACGAAATTGCAAGCAATTGCATGAAAGTCTAATAATCACCTGTGAAACAATGGTGAATGCTTTTTTAATACCAAGTCGGAGATCATTTAAATAGTATTTGCACACAATTTACTATTTTGTGCCACGTTATATCTTTACATTGCAAGGAATTTTACATTTCGTAGTGGTATGTTTAACATTTCACAACAGAAAACCTTCCTTTCCACTACTAAAAGCACAAAAATTGTGTAGAATATTGATAATTTACAATACTATTTGTCATATGATGAGGAGTGCATCTTGTGTGTTCAGTGCTAGGAACTTCTTAATTAATACTATTTAATCCATTCTGTTGGATTATTCTGGATGTCATCTTTGGTAATAGATTTTCCTGCAGACAGTAATTCTGCAAACTGAGCAGCAACAGGATCATTGCCACAGGTAGCAACAGCTAATACTGAATTATTTTTGCAATAATATGCAATAAACTTTAGCTCTTCCAAATTTCCATGTAGAACTACATCATCGAAGTCAGGTGCGTATCCTGAAATATTTTCAAAAGGAAGCTAAAATTACAAAGGAAAACAGAAAGCGCTCAAAAGTAGAACTCTTGAATGGAAATCCTACCTGCATATCGAATTCCTTTGTTGAAAAGCATAGTCCAGAAAAATGGTACTGTCTTTAATGGTTCCCTTTTACCCAACATGTTGCGACCACCAATGCGACCATGATAATGGGCCAACTGCCAATGGCCAATAGCTGCAACAGTTCCCAGCACTGGGGCAAAAGCTATATCGCCTCCAGCAAATACACCAGGCACATTAGTTTCCAAAAACTGAAAGAAAAATATTAATGTTCAAAAAATATTTTGATGGGCAATACATAGCAATCCATAATATAATTTCATTCAATGTCTTAATTGTGTAAAATGGTAGAAACAAAAGGTAACAATAATATAAAACGGTTTTAATTGCACTTTTCTGCAGTGAAAGAACAATGTACATAAACTTTCCATTTAATTCACATTTCTTAGTGAACAAGTTGAAAGAGAAATGTCTAGAAAAATTAATACTTTATTGATACTATTGCCACATACCTCATTGACAGGAACTGTGCCTCCTTTTCCCAACTCCACACCAGCATCCTTCAAATAATCTGTATTAGCTATAGCCCCTATTCCCGCAACAACAATGTCCGCTGATAAGATTTGGTCATTTGCAAGTTTTACAGCACCAACTGAAGAAGAATCAACTTCACTGGGCAATACTTCAACAACATCTGTGTCCATGCAAAACATAATGCCTTTTTCTTCAAACCACTTCATGATCTGTCCTCCAATCTGTGAACCAAGAACAGGGACGAAAGGTGCTGATCCACGGCCCACAACTGTGACACTTTTTGCTTTCCCAACACAAAATGCAGCACACTCCATTCCTGCAGACAGAATAATAAACACATTAAAGCAGCAGAGAAAATTATATTTAATCACATAAAATGAACTTCAAAAATCCACTTGTGTACAATTTGAACGAAGTGAATTGCTCACCAATAAATGAAGCCCCAATTATCACAACATTTTTATCTTCTTTGATTTCTTTCGCAATAGCATTTGCATCATCAACATTTCTCAGAACAAAAATATTTTTCAAGTTACTTCCAGAAACAGAGAGGGGCCGAGGTCTAAAAATTTATAAGCAATATTATATCAACGACCATACGACAATTGTAATGAAAACTCATTTATGTTATTTAAAAAAGGCACTCACCTAGATCCTGTAGCTAAAAATATGGAATCGTATTTTATTTTTTCGCCAGAACTCAGATGAGCAACTTTATTTGTAGCATCGAGATTAAGCAATTCAGTACCCAATTTTAACTCTATGTCATTATCCTGAAAACACAATTATTTAATACAAGAGCATTAATATTTCGGTTTTGAAACAAAAATGCTAACATTTTTTGTACCTTATAAAAATCAGCAGAGCGAAGAGCTAACTTCTCAGGGGTAGCATCTAAAATTTTACTCAGCTTAATTCGGTCATAAGGTATGAATTGTTCTTTAGTTAACATAATTAGGGTTCCTTTGAAACCATCCTGACGAAGTGTTTCAGCACACACTTGTGCAGCAGGACCTACACAAAATTCATCCGTTCACAACTCTCAACAAAAATTTTCAAATCATCTTGCCATCACAGTAGTTCTTTAGTAACATTCAATTTGTCTTTAAGAAACATTTAATTTTTCCCATATACATACTAATGTCGACAATTTGCTAATTAATGTTATAACAACAGAGGACATGAAGGAGAAAAAATCCACTGTTAATAAGTGAATGTGTAAAGTTATGTTACTAAACTTGTATGAGGACTAGTCATGAACACTACAACCATAGCATACAATAATAATAATAATAATAATAAAAGTAATTAGTTTGACTTGTGCAAAAATTCCACATTGTTAAAAATTGTTTTTAAAGTAAAAATTGCATCACAGCAGAAGTCAACTTGGATGGCAAATCCCTGAACCGTAAGTTACAGAATTATAGGCCCAGTGCAATACAAGAGTAACCATTCTAATATTGCTTTGAGATTGAATTGAACAAAAAATCGAATAAACCCTTTAATTTTATGGTGAAAGATTGTTTATCTCTTTTGCCTATAATCTTACATTGATATCAGGTTTCTGCACTTTTCTGACCACCCATGCTATGGAGTGTGGGTACTCAAAGAAAACAATCACCAAAAATGTAAACTTCATGAAGGTCTAAGTTTGTAGAACACACCTTCAGAAACAATTCAGCCCTACCTGATCCCTTTTCTCCACCATTCCCTTGTCATTTTCCTATATGGGCCTCAATTGTCCCCACAAAAATCTGACCCCTTTGGAACACAAAAACTTGGGGTTTAAGGACCTAGGACACATTGTTTCTGAGCTTTGTGTGATTGTAATGTGTGTGGCAGTGATCTTTTTTTTTATGTCAGTCTGCAAATTTCAATTCTTTTGTCTTAAATTTTGAGGCTGCAGGTCTGGAGTGTATCTACCCAGCAGTAATACACTTATAGGGTTTTGTGATGGTTTCTTAAAAACTGTCAAAAGCAATCTTCTTTCTCTAGCATATTACATGGCATATTAGATGGAATGATTATAAGAAGAAGAATAATAATGCACATTTATACTTACCTCCTCCTACCACAACAAATGTTCTCTCATCTCCTTTATCAAAAGATGCCATGCATTTCTGCCTTCGACCGGCCTTTAACATGCTAAGAGATCCTTGAACTTTAACTCCACCATCCTTCTGAACTTCTACTTTAAAGCATGGGAGGCTATCTAAGCCAGGAAAATCTTCTATGTCACCTAAAATAAATAAGAAAGATTCCTTTTCTGTAAAATTTACAATGCCAACAGTTTTATATAGCCACACACAAATGGAAAATTTCTAGGGAGAGACAACACAGAGAATGAAAAACATTCATAAAAGCAAGATCTTCAAAAAATAATCACTTCATGAATTATCTCAAATGACACGTAAAAAATGCTTATTCAAAACACAGACCTGTGGCAAGATTAAAACAGGCTCCATGCCAAGGGCAACGTACATGTCCATCTCCAAGAGCTCCTGTGTGTAGAGGAGCACCATAATGAGTACACTTATTGCCAACAGCATAAATCTGTCCTTTCTGTCGAACCACCAAAATTTTGCCATGATCACCGACTTCAAATGCTTTCATCCTCAAAAACAAAAAAGGATTATCATAATAATAAATAATTTCACCAAGCCACACCCTGTAGCTGATTCTCTCAATGTTATTTTTATGATCGTATTTAAATTAATATTGTCTGTCACATCATTACTCACTCATTTTCCTTTAAGTCACTTTCTTGACAAACCACTCCTTCAATGACATCATCATTTTTATCTGAAAAAGTGCATTTGGAAAATTAAATGTAGAAATATGCATCATGGTGAAAATTCTACTGATTGTGTTTACAATTGCATACCTCCATTCTTTGAGCCCTTTTCTTTGCTATTACCAGTACCCATTGTGCTGAAACTTTCCGAACTTAATAATTTACCTGCAATAATACAAGCATAACAACTACAGTTAATTAACGCTTGATGGTATTTTAGAACAATTTACATGTGAAGTAATGGCACATTTTGAGAATAAGCAACTACACCGTTCGTCCACAATCTCGTCAATTTGCTAGTCTCGTACAGACCGTTGGCCTCACAAATATTAAAAAACTGAAGCACCCTTAGATGGCGTAAGGCCAAAATACGATTACATGAAGAGTAAGACGAAAACATAGCTGCTCTACAGAATCTTCCTCTCGCGCAATCTATGCCGCGCACATGTCCTTGAAAATCTCGGAATAATTCAGAAGTGAGAAAGTCTAATTACTAGAATTACAATGAAAATTTACACTCTAGGACATCCACTTTTTCTAATACTATGACGTATAATCGGAGTCGATTTGGCTTATTTGACAGCTGCCTACCAGACCTCAACTGCACTCGCGTAAACGGATGTGGGTATAACCCGCGTGGATTCGCTACGCGCTTTTAAAAACGATTGCGTTTCATTATCACACACACGCGCGTTATACAACTTCGCAATGTCAACATTATTATCACAATGACACATCAAACACGCTCGTCCAGTTCGCTACTTACCACCACCTGCTACACACCCGTACAGACCGACGGCAACCTAAACCTAAATGGCACTGCCTGTCAGCCAGCTGTAACCTGTCAACGCCGCGCCGTGCACTGGCTGTGTACCGCTGCGCAGAGCACTGCCACTTTCCACCAGAAGCGATTGTGGAACACCAGCGGAAGGGAGCGGGAGGGGTGGCCGAGGACAGGAAAGTCAGAACGCAACATTCACGCCTAAAGAATTCGAAAGTATGGTAAGCCTTGAGAAACGAGAGCATCGACCAGTGATAAGCATCCTCAGTGGTATTCTTTCCACTTGGGGATTTCGTAATTTCTCGTTCATTATCATAATTGACGTTCGTACTAACTATTCTTCTGCAAAATTAAACTAGTTCAAGCATGTTGTAGGAATTAAATTTGTTCAAAGAAATTATTAAAATACATTAGTTAGTCAGAAACAAGGTCACATCTTGTGTAAATTTACTGTTACGGAACGGTTTTCCGACGTACTAATTACCACTCCAATAAGATGACAGCAAAAATGAAACATCGTATTGAAGTACATTGTAAAATGCTGCAATACGTAAAAATTCAATAATCAGTTCTCTTTTGATTCTAGAACTCTTTGGAATCGAATGATTTGTCTTCGAAGTACTCTTAGATACGTAATCGATGAAGGGGGTGTGTACATTTAACAGCCAACTACATTTTTAAGTGCGTTATTTGCATTGCTTCAAGATACAGTAGACAGAGGTCTAAGTAGTCGTTATCATTTATCGCCCATTCTACGGCGTGAATCAGGTACTAAAAATGAATTTATAGCAATCATTGGATGTTGTGAGAATGACACCAAGTGAAGGTGCAGGTTGCAGCCAGAGGCGGGATTCAGGGGTGGGGGACAAGGGGCAACAATTAATTTTTCGGTTTCCTAATGGTACAACGGAAATATTAATTTTATAATATTAAAGAACACAAAAACTTGGTCCTCATGGTAATTTTCTTTTAAAAAATGTGTAGCCGTTTTAACAAAATGACGTTAGGGCGCTAATGTGAAATTTTGAAGCTCTTTTTCACAGAAAATTTTGAGTTTTTAAAAAACTTCATTTGAAGTCATTTGAAGCATTTTTCTTATTCACAAATATAATAATGTTTACAAATTGTTGGTAATATGCATTTAAATATGTGAGTGATCTTTCAAAAAAAATGCATTTGTGTAATTTTTGAAAAAAACAAAAAAAATCTCAAAATGAACTTGTCATATTAAAGAGTGCAATTAGCACTATCCGTTCCAAAATATTGAAGCTATTTACGAGAAAATGGCTCTGAGCGTTTCGGAAATTGCGGAATTTTGAGCAAGTTTTCACAGAAAATGGTTGAATTTTCGAGAAACTTTACTTGACATTATTTAAAGCACAAGTACTCATAAATATAATGACGTCAACAAATCGTCGCTAATGTAAATATTACCGACGTAAGAGACAAGTCAAAAAATTACATTTTTGCGATTTTGAAAAAACAAAAGAATAGAGCAATATTGAGTTTATGTCATCTCATAGGATACATTTAGCACTATCCCTTTTAAACTACTAAACTAGAAGTTTAAACTACTACACTATAAGTTTAAAGAAAAAAATTGGAGCCGTTTTTGAGAAATTTTTGTTTTTGTATTTTTTACTTTCCCGTATACGTAGGAATACACGGACTGACATACATTCACAAATATAATAATTAGGGAAAGGCATTAATAATAGGGTAAGTTATGTAATGCGCGAAAAAATGGGGAATTCTCGGCGGAAAAAAATTCATTGCCGAGCCGTGATAACGAAAAAGTGGATAAAACTAGTTGCTAAATTAAGAACGTAACACGTAGTGTGGCCAGAAACCCTGTCTTGTGGGTCCTTGACACCGTAAAACCAATTGAAAGGAAAACGTCCGTCTGTCCGTCTGTCCGTCTGTGAACACTGCTAGCGCCTAAACCATACGTATGATTTCTTCCACAATGGATATTCCCCGGTCGATCTGATTCTAGTCGAAGCTTTGAGATTTTGAAAAAGATTCTGCAAAATTTGGGGGAACTTTATATGAAGCCCCCCGACATTTTCAAAATTTTCTCAAAACGGCTCCAAATTTTTTCTTTAAATTCCTTGTAAGAATAGAGTAAAATACACTTATTAAGGTGGCACAGGTCCGATTTTCGCGGATAATTCTGAATTTTCGCAAATTGCAAAAGTTTGAATTTTATTCGGCGTCTTCCTCCAACTACAAAATTGCAGGTAGAGAACTTTTTTAAATGAAATTTGTTGTCCAAAGTGAGTTCTTTCATTAAGGTCATGTAAACTTTTTTGAACATTTTAGTACTTTTCGCGCAATATTGCGTGCAAAATGGGCAATTTTAAAAAATTACAAAAACAAGATTTTCTCAAAAACGGCTCTCAATTGTTTCTTTAAACTTTTGGTAGGTGTAGTGCCTAATGTATTTTATGAGATGAAAAAAACGCCATATTGCTTTATTCTTTTGTTTTTTTCGAAAATTGGAAAAATGTAAGTTTTTTGACCGTTCTCTCACATCGTTAATATTTACATTAGCAGCGATTTTTTTCACATTATTATATTTACGAGTACATGTTCTTTTTATCGAAAACACAACCGTTTTCTGTGAAAAGTAGCTCAAAATTCCGCATTTTCAGAAACGCTCAAACACAATTTTCTCATATATGGCAGCAAATTGTTTCTTCAAACTTATGTGCTAATTACACTCAACGGATGGTGCTAATTACACTCTTTAATATGAAGTAAATTTTATTTTGAGTTTTTTTTTCCAAAAATTATATTTTTTTAAAGATTTTTTAAATATATATTTTTTTAAAGATCTCTCACGTCTTTAATATGCACCTAACCAGCAATTTGAAAAAAAATATTAAATTTGTGAGTGTAAGTGCTTGAAATAACTTCATATAAAGTATTTTGAGACCTCAAACATTTTCTGTGAAAATGAGCTTCAAAGTTTGCATTTTTAGTAGCGCTAAAACGCAATTTTCTTTATAACGGCACATAATTTTTAAAAGAAAATTGCCATTTATGACTAGGTTTTGTGTTCTTTAATATTCTAAAATTAATATTTCCGTTTTACCAATAGGAAACCGAAAAAGTAGGAAATGACAAAAACAAATGTACTTTTGGCGGTGATAGATGGCAGCTGGCAAGAAAGAGTATGTGACAATTCCGAATAGCTAGCGAAGACCCAAAGAAATATAAAACTAATACGGGAAAGTCTGTGCCATTCTGTAACACCACTAGTTTCAAGTTGCACATATTACACGCATTATTACGCGAAAACTATTAAAATTTTCAAAAACATGTACATGACCTTAAAGAAAGAACTCGCTATGAAGAACAAATTTATTTGACGGAAAAAACTCTATGGGCAATTTTGTAGTTGGAGGAAGACGCCGAATAAAATTCAAACTTTTGCAACTTTCGAAATTCAGAGTTAAACATGAAAATCGGACCAATGCCACGTTAATAAATGTATTTTACTCTATTTTTAAAAGGAATTTAAAGAAAAAAATTGGAGCCGCTTTTCAGAAAACTTTGAGGAGAGCTTCATGTAAAGTACCCCCAAATTTTATAGAATCTTTGTGAAAATCCCAAAGTTTGATTCGAACCAGATCGACCACGGAATATCCATTTTGGAAGAAATCGTACGTATGGTATAGGTGCTAGCAGTGTTCACAGACGGACCAACAGACGGACGTTTTCGTTTCAATTGTTTTTTGGTATGAAGGAGCCACAAAAGAGGGACTCTGGCTACATCACGTGTTAGGGGATTTTTTTCTTAATTTAGCAACTGATTTCATCCACTCTTTCGTTATCAGCGCCTGGCAATGAATTTTTTTCCCGCTGAAAATTACTGGTGGTGCTATAGAATGGCACCGACTTCTCCATATTATTTTTCTATTTCCTTAGTATGCACTAGCTATTCGGAATTGCCACATACTCTCTTCAGCTGCCATCTATCGCCTCCCAAATTACATTTGTTTTTGGATTTTTTTTTTCATTTTTCGGTTTCCTAATGGTAGAACGGAAATATTCATTTTAGAATATTAAAGAACACAAAAACCTAGCCCTAAATGGCAATTTTCTCTTAAAAATTGTGTGCCATTTTAACGAAAATGGCGTTTTAGCGCTACAAAAATGCGAAATTTCAAGCTCTTTTTCACAGAAAATTTTTGAGTTTTCAAAATACTTAATTTGAAGTCATTTGAAGCACATACACTCACAAATATAATCATGTTCACAAATTACTGGTAATGTGCATATTAAAGATGTGAATGATCTTTCAAAAAAAATTACATTTGTGTAATTTAAAAAGAAAATACCTGAAAATAAACCTTACGTCATATCAAAGAGTGCATTTAGCACCATCCGAAGTTTGAAGAATTTTTTCTATAGCCATTATGAGAAAATGACGTTTGCGCGTTTCTGAAAATGCGGAATTTCGAGCTAGTTTTCACAGAAAATGGTTGTGTTTTCGAGAAACTTTACTTGACATTATTTAAAGCACATGTACTCATAAATATAATAAAGTGAACAAAGTGCGTCTAATGTAAATAGTATGGACGTGAGAAACAAGTATAAAAATATACATTTTTGCAATTTATGAAAAAACAAAATACAGCAATATGGTGCTTATGTCATCTGATAGAGTACATTTACCACTATCCGTACTAAAAGTTTTAAAGAAAAATTGAAGCCGTTTTTGGAGAAATCTAGTTTTTGTAATTTTTTTAAAATTGCACAGATTGCACGCAGTGCCGAAAAAATTCAAATTTTTCAATTTTCGAAAATTCTGAGTTATCCCGTGAAAATCGGACCTATGTCATCTTAATACGGTATTTTACTCTATTCATACAAAATAATTGAAGAAATTTGGAACCGTTTTTGAGAAAATTTTGAAAATATCCGAGGGGCTCATGTGAAATACCCCTACATTTTGAAGAAACTTTTTCAAATCTCAAAGCTTTGACTCGAACCAGATGGACCGGGGAATATTCATTTTGGAAGAAATCGTACGTATGGTTTAGGCAATAGCAGTGTTCACTGACGGACGGACAGACGGACGGACGGACAGATATACATTCACAAATATAATAACGACGGAACGTTTTCCTTTCAATTGGTTTTTCGGTATCAAGGATCCACAAACGAGAAGTTCTGGCTACACCACGTGTTAGAGGATTTTTTTTCTTAATTTAGCAACTGGATTTATCCACTTTTTCGTTATCAAGGCCCGGCAACGAATTTTTTTCTGTCGACAATTGGCCATTTTTTCGCGCAGCATCACATAACTTTCCCTATACTACGTATATATCACTCCGTGTATACGTACGTATACGGGAAAGTAAAAATTCAGATCTATCAGAGAAAATTGAACCTATGTCATTTTTAGAAATGTATTTCACTCTCTATTTTCAAGAAATTTAAAGAAAACATTTAGAGCCATTTTTGAGAAAATTTTAAATATGTCCCGAGAGCTTAATGTTAAATAGTCCCAAAAAGTAATGAATGGTTTTCAGAATCGCAGAGCTTCGACTCAGGCCAGATCGACAAGGGTTAGGAAAAAAATCGTACGCATAGTTTAGGCACTAGTGTTGTTCACATACATCAGACGGATGGACGGACGGATGGAAGTTTCGGAAAAAAAATTTAGGCATTCATGTATACTTACGTATGCAAGAAAATAATTAGTGGTGCTACAGAATGGCACAGACTTTCTTGTACTAGTTAGTTTTCTAATTTCGTTGGTCTGAGCATACTTACATTCCTATCCTTTTGCCAGCTGCCATCTATCGCTGCCCAAAGTACATATTTTGATAAAGAGGTATCATGTTGAAGATGAAGTTATCATATTTTTTTAGTATTTACTTCACTTTTATACATACTTTAGTATTTACTTCACTTTTACTACATATAGTATTTACTTCACTTTTTTAAGTCAAAAATGAAAGTGAAGGCTCATATTATCATCTTGCACAGAAGACTGCATTTTAATTAAAATAATTTATTAATGTAGATTTCAAAATATTTATACTACAGTTATGTATAAACATTTTTTATCATAAGTAATAAACATTTGCAATATTTCGATATATGATTCACTGAGAAAAATGCTTAGTTGAATTTACAGTTCGGACCATTCAAATAACGATGAGGATCGTCACCTCTGTGTTCAAACTATTCCAATTAATAACAATAATAATCAATTATTCAATCATTTCAATAATAATCAATCAATTCAATAATAATCAATTAAATAAGTAACAAAATTGAAAACAGTGTATATAGTTACCGCACAATTAACTTAAAGCATTCTTATAAACGAATATATTCGTGTTCATAATACCGCCCAAATTTGCCCCCCCCCCCCAGCCAATGAAAGATTCGGAACCCCGCCTCTGGATCCAAGCACTGCCCATCAAATCCCAGGAGCCCCGACATCAGCCAGTACGATAGGGAATATCAATTTTGGAAAAAAATGGGTTGAACTGTTTTGGCGCTAGCGTGCCCACAAACGGACAGAATTTGCCGTCAATCGATTTTTTGGTATCAAGAATCATCAAAACATGGATTCTGGCTATACCACGTATTAGAGGATTTTTTCTAAATTTAGCAACTGGATGTATCCAGTTTTTCGTTATCCACGGCCTGGCAAGAAGAGTTTTTTGTGTCGAAAATTCGCTGTTTTTCTGCGCACTATTACATAACTTTCACTCTTAAGAAGTTCCTTTCTTAAGGGCGAGGAAGTTTAAAATCCTCTAACTCGTAGTCTAGCCAAAATCCATGTTCTGTTGCTTCTTGATACCGAAAAATCGAATTGACGGCAAACGACCATCTGTCCATCTGTGGTCAACGTTAGCGCCTAAACCGTTCAATCAGTCAATTTTCTTCAAAATTAATATCACTCAACTGCTTTGGCTGGTTGTCGCAGCTTCTGGAATTTGAAACTGATATTTTAATTTTTGGCGGGATACTTTACATGAAGCCTCTCGGACATATTCAAAATTTGAAAATAAGGCTCCAATTTTTTTATTACATTCTGTGTTGAATAGTACGAAGAAACGTTTAAGAGAATGATTCAAGTATAATTTTCGTTTATATCCCCGATTTTTCAAAAAATGCAACAAAAAACATTTCAAAGCTACAAAATTGAAGATAGAGATTTTTGCCACAGACAAAGTCGGTTGTACAAAATTAAAACTTTAAATCATGTCTTGCACAATTTTTTGAAAAAGCTAATAGTTTTTGCCAAATTTGCGCTTGAATCTTCGAAAATTTGTTTCTCAAAAACCCGCTCCAAATTTTTTTTAAAAATTTTCTTCACTTATGTAATAAGGGACGGTAAAAAGTATGGTGCTAGACCTATTTTCGTGTATCGCTCGGTTGTTTGAAAATTGCATACAAAAAGAGCTTTAAAACTACTAAATTGTAGATAGATTTTTGCCTCAGACCAAGTCTATTGGGACAAAATTAGCTCTTTAAAAAAGGTCACGTAAAAGTTTTTGAAAAAAGTAGTCGTTTGTGCGTAATTTGCCCTTGAAATTTACGATTTTTTTCTCAAAATCCGCTCCAATTTTGTTCTTTAAATTTTCTCCACATATGTTAATAAGGAATAGTAAAAAAATATGGTACTAGTCTCATAGTTTCTCTAATCAAACGGGCCACGAACCGCGCGCGATCTTCTCTTCCTCTTCTTTCTCCTAACGTCTCCCTTACACTCACGTTGCAGTACATTAAGGTGACCAGTCGGGAACTTGAGCGTGTCACGGCTAGGTTTGTGCCCTGCTTGTGAGAGATACTTGGAGGGGTAAAACCCCCGCAAGTTGACGTATAATCGGGGCGCCACGGATCTCATCAACCAGTGGAAGGAGACCCCACTTCCCGTGAAACAACATGCCCTACAATTGGTCTTAGCTGTTGTCACGCCTGGAAACACGAAATAATCATCTGAGTCATGAGTTGGTCTGAGGCATGGCAGATGCTACCTTAGAGTTCTCACATGGCAAATATTCAACCGCAGCTAACAATAGGGAGTTTGTGCACTCTCGAAACTATCGATCTTCTGTGCATGCGCAGTTCAAGTTTCGCATCACTTTAGTGCATCTGGCATGCGCAGAAGATCGATATTAGGGAGTTTGTGCCTATTAGATAGTAGGAAGTACGCTTAGCGGGCAGCAATCGACTGCAATCTCGATCTTCTGCACAATGCGTAGATGCACAAAAGTGATGCGAAACTGGAACTGCGCATGCGCACTCCCTAATAAGTATCTCGGGTCCACCCCTGGCACTGTTTAAAGGGCAATTCTAGAGGCAGCTGCTCTGATCATACACGTCTGTGGTTTCCTATAAATTCCAGGCGTATAAAAAGAACAGTTCCTTAAACAATGGGCAAGGAACCGCAAGCGATCCTTCCTTCCCCAATTTCTTCCTACTCTCATCCTTTGCTCTTCTCAATTCTCATATGGCCCATGATGTAGAAAGAAATACTGGCAAAACGTCTGCAGTATTGAGCAGCAACGCCAACGAAAAGAAAGAAAAAATTATTGTTTTTTAGTATTTTTAATATGTCGCTCAATGGACGAGCAGTTGTTCCCACTTCTACATCCCACTAGTTGAATAAGCACATTTTCAGCAATTACGAGTACTTCTCAGATTCGGTCGAATAGATCATCTCTTGCATTTGAGAGTCTAAAAATCCCCTTGACAGATTCTTCCCACTTACAGCTCGCCCACAGGAGATAGTTCCAGATCAGCTCCTTAAAGACAAGGGTCATTAAACTGTCTACACGAAGCTTACACTATTTTTTTCAGCCTACAATTCATACCGTCTACTAGTATACTGACATTGTGTGAGACGAGTAATTAAATGTGCTTGAAATGTGTTGATAATTTTATTGATAAATTAATTTAACTACCTTTCTAAGGATAATTTATGTTCTATTAGTGTACAGACAAAATCATAGAGAAATAATGTCAGATTATACCTTTATTTAATTCATTTTAAATACAGATTATATTATTAATTGAATTTGGCCTCATATTTTTTGTTGACAGTTTATAAATCATAAAAATGTTTTATTCATATATTCAGAGCAAAAAAATAACAGAGTTCTCATGAAACGTATTTTGAAGCCTAGCTCCGCTCCCCCTTTCCTCACAACGGTTTTAACTGATTAGTTGCATTGTGCTCTTTGTAACAGCCATTCTGTACGTGCTTTGCACGCTTTTCTGTACATATGTATATATTTGTTTTTACTTAGATTTTTTGTTTGATCTTTGTTTGAATTGGCGAGTCTCTACGTTTTGATTATATCGAGTACTATTCTTCATTAAAATAACATATTTCAGTAAAATAATGTTTGTTTAATATCTTCTTTGTAACTACTTATTCATATTCTTTGAATATAGTATGTGTTTAAGTAGTTTTTTCTCGAAAATTCAACCGTTTGCTGTGAAACCTAGGTCAATATTCCGCATTTTCAGAAACGTTCAAACGCTACGTTATCATAAATGCCTACAATTTTTTTTTAACTTTTCGATCGGATAGTACTAATTGCACTGTTTAAGATGGTCTAAAATTCATTTTGCAGTGTTCTTTTGTTCTTTAAACAATTATAGAAATGTAATTTTTTTTAAAGATCTCTCACACCGTTAATAAGCACATTTTCAGCAATTTGTAAACAATATTGCATTTGTGAATTAAGATGCTTTGAAAAAAATTTTCTGCTTCAAATTTCGAATTTACAGTAGCGCTGAAACGCCATTTTCTAATAAACAGGTCCAAATTTTTCAAAGAAATTGCCATAGTGCCAAAGTGTTACTGTTTTTTAATATTCTTAAAATAATATTTCCGTTCTACTATTACGAAACCGAAAAGTTAAGAAAATGTTTTTAAAAAATGTCCTTTGGGCGGCGATAAATGGTAGCTGGCAAGAGTATGTAGCAAGTCCGAATAGACAGCCGAGACCAAAAGAAATAGAATATTGGAAAGTCTGTGTCATTCTGTAGCGCCATTAGTTCGATTTTTTCCTACAACTACATTATTTTATAGTATTTTTTAATGAAATCTGTTCTTCACAATTAGATAATTAAATAATGATAGGTACAATGTTTCTGAAAATAAGTGTCATTTTCGCGTAGTAAGTGAGTGAAAAAGTGATAACGTAAATAAGATTTTCTCAAAACACCTGAGGCGTTCTTTGTCAATTTCGGCAGTCAATGCGAAAAAAGAAATGCCTTAATTTAGGCAGGTGGAGCATTTAAAGATATTTTTGATAGTGAACAGTGTTAAATATGTAGTTAATCTGATAACTCTGCAATTAAGCGTTTCCGGACCAACATTGTAATGGACTTTCTCTCATCTCTCTCTATAAAGAAGTTTCATTCCTGAAGTTTTGCAGTTGAGATTGCTACACTTGTCTAACTTGCAGTTTCGTGTACTGTAGACCTCGCCCTCCCATCAAAACTAAGTCAATATACGTTGCTTTTAATAACGTCAAGGAATATTCAAACCAAATTAGAAGGAAATCAAACTAGTCGTTTGGTCGTGGCCAAAGTGTTTGGTCGTGGCTACGTAACAAAGCCACTTTGAAAAACAGGATTGAACGGTCGAGTTGAAATAGGATTTCGTTTCTTTATGCCAATAATGTTCGAAACGAGTCGGAGTTGCATGGCCCCCCTACATCGTTTCCTTTCCTGAATAACTGCTAGTCACCTGGGAATCTAACTTCCTCAAACGATTAAGCAGAAATATCTTAATTTGCGTTCCTATCTCTCGTACCGTCGTACTAAATTTGTATTTCTACGATTCGAACGAAGGAATTTTAATAAATTTTAGTATAAATAAAATACGGCGGTAGTTTCTATTTCGAAACAGCATATATATTATCGTAGAACTTCCTTGAATTCTTAGCTTACGTATGTAACTAACAATCTGTGGTGAAGATCGGTTACCGTAAATAACATCACTCTGGAGGGGAGAGGACGCTGCACCACTTCGCCATCTCTTTCGTCATGCAATCTATTTTAAATCTTATCAAATTTAGATCATTAAACCATTTCATATACTTTTATCAAAATATTAGTAGTTTTCGCGAAATTTTGAGTATTTCATTTGTGTTTTTCAAGTGATGACTGAAGTGTTAGTATTATAGAAGTTACAATATTACAATATTGTGTAACCGATAACAATGATACCAAAAAGATTATGCTGTAGCACCACTATAATTTATACTTACCTAAATGCAATAATTGTCATAAAAGTATTCGTACACGGCACTCTCCTTAATCTTGCCCTCACTCATGACATTGGTTGTTGTGAAAATCACCCACAAGAGAATACAAAATAGATAACGCTCACGAAGTTGCCCATTACTGCCAACGGGAGCTCGAAAGCATGTATCCATTTACAAAAACCCATACATATGCTTCACACTTTGCCGCATTTCGATTCTGGATAATCAAAACGTAACTTTCTACCGTGGGTGCCAACATAGGCGAGCGCAGCCTGACACAAGAGGGGCCCAACAAATTTTCTGGGCCTCCGTATTCATTCGCTTTGTTTATTTACATATTATATTTTCCTTGTACAAAAATTATAATTCAATTTTTGAATTTTTAAAACGTGTTCATGGAATATTTACACTGCCCTATGTGTTTTGGTTCGCATGTGAGGTTAGACTCGCCCTTGCGAACGTCTTTTGGCGCCAGGAAAGGGATGGAGAGGAAAGGGAAGAGCTGCTTATGTCGTTCTTTAGGTAGTTGTGAAATATCGGTGTAAATCTCTGTATGTATAAATGATTACAGCAATTATTAAAACATAGTACATGTTTGCCCAATACTGCTTTCGGAACAGAAATACTTGTTGTTGAATATCTTAGACCTGTGTTTATTCCTTTAAGAAATACCTACTGTAAAAATACTAGGTACAAAATTTGAAGTTTTTTCAAAGCGTGGTGGCATTGCTTAACATTCTAGTCATCCTTCACTTGGTGCTTTTTTAAACCTCAACGCAAGTGTTCGAAGGTCACGATGAGTGTTTTCTGCTCTCTAGAATCCAGACAAGAGCTATTGAAAGAATGTAAAGAGCATTAGCTCAACGGCATTACGGCATGGTTGAGTATAAGGAGGTCTGGACATCAGTAAAATTATAAACAGTTTCAAAGGAAGAAGAAGTCGAGCTCGTTGAAATATTTATTGATTTAATTCGTTAAACACGTATCGCACTGAAAGACACAGGGTAATAAACACAGGACCGGCTTTACACACAAGCAAAATAAGCTGTTGCTAGGGCAGCCCATTCATTGGGGGGGCCCCTACTCCCAGAAAAATCATAAAATATTCGAAAAAAGTGGCATGAGACAAGTTATTGATAAATCCGTAATGATGTTTCGAAATTTCTACGAAGTTCAGAACCACAGAATTTCCGATGAATGTCTGTGCATGCGAATGCATTCATGTTGTGGCCGCTAAGATGATTTGCAAGTGTCGCGTGTTCATCCTAATTGACATTCTCTGCTTCGCCAAATGTCCTTGGGCGGGCTGCGTATATGGATCTTCAAGCAAAGCAATGCACACCTGTGTGTTTTAAAGGACTTGGTCATGTAACGCCTTCTATCCTCCAAGAGGCCAAAGCAAACACAGTATCCGTCGTGTCCAATCACGTATCCAAGGGAAGATGAGATGTAAAATTGGTTTGACGTTTCATTCAGAAAGGTCTCAAAAAAGGGAGAAAAAATATAATATATTTCAAAATATACAAGCTTTAGTCTATTAATTTTTGAGAGTTTATTCGAATTGCTCAACAATACTAAGTGAGTTGTGCATGTAAAACAACAATTATTCATTTATCATGATGAGAAATCATTATCCTGGTCATCATAACCTAGGCTTTCTCATCGTCACACAGCAATAGAAACTGAGACATTTGTAAGGAAAGCGCACAGTTAAGATTTTGCCTCCGCCAGAAATCAAACCCGAGGTTGGACCGTAGAAAGGGAGCACGCTAACCGACGAGCCACCGAGAGCCTCCGAAACTGAGTACTAAGCAGAAACTAGTGTCCAAAGCACATACTTTCCCGCTGTTTCTAAATGGCCCTAAATGCTATTACACTACTACATAAACCAGCGAAAGTATTTTCAACCAGCTAATTATGTTTCCGCTCCGCGGACGCGAACTCAGATCCTCAGAGTCAACTTGCCGGCACTCCCATTACAACAAACAAGCGCCTTATTGGTCGAACTCGGGCAGAGACATAAAAGGGTAAATGCCAAATTCATGTAAAACTAGTGGTGCTACAGAATGGCACAGACTTTCCCGTATTAGTTTTCTGTTTCGTTTGGTCTCGGCTAGCTATTCGGACTTGCCAATACTCTTGAAAACTGCCATCTATCGCCGCCCAAACTTCATTTTTTTAAAATTTTTTTTATTCATTTCTTCTTTCCTAATAGTAGAACAAAAATATTATTCTAAGAATATTAAAAAAACAGTTAAACCTTGCCCTAAATGGCAATTTTCGTTGAAAAATTTGGAACCGTTTTCAAGAAAATGGCGTTTAAACGCTACTGTAAATGCGAAATTTGAGGCTCTTTTTTACACAAAAGTTTTGAATTTTCGAAAATCTTCATTTGAAGTCATTTGAAGCACTTACACTCACAAATTCAATAGTGTTTACAAATTGCTGGAAATGTGCATTTTAACCATATGAGAGAACTTTTAAAAAAAATTACATTTTAGTAATTTTTGAAAAAACAAAAAAATACCCCAAATTAACTTTACGCCATATTAAAGAGTGCAATTAACACTAGCCGTTCGAAAAGTTTGAAAAAATTGAAAAGCTGAAAAATGAGCAATTTTCAGCTAGTTTTCTGTGAAAACTATTGAATTTTTGAGAAATTTTATTTGACATTATTTAAAGTACATGTACTCATTAATATAATAATGTAAAGTAAATATTAACGACGTGAGAGACAAGTAAACTACATTTTTGCAATTTTTGAAAAAACAAAAGAATAGAGAAGCATGACGTTAATGTCATCTCATAGAGCACATTTAGCACTATCTTTACCAAAAGTTTAAAGAAAAAATTTGAAGCCTTTTTTGAGAAAATATGGGTTTTACGTAATTTTTTTAAAATTTCAAATATTGCGTGCAATATTGCCCTAAACCTACTATTTTTTTTAAAATGTACATGACATGTCACTCCTGCGAATCGCACCGCGTTGTCTCGCAGTTATCAACCTCCCGTCTCGTATCACAATAGTGCGGAGGTACTATATCTTAATTAATGAATAATTAATCGGCCAGTGGCTTCCGTAGCGGACAGATATCGTCATGCTCCGCAATGTGTTTCTGTGCCAACGTACGTGAGCAGTGTATCGCATTGCCTCACAGTTTATCAACTTCTCGTCTCGTATCACAATTTCTAAGTGCCGAACAGAGGAACTATGTCTTAATTAGTGCATAATTCAACCAGTTGTGCAGAACACGACAACGTACACTTCGCGCTGCTCACGTGACCGCTGTACACGTTCACCATATGAACACGTGGCCAAACTTATTAACTGTTCCGTTTAAATCAGTTTATCACCTCTACGCTGTATGTAGCTGTCATCTGTGGCCTCCCTGCGTTGACACGTGCCAACAATATTCAACAAGTTTATCCCCTCCACGCTGTGCGTCGCAGCGGCACGTGGCCTGGTTACTGCAATTACCACGTGGGCCATCCATCTCACCAGCACCGCATGCGGTATCCAGCCGGATCGCTGCAATCTTCAGCCTTAAACGGGCCTGGGTTCATCACCCGCCCGTAATCAGCCATTATCAACTTCAACGGCTATATATTTCACCAACAAGTGGTATTTAACCAGACTCTATATGTGTATTTTAACTGACTGCATCAGCAACATTGCAAGCAACTTAATTACTTCAACCAACAATAATTGTCACGTTGCTAATTGTATCTTTTTTCCTTTTAATAAATATATGTATTAAATTTATTCAGCCTTTTATTTTACCAATTACATCAGAATTAATCAATCTCCATGCAGTCCTGGGGCTGCAATGCCCAGGTGGTCCCCCGGTATTAGAATAAGGAACTAGATATAAGTGAAATTAAAAGTCGAGATCCAAGAGGCATGTTTGGGATGGTTCAAAATGTAACTACCAAAAGTCCACTGTCCTCGAATCGCCCCAATCACCACCTTTTGCCGAGAAAAAAGACATTCACTATCATGATTTTGCGAATAAGTATTAAATCAAATTTTTTTTGATTACAATTTTTATTGGTCGCAAAAAAGCCTACATCAAGCATACAAAAATAAATTTTAACATTTTACAGAGGGAAAACTAGCCAATACTTTTGCATTTGTTACACTTACAGTCGTCATCATTGTCCAACACATTTTCTTTCTTTTTATCAAGACTTACATTTTAAGTCCTCTTTGTGTGAAAACTTTTTCTTCGTAGAATGATGAATTTACACGTTCATTGCAAAAGAAAGTGAAGATTGTTTTCTTTGGCATGCTGAATTTTCGAATTCAAATGGCTATGTGCATTAGGTTCCTTTTTTCAAGGTGTGGAATCCCTGATAATAAGTTTGACAAGCTTCAAATGCAATTTTATATTTAACTAGCTGAAGTACCCGGCGTTTCCCGGGCATTATTGCAGAATATTTTTAGACATTAAGACTAATTCCATCTTTTCATGCCATGCGGCTGGGCCTACATCTATATCTTTCATTGACCACATTGCCACAAAAGACAACTTTACTATTACCCACATCCTCTTTTCTGGACCAAGACTCGGACTAATCTTGAACATGTAGAGGTTTTGCTAGGAAGATTTGGACTACGTTTTTGGACTAATCCGCTTTTTGAAGAAATGCACGATTTTGAGACAAGAATGTGCACGTGAGAATACCTGTTTTTGAGAACTTAATAATACATGAAGTACGAATAGGAAAAACGGCCATTATCTCAAAATGTGATTTTTTGAGCAAGTTTGGTTGTTGCTAACAGCCTTTCAATTGTTGTCAAGATAATTGTTAAGAAGCTGACCTTTTCGAGGAGTGGCATCTTATATAGCAAGTTAATGTAACATTTGACCACTTTCATATTTTTCGTAAGTAATAATTTTATTCCTAGTGATGAACAAGAGATTTTTTCCATTTTTTATTCTTCCGCGTATTTATTGTACAATTGTGAATAACATGTTACTCATTTATTCAGAATATTGCACTCCCCAAAAGCATGGCTTCCTTACATCAAGTCCTGATACTGAGTAATTTACTAGTACAAAAACATGTTTTATACAATTGTGGAAGAATGTTTCGTATTTCAGCAACATAATGATCGATGTCTTCGTGGTCTGGATGAAAATGTTGCGTCGATCACATTGCCTCGGCAACAAAAGTCCTTCTCTATCATAACTCCTGGTGCTACAGAATGGCACAGACTTTCCTGTATTAGTGTTCTATTTCCTTGGGTCTGGGTGTGCTATTCCGAATTGCCACATACTCGTGCCACCTGCCATCTATCAACCCCAAAGTACATTTTTTTGACATATTCTTAATTCTTCGGTTTCCTAATGCTAGAACGGAAATGTTAATTTTAAAATATTAAAGAACAATAAAACCACGTCCTAAATGGCAATTTTCTTTAAAAAAATTAGGAGCCGTTTTAACAAAATTACGTTTAAGTGCTACTAAAAATGCGAAATTAAAGCTCTTTTTCACAGAAAAGTTTTGAGTTTTCGAAAAACTCCATTCGAAGTCATTTGAAGCATGTACACTCACAAATACAATAGTGTTTACAAAATGCTGGTACTGTGCATATTAAAGGAGTCAGAGATCTTTCAAAAAAATTACATTTGTGTAATTTTTGCAAAAAAAAAAAAAATCCCCAAATTGAACTTCCGTTATGCGTTATACGGAATATTAAAGAGTGCAGTTAGCACTACCCGTTTGAAAAGTTTGAAGAAAAAGTTTGGAGCAATTTATGAGAAAATGGCGTTTGAACGTTTCTGAAAATGCGGAAATTTGAGCGGAGGTTTCACAGAAAACTGTTAAGTTCTCGAGAAAATTTACTTGACATTATTTAAAGCACATGTTCTCGTAATATAATAAATCGCCCCTAAAATCATTATTAACGTCGTGAGACACGTAAAAAATGTATATTTTCGAAATATTTGAAAAAAACAAATAATTGAGCAATATGGCTTTATGTCATCTCATAAAGTACATTAGGCAGTATCATTACAAAAAGCTGGAGCCATTTTTGACAAAAATCTTGTTTTGTATTTTTTTAAATTGCACATATTGCGGGAAACTATAAATATTTTTAAAAAATGTACATGACCTTAAAGAATAAGCTGACTATGTAGAACACATTTTATTTGAGGGAAATGTCTCTCTCTTCAATTTTGTAATTGTGACGCGAAAAAATTCAAACTTTTGCAATTTCAAAAACTCAAAGTTTACCGTGAAAATCAGACTAATCCCACTTAATAAGTGTATTTTACTTTATCCTCACAAGAAATTTAAAGAAAAAAATTGGAGCCGTTTTTGAGAAATTTTGAAAATGCCCGGGAGGCTTCATGTAGAGTACCCCCAAATTTTGAAAATTTTTTTACTTTCTCGCCTTACCAATACTTCGTAAGAAGAGAAAGTTATGTAATCGTGCGCCGGAAAACGGGGAATTTTCGCCAGAAAAACTCTTATATCAGGGGTCTGGTAACGAAAAAGTGGATAAAACGTGTTGCTAATTAAAAAAAACTAGTGGTGCTATAGAATGTCACAGTCTTAATCGGAGATCTTAGTTTTCTAATCTTTAAATTGAACTTGTTTTTCTGTTACGAATGATGACGTTCCCAAATACCTTCCCTGAGCGCCTAAAGGGTATTTTTTTTACATTCTCTAGATATTTTCGTTTCCTAACGCGAGAAATGAAACCATCAAATCTATTGCTATTTTATAAGTGTAAATGTCATGAGTATCCATTGTGGTCGCAGTTGTTTATCAGCGAGGATTGGTATAAGTCTTCCGAGGGAAGCATGGACGGTTCGAGTTCTGGTCGGGGAATATTGTTTGTCAAAATTCTTTGTTGTCACACGAAATAATTGAGAATTCTATAAACTTTATTTAAAACCATGTAAAACCTGTTGAATCACAAATATTGATAATTACGGTAAATGTACTGAAAGTGTCTGTATATTTTTTTTTTAAATTTTAACTTCTAACAAATTTTACGTCTCTTGTTGGTTTTGTAAAGAGTATGTACCATCGTATCAATTGTTCTTTATCATGCATTTACCATTTTATAGGTCGGTTCGATTCTTTCATGGCTCTGTTCGACGCATGCGGTGCTAGTGTAGCGTAGTGGTATAAGTGCCGGTTCGTTAACTTTGAGTATCAGATTTCGGGTCTCGGTACGGAAAACGTTTGCTGGTAGAATACACTTTTGCTGGTTTTTGAAGTAGTGACATAGCATTTAGGACCATATAGAAGCAGTGCGAGAAAGTATGTGCGTTGGAAGCATCACTAGTTTAAAATCGCGGCGCCAGAAGTGGAAGCAGATTGAGTGGGGAATATCCATTTTGAAAGAAATCGTACCCATGGTTTAAGCGTTAGTGTTGTTCTCAGACGGAGGTCGGATAGACGGACAGATGGACAGACAGACGCACGGAAGAACGGGCGGATGGACGGCCGGACGTTTTGAAAAAAAACAACACTTTTTCGGTATCAGGGTACCACAAAGTGTGTATTTCCGTTAAAATCTAGAAATCGATACTCCGCAGCATTACATAACTTACCCTATACTACGTATCTTATTCCGTGTATACGTAGGTATACGGGAATGTAACTTTTGGTGCTACAGAATGGCACAGACATTTCCGTATAGTTTTCTATATCCTTGGGCTAGCAATTCGGAATTGCTAAGGTCCGATTAAATTAAGAAGGTGATTGACAGTTCTGTGTGACGTCAGGACGCCTCTCTCCGTTTCCATGGCAGCTGCCAACCAGAGAGACAAAATGTGACGTGTCAGGTCGCTCAGTTGCCACTGCCGAACACGGGGAACATTTGAGCATCGCACAGCGACTTCCCTGCCGCCGCGCCGCCCGCGTTTCTGCCTGTGCTGCGCGCGCAATGTGTACAGTGTTGTGATGAGTTGCGTTGAGGTTAGGCTTTTGTCGTATTTTTTACACTTTTACACATATTTTTTGAAGTGTTGTTTTCGTGTCCCGGGTAACACGTGCTCAGTGGTTTGCGACCTTGCAACGTCGCTCCCCTCCACTCACAAGTGTCAATCACCTTCTTAATTTAATCGGACCTTACATACTCGTGCTAGCTATCATCTATAGCCGCCCAAATTACATTTTTTCGATATTTTGTTAGTTTTGGTTTCCTAATGGTAGAACGAAAATATTAATTTTAGAATATTAAAGAACACAAAAACCTCGTCCTATTTGGCAATTTCTTTTGAAAATTTGAAAGCTGTTCAATAAAATGGCATTTAAGCGCTATTAAATATGCAAAATTTGAAGCTCATTTCAACAGAACATTTTTGAGTTTTCAAAAAGTTCAATTGAAGTCATTTGAAACACATTAACTCATAAATACAATAGTGTTTACAAATTGCTGGTAATGTGCATATCAAGATGTGAGAGATCTTTCAAAAAATTACATTTGTGTAAATTTTGAAAAAAACAAAAATATACCCCCCAAATGAACTTTACGTCATATTAAAGAGTGCAATTAGCATTATCCGTTCCAAAACTTTGAAGAAAACATTTTGAGTCATTTATGGGAAAATGGCGTTTGAGCGTTCCGGAATTTTGAGCTAGTTTTCACAGAAAACTGTTGAGTTTTAGAGAAACTTTACTCCACATTATTTAAAACACTTGAACCCCTAAATATAATCATGTAAACAAATCGCCACTAATGTAAATGAGTGAGGGACAACCAAGAAAAAATACATTTTTGCATTTTTGAAAAAAAAAAAAGAATAGAGCGATTTAGAGTTATGTCATCCCATAGGATACATTTATCACTATCCCTACCAAAAGTTTGAAGGAAAAATTTGGAGCCGTTTCGAGAAAAAACTTGTTTTTGTATTTTTTAAATTGCACAAATTCCAAGCAATATTGCGCAAAAACTACGATAAAAGAACTCAACTCTGGAGAATAAATTTTATTTGAATGAAAAATCTCTATAAGCCTATATGCAATTTTGTAGCTGGAGGAAGACTCCGAATAAAATTCAAAATTTTGCAATTTCCGAAAATTTAGAGTTAACGAGAAAATTGGACCTATGCCACATTAATAAGTGCATTTTACTCTGTTCTTACAAGAAATTTAAAGAAAAAATTTGGAGCCGTTTTTTGAGAAAATTTTGAAAATGTCCGGGAAGTTGCAAGTAAACTGCCCCCAAATTTTATAGAATCTTTTTCAAAATCTCAAACCTTCGACTCGAACCAGATCGACGGGAGCATATCCATTTTGTAAGAAATCATACTTATGGTTTAGGCGCTAGCAGTGTTCACAGACGGACGAACGGACAGACTGACGTTTTCCTTTCAATAATTTTTTCGGTAATGTGATATACAAAGCTGGTGTAGTGAAATAGTTGACGGGAAATGCTGGGAGAAGCTTGAAATGTGATGTGTACGCGGTTATTAGGGGGGTTGTTATGGTGTCATACTAGCAGGAACATAGGAGAGATACAACTAGAGTGAGCCTACTGCGCAGGTTTCAACATGAGGTGGTCGTAAGTCACGTGACTTTGGGACACAGGCAGCTCGTGCTGTACGCTGCTGTATGTAGCTTTTCGTGCTGTTGTGGTGCTACAACGTAATTATTTTGGGACGTTGTGGATATTTGTTCACTGCTTACGATCCAAAATTCTTTTTCTTTTCAAGAAGTGCAATAACAATTTAACTTTGCAAATTGTGTTCCACAGGATAAAACAACTGTGTTAAATGTCAGTTCACTCCAGTATGCAAGTGTGCCACAAGTAAATGATTCTGAACTTGGCAGTGAGATACCAACTGACCATATGTACTTGCCATCAGTAAACAATCTTGAAACTAGATTGTCTCCCTATGTTGTGGACATTGTAACTTATATTGGAGGATTTTAGTTAAAAAGTTGCAAAAGTCTCTTGCTTATGTGAACTGTAAGCTAGTTCTTTGCAGACTGATACTGATGAAGGATCATATTCCTTCATTCAGAGGAAAGATGATTATGGATTGAAATACCCTTCTGCAGATGTTATAAAAATCTGCAAAAGAGCAAAGCTGGAATTAAGAATACTTCAGGGGAGAGGTGACATTTTAAAAAGGCAGCATGTAGTACAATTGTAAATAGATGTCTGAGAGAATTTGTGAATAGTTCTGTTTTTAGTAATTTAACATATTATTGGTCAAGAGGCCATATGAACACAGGATGTACTTAATAAAGGCAATATTGTTTAAATATATTGACCTAAGATTTAAACATGTAGGAAGAGAGCACATCCAAATTTACCAAAAAAATAGTATTAGATCAGTTAACAACAAAATGATTTTATTTAGATGGCATTAATCCTATGTGTATTTACTGGTGTAAGCTGTGTTTATAGTATGTTAGTGTTAGTAATTTGTATGATTGTAGTTGATTTTTTTAGTAAATTCTTTGAAAAATATCTACTTCAGCTTCCAGGTCAAAGACCCTCATTTCGATCAGGTTTTTGTCCAGTTTTCCCAATCCATTGAGCAAATGCTGAGATGTCCCCTTGTTTTGCTTTTGGATATAAATGTAGATTTCACTACGCCCATGTTTTCTTGAGCTTACTTTCTAGTAGTGGTAGGAGTAAAGCCAGTGGCATGTTACTGTTGTTAGTAATATAAAGAAGAAAAAAATAAAACATGCAGTTTGTTTATCGATGCAAATAGGTTTTATACAACTCGGGAGGGAAAATGTCTAATGTTATAGTTAAAATATTGGGAAGAGCTTTTGAAGCTCAAGAAAATGAGTGCAGATGGAAATTTCCCCCCACATATCACATACAGTTTTTGACTAAATAAATCAAAATATAAATCAAAGGTAAAAGCCTTTTTTCCCTCTATAAATCCTTGAAATATCATTTTGATAACCTGCTATTATAAATGACACTGAATGTGAATCTTCAATAGTAGAATATCTAACACTGAGTAATAGAAATTGGATCAATGCATCCCATGGAGTTAATTTATTTTAAAATATATTTTTTTATAGTCCTATGCAATTGTACTTGTTAAACAGGTTTAGTGGAGTATGCGGTTTGAAAGTATCAAGTTGGACAAAAATCGGGATTTTCATGTACTTGAGCAAATAGAGCAGAAAAACTTAAATTCACTTTTTGCTATAAGCAACATTTTAGGGTTGATTAATAAAAAGAGAAAAAACGCTGGAATGAAACATCTTAAGTACGATAAAAAAAATCATTAATGCGAGACGGGTGTTCTTATAGATGCCACCTAGCTGTCCAAAGTCACGTGACACTAGCGCGAGAGATGTTGATACCCGGCCGGGCCTTATCTGCGCAGCTCGGTGCG
>JAHLJT010009355.1:66266424-66317473 GCA_031308135.1 Acheta domesticus
ACAAAATCTAGGCACAAACAAACTTGACTTTGACAACACTTTACATAATAAACATCCACAACACATGGCAGGCGATTGGCTGACCAGGGTTGCCAGATGCAATAACGTGAATTATGGAGAGGGGGGCATACAATTATGGTACAATATGGTACAATGGAAATGTACAAAGTTATGGTATAATTATGGTACATTTTGTAGATTTATATGCTTTTATATGATTTTACATTATAATAATAATATTTTACACTAATCAAATATATTATTAGATGAAAAAATATCTCTTAATTATTCCCTGTATTGTGTTCAAAGCATAATCAGTTATTGCGTGTTCTTAAAAGGGGTTTGATATAGCGCAACATGTGTACTTACCTTTAGGTTTGCCGCCTAGGAGAGTTTGCTTTGTCGTGTTCTTACAAATTTGATCAGTATTCGTACTCGGTTTGAAATCTTTTACCGGTTTGTTGAAAAACGAGTGCTTAAGATGAAACGCAGAAGTGAAACTCCTGAAAGGGAAAAAAAACTACGTGGCGAGTCAAATGAAAAAAATGAAAAACGAGTTCAAAAATATCGACCTGAATAGGAAACAATAAAAGAACTGAAAAATTGGCTAAGGCCTATTCCTGAAAAACCAAATAAGGCGAAATGCGTCGTTTGCAACTCTGAAATGACAGCTGACATTTCAGTAATCAAATGCACAGCAGTGGTAAGAAACATTTGGACGCTGTCAAAGGAATTGGCAATTTGGCAAGTGCCAATATTCAGAACACTTTTAAGCAGATTGAATCGAAAGAACAGCTGAAACTGAAGGTGCACTCGGCAGAAGTGAAATTGTGCGGTCTAATTGCCTCAGAAATCTGTTGCTTAAGTTAACAGATAAGTTGTCAAAGACATTGAAATCAGCTGCACCGGATTCTGAGATCCTGAACAATGTAAATCTTGGTAGAACGAAGCAACAGGTGATAACAATTATGTATAAAATTGGATAGATATCAAAGATGGGCGGTATTTTAATCGAAAGTATTTAAATACTGTAATTGATTAAGTATCTTATTTAATTGTCCAAAAAGGAGTAATTTGTATTTAAATACATGTAATTTGTATTTAAACATTTTTTGATCTAAAAAAAACTATGGTACAATTATGGTATTATGGTACATTTATTTTTTGGGATGAAAATTATGGTACGATTCCATAATTATGGTACGATCTGGCAACCCTAAGGATTTGTGCGGCCAACACAAAAGTTCAAAAAGTTCGAAAATAGTACCATATTCACCCCCTCTCTCAGAAATCAATCACATAGTCTGTCAAATAAGTGAGTGGATGCCTGGAGCGAGCAGGTCGTTGAGCACCATGAACATCTTCTACAAACAGCGGTTGTTCAGGATTTCCTGTTTCCACATTCTGCTCTCTTTCTTGAGGTTCAAAGGCTAATGTTTTGGAACAAAATCATAGTCTTTTTATATCTTCAATTGAGAATGGCAAGTTTTTGACGCGAAACCAGTGGTTCAAACGAGTGATACCCGGATGAAAAAGTGCAATTATGTAGGGGAGCTGAGATCCACATTTGAGTGATAGCAGCGCTTATTCTGGAAAAAGTATCCCGCCGACACGTTCTCACTGCTGGACGATAAATTATGTGAATTTGAAACAGCAACTTCAAGGCGCCATCGTACAATTTTCTCATTTTAAATTTTACTGAAATGCTGTTGATTGAACATAAAAGAAACAGAGCGTTGATCCGTAATGACTTCAAAATGATGACCAACTAAATAATGTCGCCAATAACGCAAGGATTCCACAATTGCATAAGCTTCTTTCTCTACGGAAGAGTGTTGTTGCTCAGAATTGTTCAGTGTCCTAGAGAAGAATGCAAACAGGTCGACCTGCTTGACTTAAGTAGTCAGCTATGGCGAACTCCGATGCGTCTGTTTCTACCCTGAACGGTACGTCCTCTTGTACTGCAGCTATCGTTGCTTTCGCCACATCATTCTTCAAAATCTTGAAAGCTAGATAGCTTCCTCTGAGAGTGGGAAAGGATTCTTTATCAATAAAGAATAAGGTTTTTTTTGAAAATTGAGGTATCCACTTGCAGTAATGCGAGAACATACCCAAAGCTCGCCGCAAAGAAGCTGTATCTTGAGGAATAGGCAGATCAAGTAAAGGTTGAAGGCGATTAGGATCAGGTTGATTGTCTTGTTGGAAATTACGTACCCAAGTATGTTTACAGACTTAACAGAAAACTTGCATTTTCCTTGTTCAGTGTCAAATTATATTTCTAAGATGCAGCTAGAAATCTTTAAGATTGCTGGTCGTGCTCCTCTTGGGTTCTTCCGTATATTGTAACGACATACTAGATATGGATATGTACCCTCCAGTCCTTCATCTTGAAAATTTGATCGATCACTTTTTGAAACAAGCTACTCCATTTGTTACTTCCGAATGGGAACACGTAGAAAATGGTAGAGTCTCCTGCAAGCTTCAAAAAGCTGTGTATTTCTCTCCGATTCCAGAATGGGTAATTGATGATAGGCATTCTTGAGATCTATGGTGCTGAATACTTCGTTCACCGAAACTTTAGCAATTATTTCTTCTATCTTTGGAAGAGGGTAAGCATCTAACATTGTAAATTTGTTAATAGTCAGTGAGTAATCAATAACCATTCTTGTTTTACCATTTTCTCCCTTTACAACAAAAGCTTGAGCGCGCCATGGTGAATTGCTAGGTTCTATTATGGCTTCATGCAATGGCCTTTTAATCTCAGAGTCTATAAATTGGTATTTTTCATGAGAATGTCTCCTAGAGTTGGTAGCTATTGGAACACAATTAGAAGTTAGGTTAGCAAAAAGCGAAACTGGAGGTACCTGTGCACCAGCCGAACTGCAGATCTCGAGAGGAGGCCGCGGATCTTGAAAATCTATGTTCACAGAAGAATGATACTGCAGGATGTCATGGTCTATTATAGCATCTGAGCAAAGGTTCTTCATTATCAGTAGTGGAGTATTGTTGTAAATAAAACCTTCTATTTCTATATCGGCTTCACATCGTCCCGCTATTTCAGTAGATAGAGAAGAATTTGCCATCGCAATTCTGCCAGAATATGGCAGCAATTGCATGCCACATGTCCTTACAAAAGAATGGTTGATAAAACTTAGAGAGCTTCCTGTATCTATTAACACGTTCAACTTCATTCCATTTACTTTGATCTCCACTACTGATTTTTGAAGACCGTTTGGCAACGCAGAGGTGACGGATGCTAACATTCCAGTAGTCGCAGTTATATTTGAAAAAAGAAGGTTTTTACCGATTTCGACCTACACACACGTTGGTAATGTCCTTTCTTGCCGCCGGACCTACATTCAGCAGCTCTCGCAAGGCACGACGTTCTGGGATGGCGGCTTCCTCCACAAAAATAACTCTTCTCAGTTGTTGACAAAACCGCCACAGTAGTAGTGGATGTCTTTAAATCTCGATTATCAGCTTCATTAATAGTAGATGCAATAGTATTGGAATCAGAATTCGATGCTGAATATTGTTCAGCCATTTCTAAAGCTCGAGCTTGGTCGAAAGCAGCATCCAGGGTAAGTGTTGTGTTTTCAAGCAATCTTTGTCGAATCCGAGAACAAATCAAACCACCGATGAATGCATCTCTAATGTATACATTCTTGTTTTGTTCCACAGTGACATTCTTAAAGTTACAATTCCTGCTCATTTATTTCAAGACTTGGAGGTGTTGATTTACAGATTCTCCAGCATGCTGTTTTCTAGTCGCCAAGCAGTGTCTAGCATAGATTTCATTTCTAGGTTTTACGTATAGAGATTGTAGAGTGTCCATAGCATCTTTGAAGGTAGGAGATTCACTAAATACTGATACACTTTAGGAGCTACGTAGTTTGTCAAGAGTTGTAACTTACTCTCATATGATGCATCTTCGATAAGGATTAGAAAATTTAAGAATGTTTGTTTCCAGTGTAATCATTTCTTATCCGCAGAGATTGAGGTTAGTTCCATATCGAATCTTTCCGGCTTCAAGTATTTATCCATACCGCTTACGTTCTTCTAATTTTTGTATGTTAAATTGTTGTGAAAATAATTACCTTTTATTCAAGGCTTTAACATCCAAAAATCTAGGCACAAACAAACTTGACTTTGACAACACTTTACATAATAAACATCCACAGTCTCACAACACATGGCAGGCGACTGACTGACCGAGCCACCAAAACACTGAGCAAAACAATATTCACGGTAACCAGGGCGGCCAACACAAAAGTTCAAAAAGTTCGAAAATAGTACCACAGATGTCTTGAAAGATATAGCCTTTCGGTGGAACTTCGAGGATGATGCATCCGATATTTTGATAGAAGTGTTCTGGCTTTTCTATCGAAAGCTTGTAAAGATGTCTCAGACCATTTAACAACTTCTAATGTAAGCGATGTTGCAGAAAGAGCCCATGTGGTAATTCCAGTAAATTTGTTTCTCGAATAAATACAGGACTTGCTGATTTTTGCATCAAGAGAGAGAACCTTTATTTCCACTTGTTTTCTAATTTTTTCATCTGCAGTTCCTAAGAGCTGCTGGAGGCCGAGATACTTATATTCATCTCCATTGATGAGTTCTTGAATTCTCAAATCTTCCATCAAATTTCTCTATTCTGGACGCGACCTCTCTTCACGTGAACAACAGCACACTTCTCCAAACCAAGATCCATACAAACAGAGCTGCTGAAGCTTTCAACAAGTGTCAGCATGCTGCGAAGTTGTTCTGGTCCTTTAGCATAGAGCTTGAGATCATCCATGTATAATTGGTGGAAAATTATCATCTTGGGGTTCTTCAAAGCATATCCATAGCCGGAGGCACTCAGCACTCTACTCAAAGGGTTCAATAATAAGCAAAACCAGAGCGAGCTTAAGCTATGTCCCTGAAAAAATGCCTCTATAAATTCCCAAAGGATTAGTCTGGTAACTCAGTTTCCCTCTCCTAACATGCAATGTTGTTCGCCAGCTGTTCATACCCGTTGTAAGAAATTTAATGATAGAGGGGTGAACCTTGTAGAGTTGAAGAGTTCGCAGAAGCCAAGAATGAGGAATGGAATCAAAAGCCTTTCGGAAACCAATCCAGCCTACAGACAAACTATGCATTTTCTTTTTTACAAGCTTGGATACAATATTATCTATTATTAATAATTCTTTGCATCCTCGAAATCCGTTCCTACAACCAACCAGTTCTTGCAAAAACAGATCATTTTCTTTTAAATGCTCGTCGAGTTTGGTAGCAATAATGGAGGTGAGAACTATAAATTGTAGGTAGACATGTAATGGGTCTATAATTCTCGGGACAAGACGCATTTCCATCTTTCGGTAACATAAATGTCACGCCCAAGGTACAAAATTCTGGCAGCACAGATGTTCCATTCAAAATGTTTTGAAATTGACTCGCCAATATACCATGAGTGCAAGTCAGATATTTCCACCAAAAGTTATGTATTCCATCTACTTCTGGAGCTTTATGATAATGCTAATAATGATGATGATGATAATAATAATAATAATAATAATTATTATTATTATTTTTCCATTACATCACGACTAAAGATCTTATGAGTCGGCTGAATATAAATCTATTCCAGGTTGCAACCAGCTACCTAAGGAGCAGATCCGGTGACTATCAGTGCCCCTACAATACTTTATGCAAAATGTGGGCTGTTCCAAATAAAGCAATTTCTTGCACTTCCCAGTCTTTTGAATTACCTGGAAGTTTAGACAAGTTCTTACTCAATTTTTGCGGAACAAATCCCAGAGCTCCGATAACTATCGGGACGACCTGTGCTTTTACGCCCCACATTCGGTTGATCTCGATTTCCAAACTCTTGTATTTAAGACGTTTCTCTGACTCCTTGGTAACGACGTTATGATCGCAAGGTACAGCAACATCGATAAGTAAACACGATTTTTTCGCCAAATCCCGGATAACTATATCCGGTTTGTTTGCCGCTATCGTGCGATCAGTTTGAATTTGTTGGTCGTACAATATCGTACACAATCCAACAGACGTCACCGGTTTTGGTGAGTGTTCGTACCACATGGGGCATGTGTTTGGAACTTCGAGGGCGGTACAGATCTGCCAGTGGAGGTAGCTACACACCCTGTCATGTCTTTTAAGGTATTCGGTCTTTGCTAGGATTGGACAATCTGAGACAATATGATCAATGGTTTCTACTTGCTCCAGGCAAATGCGGCATTTATCATCTTGGGAAATTTTGAGAACCGCTTTATCATAATGTCGTGTTCTCAACGCCTGATCTTGGGCAGCTATTAAAAGTGCTTCCGATTCTGGCTTCATTCTTCCCCTTTTAAGCCACATAAATGATTGATCTTCATTGATCTGCACCTTGTCCATTCTTCTTAGGTATTGTCCGTGGAGTGGTTTGTCTCTCCACGATTTCTTTAACATTTTTTGTGTCTCACACTTCATGTTTAGTAGCATCAGAAGTTCAGTCTCGGTGTTATTCGATGTGTCTTGCCTAGTTTTCTTCGCAATGCTTCTTGCTACACTAACAATGCCTCTGTTTCCCATTCTTCGGTCAGATTTCATGACCTGCCTCATTAGAAGGTCACCTTGATGGTTGACTACATACTTCCCCAACCCGACTATTGCGTTGTGCCAGGAGGCCTCAATTTGTTTGAGGCTTCTTCCTCCTTCCTTACGTGACACATAAAGTCTATGTATATCAGCTCGAGGATGGGAAACATGATGCATTGTAGGCAGTTTTCTGGTTTTTCGATCCATGGTGCGAATTTCTTGCTCAGTCCAGTCCACTAGTCCAAAACTGTATTCGGCTACAGGTTCCTCCAAACTACCTATTCCAGATATTTTATTCCTGGAATTCAGAGCGGACTGCAGGACCAGTCTCACTCTCCTATAATACTCCCTACGAATTCTCTCTTTCATTCTGTTGTTCGAGATGGTTTCACATTCTTCAATGCCCAGATGTTTGTAAGTTTTACCTGGCTCAAGATCTTGAATCACAGTGTGCGTATCAATTTCAATGTTTTCAGACGTTGTGAGTTTCCCTCTTTTTAAATTGATTTTTGCACACTTGTCAAGACCAAACTTCATGCAGATGTCATTGCTAAAGTCATTCACGACAGACAGCATTTGGGAGAGAAGCGCTTCATTCTTAGCAAGCACTTTCAGATCCATGTAAAACAAATGTGATACTGGCCTTTCATCACCATGGAGCTTAAAACCAAAGTCAGCTTGGGACAACTGTCTCGATAGTGGGATCAAACTAATGCAAAACAGCAGAGGGGATAGTGAATCTCCTTGAAAAATACCCCTGTTAATCTGAATACTTCTGGTTTCTACTGCTTTCTTTCCGCTGTGTATTAGTAACCTGGTACTCCACGACTTCATACTAGCCTTGCAAAATTCAATACGTCTAGGATGAAATCGATAGAGTCTTCAAAATCCAATCGTGTGGTACACTATCAAAGGCCTTTTGGTAGTCAATCCAAGCCGTGATCAAATTACGTTTGCGTTTCTTTACATCAATCAAGATGACTTTATCAAGATTTCCTTACAGCCATTAGAGCCTTTACGACATCCTTTTTGTTCAGCTGGCATTAGATGATTCTTATCTAGATGTTGTCAGCTATGGCTGAAGTTATAACTTTGTACATTACTGGCAGACAAGTAATTGGCCTGTAGTTCTTCGCCAAAGAGCTGTCTCCCGCTTTGGGTAGCAAATACGTGATGCCGCGTGTGAACCATTCCGGGAGTTCCTTTGGGTTTTCTAAAATTTTATTAACAGCCTTTGCTAGATGAGAATGTATTGCTGTTAATTTCTTAATCCAATAAATCTGGGTCTTATCAATCCCGGAGGACTTCCAGTTTCCCATGTTCTTAATTGCTTGGAAGAGGTCCTCTTCCGAGAATTGGTGAACATCTTCCACTGTTTCTACATGTTCATCGGCAGCATCAACTTCAGATTGAAGCCAAGATGTGTCTTTGTTGTAGGATCTGGTTTCCTCCCAGATTCCTACCCAAAATGCTTCGACGTCATCTTTTGAAGGAGTGACAGCTTTGCCATTCGGTTTTTGAGTCAGATTGTGATAGGATCTCTTCGCGTCTGTTTCAAACAACCGGTTCTGTACACGGAAATCTATTCTACGTTTGTAACGTCTAATTCGTTGAGCCCGTGCTTGAATTTTCTCTTTTAGCTTCTCAACTACCATTAGCCTGCTGGTGTCATTTTCAATACGGTATTTTTGTTCAACATTGAATATTTTTCGTTGAACTTTAGAGGTGTGCGTTGATTTAGAAGATGCCTCAACTAAGAGTGATATTTCGCGCCGGGTGTCGGCTATCCGTATCATAATTCTGTTCATCCATGGGGGTACAGAGCTGTTTACTCTGTTTTGCTGTCGGCCGTCGGTGTTATTGGCTGGCCCCAAAATTATCTGAGATACTAGATATTGTAGCGGTACGCTATTTTTAATATTTTTTAAATTTCACAAATAACTGTCGATGCGAGGCGTCCACCTCCCGCCGCCGCCAGCCGGGTCGGCGCGCCCCCTCCGCTAATGAAAGGGATGACAGCACGCGCCCCTCTAAAGTTTATGGCCATCGTCCGCGAGTCGACCCTCATCCCGTCACGCACCCGGGCGCCGAAGAAGAGATTAGAGACGTGTGCCGATCCCGCCGTTCCGGGTATCATGCGCACTGAGTACCCAGGCCGTCCTTCGCAGCTTTCTCCGGGGGTCCCAACGGACATTCCGCGTACCCTTTACTGACCTACTTCCGAAGTCAGACGGAGAGCGTTTTCCAGACAGAGATAGGGCTACGGAAAATTCCTAGAATCACCGGACCTGATTGGCCGAGGACAAAATTACGGCGTAGTAGCACTTAGCCAATCAGGGGCAAAATTCCGTGGGGTGGGAGCGATTTTGGGGCACTTTCGAATTTTCGGGGTGGCGGAACGAGGACACCTCCACGCTAGCGGCGTAGGGGAGAAGATCACTTCTTCTGGTTCGATTGAGCTGGGGGGGGGGGCGAGCGCCGCGGAGCGAGTAACAGCTCCGGCGCCGCGTTCGAACACTACGTTTACTCGACTTGTCTTGGGTGGCGAGCGCCGCGGAGTAAGTGATAGCTCCGGCGCCGCGTTCGAGGGAGAATTATTATTTTGGGATTTAGTTCGTGGACTCTGAGCTCTGCCGTGGGCAGTGACCGGTGACTAGTTTTCTCCGAGATTCGTGATCGTGAAAACTCCAGAGAACTTTCCGTAAGAACTGCTGATTTGTGTGAACGGAATTCGCGATCATTCACGATCCGGGCCAGCTGACCGTCGCCGCCGCCGCCGTCACCGCCGCAGCCGCTGTCGCCGCCGCCGCTCCTTTGGTAGCTATTGTGGAAGGACGTTTCTCGGCCTGGCAGGGCCATCTCAGCCGCCGACCCAGACGGAGAGAAGCCGACGCCGCCGCGACCCCCGCCGCCGCCGCCGAGGGCCGCCTACACGCCGCCCCATTCAGGCATAAACTTCGGTCAACGACCGCCAAAGAACTATTGTGCATTGCTATGCCGCGCTTAGGCACTTGTTTCCTCATTATTGTCAGCCAGAAGGCGAATGGCCTAGAGTTTGTTGGGGCCTGTAAAGGAATTTGATTGTAATTCTCGTTCTTTACTTTTTTTTTAGATTTAAGTTTTATCTCATTTTTTTTTCGTTTCTAACTGAGCTCATCAGGTAGGGCCTTTCTTAACTCTTTGAATCACTGTAACTTCCCCGGCCTATTATTAGGCGGGAATAAACCTTTTTATTTGCTTTACCAACCACTGAATTGTTTCTGTAGTTAGCAAACGCCTTACGACTCCTTCCATCCGAGTTAGATTCTAAGCAGGTGACAAAGTTGGCCGACTGAGCTAGGCCCGGGCCGCCCTCGTTGACTTCGGCGCACACCCACGCCGCCGGAGCTCGACGCTGTGGTTGACGATCGACGCCACCGTGTGCCTCGACAACGAACCTTGGGTGTGACAATTGGCTTTCCCAAGTGGGGCTCGATAGTACCACAGATACCCCAGTAAAACGCCCTAGAATCAATTCATGTCTCAGTGCCATTTTGATAATAGTCGCAGAATCTAATTTTCTATTACTGTTGTTTTTTTAAATGGATGGAAGGACGCTGCTACGAAAAGAACAATTTGTGGTCTGGTAATGATATTATTTATTATTGTATTTTGTGTATAAGTGTTATTGTTTTGTGCTTTGTGTGTTGTGAATACCGTGTGCGCGTTTCACGCAAAACAGCCAAAATGCTGGACGAATCAGGCGTCGATGTGGCGGGAGAGCAGTTCGGGGGAACAGCCTGCGCCCGAGATCACCCTAAGTGAACTTATGCGAGTTCTCACGAAGCAAATCTCGGAGAGTAGCGAAAGACATGAGGAAAGATTTGACCGGCTAGACAGTTGTTTGGTTGACCAGGCCGCGAAACTAGAAAATTTGGAGGCGAAATTTGATCACAAAATAGGAACTTTGCAGAATCAGTTAGAGGGTAGATGTGGGAAAATTGAAACTAGCGTGGAGAACTTAGGCCAGGAGTTAGAAAGTTCTAGGGCCGAGGCAAGGGAAAATATTATCAAAATCGAATCAGAAATTAGTCAGAAACTTCAGGCATGTGACAGGAAAGTGGAAGCTTATTGCGAATCAATTACTGAGAATATTGCCGAGGTTAAAACAGAAATGAACGGCAAATTCACGAAAATTGAAACCAAACTCAGCACGGAAGTGAGTGAAATCCATGACAAATTCGAGAAATTAGGAGTTATTGAAGGGGAGAATATCAGGGACAGGGAAGAAAAGTTAAAGAAAGAAATAGACAAGAACTTAATAAAATTAGTAAGGGAGGAAATCGAGAAAGAGAAAGAGAACGGTCCTATTGCGAATTCATCGGGAGGATCAGGGCTTAGATTCTCGTGGGCCCCTCCACAAAATTTATGTTTTTGGGGAAAAGCAGATGAAAATCCAAAGGTTTTTCTCGACCGTGCCGAGAATTACATGGATTTGACGAAGGCAGTACCGTCCAAATTAAAACCTAAATTCATGCAGGAACTTCTACGCGGAAATGCAGCCCACTGGCTCACTGCGCTTGCACCATTCCCGCAAACGTACGAAGAGTTTCGTACCAAGTTCCTTGCGCGTTACTGGAACGAACAAACGCGTTACGAATTCGAGAGAAAGATTCTAGAGAACAGGTGGGACAAAAGACGCGACCAATCTTACCTTGATTACGCCATGGAGAAAATCTCCGCTATTAAATTGTGTGACCCCATGATAGAGGATAAAAAGGTCATTTGGCTTTTGACCGCGCATTACCCTACCTATGTGCAAAATTTAATTAATAGTGTAGGATGTGAGGACCTCGATCGATTCCAGGAGCTGCTCGCTCAATTTGATAGGACTCGGGTAATTTCTTATGAGGATAATTGGGAGCGAAACCAAGGGAACGGCCAGAACCGACCGTCATGGCGTCGCGATGACCGGAATCGGGGGAACGCTGCAAATGAGCGACGCCCACCACCGGATTCTAATGAGAATCGAGGCGGGAACGCTGGGGACAGAAACGGTCAGCATGATTCCACTAGACAGAGCCCGTTAAATTAGAACCGTTCGAGCCAGTAAGGTACCGGGGTCCCGAACGAGTTGTGTCAGAGGTACCAATTTCCAAGGTAGTGTCAGTGAACTACGCATTTCATGACTTAAATGACGATGCGAATGAACATGTGAAGGAACTCGCACGGAAGTGCCCAGTAATCGAGTTTCTCACAGGAAATTTTAATGTACGCGCTCTAGTAGATACCGGCAGTGAGGTTAGCGCAATTTCAAAGAAATTTTACTCGCAACTAATAAGTGAACGCATTCCAGTGCCAACTTTGCCTACGGGTAAATGCTTCGTTGTAGGAATCGGGAAGAAGAAAAGTAAGCCGATTTTCATGCAGGCCTTAATCTCACTAAATTTTCGGGAAGTTTCATTCGACGTGCCATGTTTAGTCATAGAAGACTTGAATTATGATGTTATTCTAGGGGTAGATTTCTTGCGGGAAAATAACGGGATAGTGGATTTTTCCAGGAATATTGTGAGTTTCGGTGAGGGTAGGGAAATTGAGATACAAGATGACGAGGACAGACCGGACATTAGCATTTCATGTGGGTTTGGGGATTCGGGGGATGACGTGAGTGGAGTCATTAACAAGTGCTTGCTAGGAAATGATTCACTAAATGACCACGAGCGCCATCAGCTGCAGCAATTGCTCTGCAAATACGGCAACGTTTTCGATCGTCCCGTGCATCCAATAAAAGACTTTTGCTTTCGGATCCAGGTCACCGATGACTCACCCTTTAAAGTGAAAAATTACCCTATTCCGCAGTCCATTAGGGGGGAAGTCGATGAAACGATCAAAAACATGATTAGTGAAGGCATTATTGAGAGGTCAGTCACGGCCTACTTAAACCCGATTGTTGTTGTCAAGAAGAAAGACGGGAAAGTTAGAATTTGTTTAGATGCACGACGAATCAACGAAGTTACAGTCCCAGAAAACGAGGCACCTCAAAACATAGGCGAAATTCTTTGGAAATTCAACAAAACTAAAAATTTTTCGGCCTTAGATTTTTCGAGTTCTTATTGGCAGATTTCCATCCACCCCGACGATATGAAGTTCACGGGATTCTTATACAACGGCCTTCCAGCCGGAAAATTCAATTTTTTCAACCTCCGTCCGTTTAAAGAGTAGAAGTCACTGACAACCTCTGCACACGATTCGGAGTACCTTGGGCTCGCGGTACAGTTCATGTTCTTCTTTGTTAAATTTTGTAGGGTTAATTAGAATTAAGATCTAGTAGTAGTTGCAATTTTCTTAGTTACTGTAGAATGATTTTAATGTTAGGCATCGCCATGTTATTTTTTTGAAATTTCATCACGACGAGAAAAAAAAATTCTCATTTCCAAATCTCAATTTTTCAAAGCCCCAATTTTTTTCTCTATTCGGAGGGGAGGGCCAATGTAGCGGTACGCTATTTTAATATTTTTTAAATTTCACAAATAACTGTCGATGCGAGGCGTCCACCTCCCGCCGCCGCCAGCCGGGTCGGCGCGCCCCCTCCGCTAATGAAAGGGATGACAGCACGCGCCCCTCTAAAGTTTATGGCCATCGTCCGCGAGTCGACCCTCATCCCGTCACGCACCCGGGCGCCGAAGAAGAGATTAGAGACGTGTGCCGATCCCGCCGTTCCGGGTATCATGCGCACTGAGTACCCAGGCCGTCCTTCGCAGCTTTCTCCGGGGGTCCCAACGGACATTCCGCGTACCCTTTACTGACCTACTTCCGAAGTCAGACGGAGAGCGTTTTCCAGACAGAGATAGGGCTACGGAAAATTCCTAGAATCACCGGACCTGATTGGCCGAGGACAAAATTACGGCGTAGTAGCACTTAGCCAATCAGGGGCAAAATTCCGTGGGGTGGGAGCGATTTTGGGGCACTTTCGAATTTTCGGGGTGGCGGAACGAGGACACCTCCACGCTAGCGGCGTAGGGGAGAAGATCACTTCTTCTGGTTCGATTGAGCTGGGGGGGGGCGAGCGCCGCGGAGCGAGTAACAGCTCCGGCGCCGCGTTCGAACACTACGTTTACTCGACTTGTCTTGGGTGGCGAGCGCCGCGGAGTAAGTGATAGCTCCGGCGCCGCGTTCGAGGGAGAATTATTATTTTGGGATTTAGTTCGTGGACTCTGAGCTCTGCCGTGGGCAGTGACCGGTGACTAGTTTTCTCCGAGATTCGTGATCGTGAAAACTCCAGAGAACTTTCCGTAAGAACTGCTGATTTGTGTGAACGGAATTCGCGATCATTCACGATCCGGGCCAGCTGACCGTCGCCGCCGCCGCCGTCACCGCCGCAGCCGCTGTCGCCGCCGCCGCTCCTTTGGTAGCTATTGTGGAAGGACGTTTCTCGGCCTGGCAGGGCCATCTCAGCCGCCGACCCAGACGGAGAGAAGCCGACGCCGCCGCGACCCCCGCCGCCGCCGCCGAGGGCCGCCTACACGCCGCCCCATTCAGGCATAAACTTCGGTCAACGACCGCCAAAGAACTATTGTGCATTGCTGTGCCGCGCTTGGGCACTTGTTTCCTCATTATTGTCAGCCAGAAGGCGAATGGCCTAGAGTTTGTTGGGGCCTGTAAAGGAATTTGATTGTAATTCTCGTTCTTTACTTTTTTTTTAGATTTAAGTTTTATCTCATTTTTTTTTTCGTTTCTAACTGAGCTCATCAGGTAGGGCCTTTCTTAACTCTTTGAATCACTGTAACTTCCCCGGCCTATTATTAGGCGGGAATAAACCTTTTTATTTGCTTTACCAACCACTGAATTGTTTCTGTAGTTAGCAAACGCCTTACGACTCCTTCCATCCGAGTTAGATTCTAAGCAGGTGACAAAGTTGGCCGACTGAGCTAGGCCCGGGCCGCCCTCGTTGACTTCGGCGCACACCCACGCCGCCGGAGCTCGACGCTGTGGTTGACGATCGACGCCACCGTGTGGCTCGACAACGAACCTTGGGTGTGACAATATCCACTTGCATATATGATGTGATTGATTTCAGTAATATCTAGATCTCTTCCTGGGGTCTCCACCACCTCATTTAAGACAGAATTCACTGTTTCTATCACTCTTTTAGCTTTGGCAGTTTCGTATATTCTTCTCAACGGTTCGTTAGATTCAAGCGGAAGTTGACTAACTCTTTCTATCTCGCGCTGAAGGAGATTTCGCATTATGTCCTTATCGTGTAATTCATTGCCAGATGAATTTTCACCACAGACGTGTGTTTCACTGGAAAGAGATGAACCTTCCACGGGATCATCATTTTCAAGTTCTACATGTTCGTCATGTGGATTGTTCGAGCGAAGTACATACTCCGTATTTCTCTCAATGTCAGCAAGTTGTTCTGCTGTGAGTTTTCCACTGCTGAGTATGTATCGTCGTTGACTGGCAAGCTTCTTTGAGTCTAGGGTAGGTCTCATATCTGGGTTCCGCTCTCACCATACCTTGAAAACGTCTATTTCTGCGCCCCCATTTTTCGCTTTTGCATAGTAAAAGCACCACATCACCTCCTTTAATTCATCCCGGGTCCATCTCTGACGATGGCTTCGAGCTACTGCCGGCTCTGGGTCCTTGGGACTAACATCCGTGGGATGGCCAGACGTCGACAAGGTGACATTAGCTCGGTTTCTGAGCAGGTATGGGATATTGGTAGAACAAGGCACGTTAAGGTTCATTACATTGCTTGTTCTATCCATTTTACTCATTGGTTTGAATTGAAGTTTCGCAGGACGCAAGTTCGAGTTCACAGATCACACTTAACCCTCGGGTTGTTTCCTGCCATCCGTTACTGCGACCTATAGTGGCCTCGGGGCATCCCCCCGCTGGGCCCAGCAAGGGGTCCCTCCGATCGCCAGTCGGCATTACTAAACCCTACGTGATTTTCACTGACCGCTGAAGGCAGCCTCCTTCGCTGGCTAATGCAAGGTTCGGGCCTCCACTCTAATCAGTGGCCTGGTGTGCCAACCCCGTTTCTCTCCTCTACCCTCCATGGGCCGATAACAGGAGGTCCAAAGGTTCATGACCCTTCCCTCTCTACTTACTTCCCGCTCTCCTCAAAATGGAGTACTTCGTCGGACCCCTCACCTTCAACCTATTCAGCAAGTGAGACCCTACCGGTAGCTAGGCTACCACTGACATAGGTCTCAGGCTCATGGGGGTACTCAAGCTCCACCACCAACTCCAAGGTCATGTACTCCCTAGGTGGAGTTATTATTATTATTATTATTATTATTATTATTATTATTATTATTATTATTATTATTATTATTATTATTATTATGTTAATTAAGAGAAACATATTTACAAATAGTAAGGTCAAGTGACTTACACTTGTGTGGCATGTGCTTTGGGCAGGTGTGTCCACGTAGGTGATTACATAGGCTGTTGGTATCTTCTTGGCTGTTTAGCAGATGATGCATCCTAGGCATCTTTCTCAGGGCCAAATACTGAAAACAGGGCATTTTGCCAAAACATTATCATCTGTGCCTAGTGTGCAGAGTCTCCCAGTCTGCCACTGTCCTCTGTCCACAGAAACCAATGCTTTCACTTTGGTTGTTGGTTTAAAACTCACATAAGGCATAAATGTTAATTGTCTTTGGGGCTTGGGGTATTCCAAATCCCTCTTGTAATATATCTATTCCCTTATCCTTCTATAATATCTTGCCCAGACAAGCAACTGTATATAAGATTTGATTGTAACTGAGGAACTGAATCTCTACATCAATGGTATGAGCACCAAGATTAGGCCAAGGGATACCATGGGCAAGTATGAAAAGGTACAGGACCAAGAAACAGCAATGTAGTGTTAAAATGTTTGAAGAGCATGAAGGTACTCTTTACAAAGTGTGTCCCCAGAGAAGTATTAGTTACTGTGTGGGGCTCTGATAGACTTTTAGGTACTGATAGATCAATGGCAGCTGGTGGGTTGCGAATTAGGAGGGGTGGCATGTATGTCCAAACTACCACTACATTTAACCTCTTCAAAATATTTCTTGAACAAGGAAAACTATCACATGTAGAGTACAACCATTTTGAATGTATCAGAATTTTAATCCTTGTCTAAGACAACTTTTATGATGATAAAAGAAGATACAATTGTGTTCATGTGAAAGTAAAACAATTACAAAAAAAGGAAACGTCCAGCAAACAAAACAGTAATCCATGAAATCAGATGAAAGGGTCAGTATTCTTAGCTTAGTTAATAGCTGTGGACTCTGTGGAACAAAACCCTAATAGGAGCATGCTGCCCCCAAGTCACAGTACCCCCATTATTCGTTAACCTTCCCTTACCTCGCATGCACAAGCTACAAACAAACTCCCGATAGTCCACAATGCTTCCCATTCCAAAAACATTTATCTTTTGCATAATCAGGCATTTAAAACTAAATTCATCCTCAAAAATTGTGCTGTTGATATGATCAAATTAAACAAGATGATTTATTGCAAGTTTAATACTTTCTGCAACTTTTCCTGAGTTTGTTTATTCTGGGGTGGGTGCTGCCCTACAACCCCTGAAGAGCAGCCATCACCTAGGTAGATAGCAACTGAGAAGAAACACCAAAAAGCTAAACAGAGTCTCAAGAGAAGAGGAAACTAACCAGTTGGAGAAAGCCTGTGCCATTCTGTATTACTTTCAATTATTTCATCTAATCTAAGAATAATATTTAGTTTCCTTTTTAAAAGGTCTATCTCCATTTCACTGTTTTTGAATTTTTTTATGCCTTTCACTAGGCTTTTCAATTTTCTATTTATAATAATATAATCTATAATTGATTTGGAATTATGTCCTTCCTATATGTATTTGTCTGTATGTATTTGAAATATAACTTCCTTATTTTCAAATGTAAATGATATTACACATAATTCTTAGCCTGCATGTTATAAGATTACAATGTATTTATTTTGTAACTAATGTTTGTTCTGATCTTTTATCTTGACATCTTTCAATATTTGTAGAAGGTTTTTGTTAAAGATGAGATACAGTCAAAGATTTTAAGCTCACTTGTAATTGCTAATCTCTCATAATTGACCTCAGATTTTAGGGCAAATGCTTATTTTGTTCCTTTAGGAGGATGTGCAAAATAATTGCAGAGGTGAGCGAATTATGAAAAAATAGATGTAATGGAATCTAATATTGCCTAAAAATGTCCTAAAATGGTGGTTGATGCTTAATTTTATATTTTTTGCACAAAAACTGCCTCAAACAAGTAATTTTTAAAATTATCATATTTTAAATTACTATTATTTAAAATTTGTTTTACCAAAACACAAATACTTTCCCAAATTTCTGAAAATGTGAATATTCTCTGATCAAATTCATCATTGACAACCCACTAAAATCTCTTACTCAACACACCAAACATAAGGAACTTTGCAAGTCAATGTAAGAGGTTGTTTCATGCTCGTCTCCGATCAGCACGCACTTCTTAAGCAGTTGCATCCATTCCTGCTGCAGATGCACTGTTCACTAGTAGAGAATGAAAAGTGTGAAAGAATGAATGAAATGAAAAGAAAATGAAAAAAATAACATGCAGTAGTCACTCTAATAAATGCAAAAATACTTCCCTTTCCTGAAAAATAAAAAGTGCCTAATTTAATCCTTTTGTGATCAGATACCAAAAACATATTTAACATATTTTAGACATCAAAAACATATTTTTTTATGTCTAATGTTGTTTAAATGCCTGCTTTATTCATTTGGTAACCTATTTTAAGTGCCTAAAATGTCACATTTCATGTCTCCTAGGGCCTAATTTCAAAATTTTGTTACCTATTTTAGGTGCCTAAATCATCACTTTTTTGTGCCTAAAATTCTGAGGTCTTCTCATAATATTACTCATAACACAGATCAACAAAAGAAAACTTTTCGAAATTTGATTTGATAATTTCATCTGATCTTTATGTTTTTTAGTGTGCTGAAACAGAAAGTGAGGTCAGTTTTTCTATATCACGTACAGTGTTTTTTCAATCTCAAAAGATAGTAGAACAGCATAAGGAAGCAGAATTGGCTGACAGTTTTTATTTACTTAAAAGTTATAAACAATACCAAATGCATTGCTTTGTAATGATATAATCTTGTCAAAGTAAACAATGATGCATATTTAATTGTAATTTTTATGAAAACGTGTTCTTTTCTCCTGGAAACTTCTTCATGTGCATTTCCGGGAATATGACTCTTCAAGTGCTTGATGATGTAGCATCCAGCAACAGTCCGCCATCATGTTCAAGTTCCACATACCCTGAAACATACGTTCTATCCCCTTGATGTCCTGATGGAATCTTACCCCTTGTTCTTCACTGATGTTCCCTGTGTTTTCTGGAAAATCATCCACATGCGAGTGTAGGAAGTGAACCTTCTAGCTCACGCAATCTAGTATTTGAAAAGCCTTCAGCATATGTTCCACGATACATGTGTAGTTAGGATCATTTATGTTACCAAGAAACTTGTCAACTACCTCTTTAAAAGAATTCCAGGCTTCCCTCTCTTGTCCATGGCCTGAGCAAAATGTAGATCTGAGAAAAGTTGTATGATGTCTGGGCCTACAAAGATTCCTTCTTTAATCTTAGCATTACTTAAACCAGGAAACATGGAGCAAAAGTACTTGACATGTTCACTTTCTTTTTTATGATGAAATATGTTATATTTCTATGGTACTTCTTGATTGTGAACTCACCATGAATAAAACAGAAGTACCATGGACTGGTAACACAATGCTGATTTTTTCAAAATTCACTTTCAAACTTCAGAAAACCTTTTTAATCACTTTGAAGCAACTAGATGACCTAAGTGAATGTTTTCACTTCAATTGACATAACTGGACTAGAAGAATGAGCAAAAAAGTGGGCTCCAATTTCCATATATAACCATTTCTATCTTGATTAATTTCAGAAGGGGACTACCAAGAAATAAAAATAATTACCTTCCTATCTGAACAGAATCTTCATGACCCCACCACCTATTCAGGCAGAGTGTTATTAGAACATAATAAGTGTTTAGAATGTTAGAAATCGTTTAAGAAAAAATATTGGTTACCAATGTAAATATGTGCATATGCTACAAAATAGGAATTATGTTTCATGGATTTGAAAAAAATCTGTACGTAATGGAGAAGGACGAACTTCATTTTCATTTTCAGCACACCAAAAAGCATAAAGATTTGCGAAAATTATCAAATCAAATTTTTGGTTGTAGACCTGCATAATTAATGTGATTACATTTACTTTATTGGAGAGAAACATTACTTGTTTTGCAGGACCTGCAGGACAAGTTTGTGCAGAGACATTAAGAGAAGGTGGTTTTCGAGGAAAGCTTATAATGTTGGCAGCAGAACGATATTTACCCTATGAACGAATAATGCTGAGCAAGGCACTCCTATCAGACATCGAGGGACTCAATCTTCGTCCAAAACATTTTTATAAAGTATTTAAACATATTTATAGAACTGTTTTGAACATTTGAAAAGCTGATGTTTATATTTAACCTTATTATTATTATTGTTATTAATATTATTATTATTATTATTATTATATTATTATTATTATTATTACAGAAATATGATATAGATTTGAAAATTGGGGTAGCTTTGGTATCATTAAATACAAAAGAAAAAGTTATTGAAGTTAGTACAGGAGAGAAAATGAGTTATGATTCCATATTCCTGGCTACTGGTGGAGGGTAAGTTTTAAAAATAATCCAAAGGGGTTGAATTTTTATATGCTTTTCCAATCAATGTTTTGATAAGTTTGTCTTGTTTATAAGAGCACGCAAATTATCTTGTCCTGGAAGTGATTTAAAGAAAATTTTTGTCTTGAGAACTCTTGATGATACAAAACAAATTAAAAGAGAAATCAAAGCTAATGTAAAGTTAGTGGTAGTTGGAGCTTCTTTCATTGGTAAGTTATTGTTTTCATATTCTAATATTTAAAATATGCATACATAGTATCATTCATGGCATAGCAATCATTCAGATAACATTATGATATGACCCACAAGTGTACTAATTTCAAATACAATATATATTTTCCCAATTCCTTGTGATTGTGATTTTCACTTCTTCATTACAGGAATGGAATGTGCAGCATATTGTATTGGTGAAAAGGCAGATGTGACAGTAGTTGGCATTGAAAAAGTACCATTTGAATTACAACTAGGCTCACAAATTGGGGCACAAATACAAAAATGGTTTGAAGAGAAAGGTGTGAAATTTGTAATGAGTGCCTCTGTTGCAGAAATATTACCAAGTGAAAATGATCCTTCATGTGTTGGGCAAGTCAAACTTGAAGATGGCAGATTACTGGCAGCAGATGTTATTGTGTTAGGCATAGGAGTTATATTTAAGACAGATTATCTTCAAAACAGTGGTGTGACAACTGAGAAAAATGGTTCTATTCCAGTTGATGATGTAAGTGTTAAAAAACAAATCAAATTCAGCTTAGAAATTTTTCTTATTGTAATTAGTTAAAATATTAAGTGTGAAAAGTATTTGATTCATTTGTTTATGTATTAACATCAAATGATATAGGATGATAATTTGGGGGAATATTTTCAGTTTTTGGAAACCAATGTGCCTGGTGTATTTGCTGGAGGAGATATTGCTTTTGCTCCAGTACTAGGAACTGTTGCAGCTATTGGTCATTGGCAATTGGCCCACTACCATGGTCGCGTAGCTGGGCGCAACATGTTGGGTAAAAAGGAACCTTTAAGAACTGTGCCATTTTTCTGGACTCACCTTTTTGACAAGGGATTTAAATATGCAGGTTTTTTTACATTTTTGTTATTTGTACTTTTTTTCAAAATCTATCATCTCCATAAGTTATTTTTACTATTAAGATGTCTTAATATTAGGATGTAATAATTAAAAATATTTCAGGATTTGTAATTGGCTATGATGATATTGTTTTGTCTGGAAATTTGGATGATATGGACTTTATCGCGTATTTCTGCAAAGGGGATTCAGTTTTATCTGTTGCTGCTAGTGGTAACGATCCAATTGTATCTCAGTTTGCAGAATTACTTCATTCTGGCAAGAAAATCACAAAAACTGAGGTGCAAGAAAGTCCCACAAATTGGACAGGTAAACTTCTTGAATGATTATGTGTTAATTGTTCAGCGATGAATATATATTAATATTAATGTACTCTTTCTTAGTCATTGAATATGAATATATATTTATCTAATCCTGAGAATTTCTTTTCCTTGTTAGAGATAATAGTATGCTAGTAGGAAAACTCAAAAGACTGATATGCAAACATTTAATAGCAAGATCGGTGAGTCTCACACGTGTACTACACCATGCACACAGTACCGAACAACGGTTATACTGCAATTTTCTTAACTTTGCCCCTGCAAGGAATCAGCTGTTGACCCTTTCATCCATTCGGAAGCTTAAACGTCACCAGAGTGACGTCACTGTAGGACATATAAGCTCCCGATTGGATGGCAGCGAAATATATTCACTTCTCTCTATCTTCTTTTACCCTCTATTATTGATTTAATTCACTTCTTTATTTCCTCTTTATTTTGAAAAATTTCCAAATTATTAAACACAGCTCATTTTATAAAAAATTGTAATTTAAATTCAGTTCCTCATTTTCTTTTCTTCTACTGTACTATACTCGCTCGCATTTATTTTCAATTCGCTACAATTTCTCTATTCTATCATTGTCATTTCATGTGTAAATACCCACAAAACGTAAATAAATGTATATTATTTTTCAAAATAAAAATTTAAAAAAGGCCCTAAGAACCGACTGTTTGGCAAACTGAAACGAGGCGAGTGCCTCATTTCTTCTTTGGAGCTGCTGAAAAATACTTGGAGCGGCTATACAACAAGGCACGCGACAAAACTTTAAGTGCAAGTGAACAACACCGTGGCCGCCCAGACATGGGTATACCATAGGGCGGCCACAAAACTCCTACAAATCCAAAAACATTTCAAACTCCGGCGGAAGCGCTCCTGCAAGGGAGCAGGCCGTCACAAGAAGACCACAGTGCTGGGCAGCGAAATAGCTGATTCCTCTCACACGCAACACTCTCCGTGCTGGATACTCGGATTGACTTGAGATTTTACCAGCTTGTTCAGCACCTTTCAAAACCCTTACATTCAAATTTTTACGTGCTATGAAGCATTGCAAGTAGTGTTTTTGCGATAATTAGTATTGGGACCGTTCTTGACCTTACCGACCGTGGAAGGACGGAAATCGCTGCTCGCCGCTGGTTCTGCGGACGTTACTCACACGCCGCGCCTGCACTATCGGCCTGTCGGCAAGGTCTCAGTTACTAGGAGGGCGGGGTGACAAAAACGGGTGTTTACTTTGCAGGTTCAGATGGAATGAACGCGCTTGGAAATCTGACACCGGCTGATACACGCTGCGTAACGTTCCTAGCGCTGCCGAAGCAACGGCTTGCCCGCTGCGGGAAGCGCGAAGGTCACGAAAGGTCCTGATATAAAATGCCTATCAAACACTATTTATAATATTCCGTAGCACTTCAAAATTTGCGTATGTAGGTTTTGCACGGTGTTCTATCAGCTGGTGAAATTTCATGTCAATCCGAGCATCCAGCGCGGTGAGTGTTGCGTGTGAGGGGCAGAGTTAAAAAATCGCAGTATAAGACTTAACACAAAGGAACTTCCTGTTCACACAAGTTGGCTGTACTGAGCAATTACCACGTGAACCAAAGACTTGTGAACAGTTCAGAAATATTAAATTCCTAACACTTCCCCTCGAGTAGAGGTTTACATAAGTTGTATTTGCTCCAAACCACCATCTCGTACACAAAGTTCGTTCAAAACCAGTAACTTGCCAATTTGTCGGTATATGTTTCAATATAAATGCCTTTCTCTCTAACATATCACGAACAAAGTGATGCCGCAAGTCAATAAGCTTAATTCTACTGTGGTACATAGAGTTATTGGCTAAATTGATGGCACTTTATCACAAAATACAACTAAGCTTGTCAAGTCCTTAAAACCTAACTCTTGTAGGAACTTCTGCAAGTATTCAGCCTCTCTGGCATAGTCAGAGAAGGCCATATACTCAGCCTCGTTGTACTTAAGGTTCGTTGCTTACGAGACTCCCAAGATATGGGGCAACTACCTAACAAGAAGACATTGCCGGCGTAGGATCTTCTGTCCATTGGGCAGCCTCCCTAGTCTGCATCGACGAACCCAACGACCGGTTCTCCACATCTTGATAAAGGAGTCCAACATCAAGTGAGCCCTTTAAGTAGCGTAGCACTCGCTTCGCTGCCTTCCAATGCTCGTGCCCATAGAAGTTGTTGAACTGCCCCAAATAGGATGCTGCGAAGGATATGTCTGGGTGAGTTGTAGTCGACAGCCAGGTAAGCGCACCCACCAGTTCCCGATAGGGTAAGCTCAGCTCTTCTTTGCATGGGTTCTCGTTCTTCGTCAGCTTGCTACCAGGACCCAAGGGAGTGACTACTGGATTGCAGTCACTCATTCCAAAACGTTGAAGAAGTTCTTCCACGTACCCTCGCTGGTGCATAGCAAACAGACCCTCATCGTGAATGAGCTCATTGCCCAGAAAGTACTCCGCTGGTCCGAGATCCTTGACCTCATGCTCCTGTTCAAGACTTCTCCAAGTTCGGGGATAGTCTTCTGATTGCGGAATGCGACCAAGATATCATCAACATACTCAGCTATAAAGGTCACATCTTCCCCTGAACCCATTCGGAACAAACAAGCATCTGATGCAGTCGGCTCAGCACCGAAGTCCTTCAGGGTCTCACTCAACTTCATGTACCTGCTCCTTCCTGCCTGCTTCAAGCCGTATAATGACATCTTAAATAAACATACTTTTTCACCCTTCTCAAGTTCACTGAGCATATCTTTCGCCTTCTTCTTCAAGATGTTGTCATCGTCAGATGACACAATGCTCTGAAGTACCTTGTTGAAGTATTCATGCGTCCTCATGTATATATTTTCCTCGAGCTCGCCATTAAATACGCAGTCGTAACATCGAACTACCTATCTTTCATCCCAAATTTTGCTGCAAGACACCATTAGTCCGATTGATCCCATCCGAGCAACAGGCACGCAAGTGAGTAATGAATACCGTACACTTGGGAAAAGCCTTGCGCAACTAGTCTTGCCTATCTCCTTTCCAGGGTTTAATTTATCGCGCAACACCATGCGACATCCGATGACCTTGGCATCACCAGGCGGATCCACCAAACTCCAACTATTATTCCTCAAGATGGATGTAACTTCGGTTACAATCGCTTCAGGCCACTCGAGTTTGGTCCTTTCATCGCCTTCTCAAACGGAATCTCGGAGAGGAAAGTTTGCTGCTCATCATCTTCTTCTGGAATAGCCGCAGTCTTTGTCTGGAACAACTTCCGAGGTCTTCCCCTGCGACCTATCCTCAGGATTTTCGGTCGACCAACTTGATGTGTAGCTTGGTGTGGTGCTTCGAGTATTCCAGGGCTCACGATGATTGGCGTAACGTCAAAACCGTAAAAAGGATCATATGAGGAGTTCAGCCGAGGTTCATCCAATGCGGGAGGTTCAGGTTGATCAGTGTCGACGGCTTCTTGTTCTTCTTGCACTGGATTTGGCTGGTCGTTAGTGCTCGGGAAGTTGAACACTGAACCTCAACAAATGTCTCTCCGGATCGACATCCTCACTCACAGATTGCATGAAATTCCTTCTGGAATCTTCAGAGAATTCCTCGTTTTCTAGGAACATGACGTCGCGGCTGACTAAAACCTTGTTTTTGTCTGACGAGTACACTCTGAAGCCTTTTGATACATCATCATAGCACAAAAAATTCCCTCTCTGCCTCGTTGGTCGAACCGGGTTCCGCGTTTCCGATCCAAGAAGTAGACCTTACTTCCAAAAATCTTCATCTGCGATACATGAGGTGCTGATCCAGTTAGTAGCTCGTGGGGAGTTTTTCCATTCAGGATCTTTGATGGAAGACGATTGCGCAGGTAATTTGTAGTGTTGACTGTCTCCGACCAACACTTATGTGGCAAGTTTGCCTGAAACAGGAGACATCTGGTGGTGTCCAACAGGGTCCTGTTCATCCGTTCTGCCTTCCCGTTTGGCTCGGGATTGTAGGGCACTGTGAGTCGACGAGAAATTCCACGTTTCTTCAGGAAGTCATCAAAATCGCCACTCAAATACTCTCGGCCGTTGTCAGATTGGAGCGTTTTCACACACTTACCTTTCTGATTTTCCAGTCGGATGATATATTCCACTGTTGCCCCATAGACCTCCACCTTGGATTTGAGAAACTTCACCTCACACCAGTGAGAGTAGTCATCTATACAATCCACATAGTGCCTTGTTCGGGACAGTGATGGAGTTGGCATCGGTCCACACACATCCGTGTGAATGAGTTCTAAGAGCCCCGTCACACGTTCTGATTTCTTCAGAAACTGCGACCTCCACATCTTCCCCTTCAAGCAGACATCACAGTTTATTTTCTTCACATGTTTCTTCACTGCAACGCCTATGATTCTCTGACGCCTCACAGCCTCCAAGATATCAGGTCTGTTGGCGTGACCAAGTCTCCGATGCAGCAGGTCCAGATTAACCGACTGGGACGATGAAGCCATACCAACCCCCTCTTCTGCTCGCGTATGAAGTACAGATCGCCCATCCTATCAGCATACAGTACGATCTGGCCATGCGAGTTCAGTACCGCTGCGCCCATTCTCGTTGAAGGCCACCTCGAGATCAGATCCGTCATTCTTGCATCGGGCAGCAAATTTGTCCTGAGGTCCGGAACAAACGACACATCCGAGAGAGATACATTCTTCTCGTCTGCAAGTACTTGGCTTGAAAATTGCACGGTGCCCTTCCCTACGATGCTCGTAGATGTTCTGTTTGCCAAATTCAAAGATCCCGTCCTCGACTCATCAATGTAGATGAAATTATCTGAGTCTCCGCACAAATGCGAAGTGGCACCGTTTGTCCAGAAACCACTTGCGGGACAAGTCGGATGACTCGTGATCCACTGCCTCCGCCGACTGTAAGCACAGATCCTGCGTGAATTGCGCAGATTGATTATTATTAGTCTGTGCTTCACCTTTCTTCATGAATCGACACTGCGACTTTCGATGTCCTGGCTTGTGGCAATTAAAGCAGCAAAACTCCGAGGCACCATCTCGATTGTCTTTGCCCTCGCCTGTTTTCGCATCCGTCTTGTTCTTCTTTTTGTTCTTCCCGCCGATCCTGTTCGCGAACATGGCATCCGCTGCTTCACTTTGTCGGCAGGTTTTGTGGGCATCACTCTCCTCGATTATTTTTGTTCGAAGAGCGTCTGGACTTGGTAATGAATCTCTCGTTTCAATTGTGCACCTGAAATTTTCGAACCGTGATGGCAAACTATACAGCAACATTATGGTTATCAGCACTTGATTGATCTGAATATCTATGTCCTCCAACTTGTCCACGGTATCAAAAAAATCGTTTAAGTGGTCGCGTACATCACCATTGTCCGGCATCTTGTGGAGAGTCAATCTCTTCAACAAAGTGGCCTTGCGGGCCGGACCTTTCGACTGGTAAATGTCTTTCAATTTATTCCATAAGTCACGTGCTGTAACACAGGACTTGATCTGCTTAATTTCGCTCGACGACATAGACAAGATGATCTGTAATCGGGCCTTCTGATCGTTTCTATCCCATTCTCGAATTGCCGCCGCATTCGCTTCATCATTTTCCACCTGGTCGGGTTTCATTAAATTTCCGCCGGCATATTCCCACAGGTCGTTCGTGATTAATATTGCCTGCATTTGCACGGCCCACGTGTCGTAGTTAGCCTTTCAATCCTCGACGCAGCCACGTTCATCTTGAGAAGTTAACTGGTACACACGTTTTCACTGTTCAATACGACCTGATTAATTGCCGTATTCATAGTCACGTACCTGGGCCCATAACCTATTAGAGGTAATGGTACGCTAGTAGGAAAACTCAAAAGACTGATACGCAAACATTATTTAATAGCAAGACCGGTGAATCTCACACGTGTTCTACATCATGCACACACTACCGAACAACGGTTAAGAATAACACAAAGGAACTTCCTGTTCACACAAGTTGGCTGTACCGAGCAACTACTACGTGAACCAAAGACTCGTGAACAGTTCAGAAATATTAAATTCCTAGCATTCCTTAAGAATGATTCTTGTATATAAAAATAATGATATGGGTTTGTTGTAATAACACGATAATTTGATCTACATCAAGATTTTGTTAAAAACACTCAGTTCAAACTATGATTCTTTCCTCCCCCGTCCATAATTTCTATTGAATATGTGTTGTATAATGCATGCAAGTATTATGCATAGTATACTGCATAGATCTATGTATTAATTTATTTGTAACTAGATTAGCAAGCATTACAAACTACATACGGTGTCACCATCTTTTACATCTTGGCTATAACACTCTCATCCACTAGGGCTACTACATTATACTTAAATTGATTGATAATACATATGACTTTATTACTTCATTTTAATGGAAGTTGTAGAACCATTATTACAAGTGTAGTTACTCAATTTCTGACTGGGTGGAGGGGTTAAAATGAGAAATATGCTTATACATAGATTCCTTTTCTATATTTACATTTTAAATGAATCAAAACGTAAATAGGGGTATAATTATAATGTAATATAATTAATTGATTCTAAATTAATACAAGTCGAGATTTTACATCAGCAAAGAATTTAAAGTATAAATATACTGTAGGGGAAAACACACACACAAAACAAACAAGAACAATGACATTTAGAGCTAATTTTTTTCTAGGGTGGCCGCTGGGATTCGCGATTAGAGGGGGAAGCTGAAAGTGGTGGGGAGAGAGCTAGGAGGCGGCGCTCACTCGCGCCTGGCTCGTCTTCTCATACCAAAAACATTAGTCTACCGCAACGCATATGCTAGCGAACGGCCTTGGAAATCAATTTGCTGTAGTGTCTTCGCTCGGTAATGAAGAAACATCAAATTCACGGGATGGCCCGGCTATATCCGCATTATCCATATGTTTTCCACTGTCCCTGATACCCGTTTCCTCACTGTTATAAGTATAGTATCTCTATCACTGTCTTTACTATCGTTCGCGTTGTTTCCTGTAAAAATAACGATTTCTTGATATGGTGCTTTAAATCATTGTACGGCGAATCTCACTCTCACTGAAACTGTCGAGAGCAGATTCCACGTCTTCTCTCTTCTTCTCTTTCTACTCCTAAAGTAGAAAATGAACACGATTCTCCTGATTGAATAGAATTAATTTCCTTATTCTGCAAATAGATCTTTTCGAAACACCCTAAGCAGCAATTACTACCTTAAGAACTGTTTTGATATTTTCAATGCCTTCTTTTGCTTCGCTTCATAAATTGATATACTTTTGCAACGACTTCACGCATTTGACTATAAAGGACGTCATTATGAAAGTTGTTCTGAACAGGCGGCATTGCAATGAACACAAGAAAATAGTAATCACTTATACAGAACTTATTACAAATAGCTGAACACTATTAGGGAAATGCAACTGAAAACTGGCACCTTGCGAAGACGAAGAGTCAAAGTCGATGTTTACCCAACTGGAGTAGGGCTGTCAACACGTTCTGGGAAGGGACACCCTGTCCCTAAAGGGAAAGGTTTAAGGAATGGACTCTTCCGGCCAGTTCTGAGACCTGACCTTGAGCGGCCACGCTAAAATAATTTCACTGTACCTTTAGGCTACCTAGGACCCACAATTGTATGAAATTAATTAGGACCCAAAATGCGAAGTATTTTGTATTTAATTCGTAATGTTTCGAAAAATCAAAACTTATCCATCATCAATAATTAAACTTTCATCATAATGTGCAAAATTCCGAGATCCTTTCTCATCATCAGGTATTAAAAAACACAATAAACAATATATTGCATCGCGTATTTTTCTCTGGATTCTTGTATCTCTATTTTTCTATGCTTTTTTCATTTATTTCGTTCACGTTCTCTTAATGAATCACTTTATTGGTGAGTTTTACATGAGTATAATTTACATACTGTTTTTATATAATTTTTATCTCATTTTAAATTTCCCGTATACGTACGTATATACGAAGTAATATATATAGTATAGGGAAAGGTATGTAATGCTGCGGAAAATTGATTTCGAGATTTCAACGGAAATACACGTTTTGAGATCCCTTGATACCGAAAAAGTGGCTCTTCAAAACTTCCTGCCGTCCGTCTGTCTGTCCGTCCGTCCGTCTGTCCGTCCGTCCGTCTGTCCGTCCGTCCGTCTGTTCGTCCGCCTGTCAGTCTGTGAACAACAGTAGCGCAGAAATCGTAAGTACGATTTCTTCCAAAATGAATATTCCACGGCCGATCTGGTTCCACTCGAGGCGCAGCGATTTTGAAAAAGTTTCTTCCAAATTTGGGGGTACTTTACATGAAGCCCCAAATTTTCAACATTTTCTCAAAAACGGCCCCAAATTTTTTCTTCAAATTTCTTGTAAGAATAGAGTAAAATACACTTATAAAGGTGGCATAGGTCCTATTTACGCGGTTAACTCTGAATTTTCGAAAGTTGCAAAAGTTTCAATTTTGTTCCGCGTCTTCCTACAACTACAAAATTGAAGAGAGATTTTTCCTCCAAATAAAATTTGTTCTCCAATGTGAGTTCTTTCATTAAGGCCATATATATATATATATATATATATATATATATATATATATATATTTTTTTGAAAATTGTAGTATTTTTTCGCGGGAAAAACTACGCGAAATATTTGTAATTTTAAAAAATCACAATCAAGGTTTTCCATACGGCTCCAAATCTATTCTTTAAACTTTTGGTTTGGATATTGATTATTGTTCTCTACGAGACGATATAAACGCCATATTGCTCTATTCTTTTGTTTTTTCAAAAATCCGAATCATGTAATTTTTTTGACTTGTCTCTCACGTCGTTGATATTTACATTAGCAGTGATTTTTTCACATTATTATATTAATGAGTACATGTGCTTTAAATAATGTCAAATAAAGTTTCTCGAACATTGAATAGTTTTCTGTGAAAACTTGCTCAAAATTCCGTATTTTCAGAAACGCACACTGCCATTTTCTCAAAAAGTCTTAAAATTAAAAAAAACATAAAAACAAATGTAATTTTTTGAAGATTTGTCACACCTTTAATATGCACATTTTCGGCAATTTGTAAACACTATTGTGTTAGTAAGGTTAAAATGCTTCAAATGAAGTGTTTCAAAAATTCAGAAATTGTCTGTGAAAAAGCGCTTCAAATTTCACATTTTTAGTAGCGCTTAAACGCCATTTTCTTTTCCTTCTTTCTCCAATTTTTTTTAATGAAAATTTCCATTTACGACGAAGTTTTAGTGTTCTTTAAAATTCTAAAATTAATATTTCTGTTCTAACATTGGGAAAGCAAAAAATTAAGAAAATGTTAAACAAATGTACTTTGAGCGGCGATAGATGGCAGCTGGTACGAGTATGCAATTCCGAATAGCTAGGCCAGACCCATGGAAAAAGAAAACTGATACGGGAAAGTCTGTGCCATTCTGTGGCACAACTAGTTACCTAACTTTATATCATTTTTACATTTCCGTATACATACGTATATACGGAGAAATATACGTAGTATAAGGAAAGTTATGTAATGCTGCGCAAAAAACGGCGAATTTTCGGCAGACACAACTTCATTTCCGGGCCCTGAAAACGAAAAAGTGGATAAAAGCAGTTGCTAAATTAAGAGAAAAAAACCCTAACACGTGGTATAACAAGAATCCCTGTTTTGTGGATCCTTGATACAGAAAATCCAATTGAATGCAAAACATCCGTCCGTCCGTCTATCCGTTCGGTGTAATGTGAACAACACTAGCGCCTAAATCCTGCGTACGATTGTTTCCAAATTGAAGACACCCCTGTCCGTCCGGTCTGAGTCGAAGCTCTGAGATCTTGAACTACATTCCTCAAAATTTGGGGGTACTTTACTTAAAGCCCCACGGACATTTTCAAAATTTTCTCAAAACGGCAAAAACTAAAACAATTGAAGATAGAGATTTTTACTTCTAATGAAATTTGTTCTCCGAAGTGAGTTCTTTTTTATTCCCATGTACATTTTTTTGAAAATTTTAATAGTTTTCGCACAATATTGCGTGAAATATGTGCAATTTTAAAAAAATTACAAAAACAAGATTTTCTCAAAAATGGCTCCAAATTTGTTATTTAAACTTTTGGTAATGATAGTGCCTAATATACTCTCTGAGATGGCATAAACGGGATATTCACCTTTTTTTCAAAAATTATAAAAATTTAATTTTTTGACTTGTGTCTCACGTTGTTAATAATTATATTAGCGGCGATTTGTTCACATTATTGTATTTATGAATACATGTGCTTTAAATAATGTCAAGTATAGTTTCTTGAAAACTCAACCGTTTTCTGTGAAAACTAGCTAAAAATTCCACATTTTCAGAAACGCTAAATGCCATTTTCTCAAAAATAACTCTAATTTTTTCAAACTTTTCGAATGTATAGTGCTAATTGCACTCTTCAATATGACGTTAAGTTCATTTTGGGTTCTTTTTGTTTGTTTTTTTCAAAAATTACACAAAAGTAATTTTTTTAAAGATCTCTCACATCGTTAATATGCACATTTCCAGCAATTTGTAAACACCATTGAGTTGTTGTGTTACAATTTGTAAACAATTATATTGAGTTGATGTGTTTTAAATGACTTCAAATGAAGTTTTTCGATATCACAAAAGATTCCTGTGAAAAAGAGCTTCAATTTTCTCATTTACAGTAGTGGTTATACGCCATTTTCTTTAAAAAATCTCCAAATTTTTCAAAGAAAATTGCCATTTAGGAGAAGGTTTTACTGTTCTTACATATTTAAATAATATTTTCTTTCTACTATTAGGAAACCGAAAAATTAAGAAAATCTCAAAAAAATATAGTTTGGGTGGCGATAGATGGCAGCTGGCAAGAGTATGTGTCAAGTCCAAATAGCTAGCCGAGACCAAAGGAAAAGGGAAACTAATGCGTGAAAGTCTGTGTCATTCTGTAGCACCACTAGTTACTATTCATTTTATACCTGGTCATGGAATCGAACTAAAATAAGACAAATTATTGTGTCGTCATAGAAGTAATATAAATTTGAATTTGCTCCAGATGGTCGAGATTGACGGAGTGTTTGCCAGATCAGTATCTGAGTCAGAAGGCACATGGGTTCTAATTTTGCTGTAACTATAGATCAAAATGTTCCCTTCCTTATCAGGCTTCTTGTGTCATATTGTAACTAATCTCTATGGGCCTTGCCTTGACCTCCCCCCCAACACACTCGCACTGCTTCTATATGGTCTTAAGTGCTATTCCACTACTTCATAAACCAGCAATAGTGTTTTCTACCAGCTAACGATTTCCGTTCCGAGACCCGAAATCCGATATTTAAAATTAACGAACCGGCACTTATATCACTACCCCACACTTGCATCGTACGGGTCGAACAGAGCCATCAAAAGAATCGAACCGAGCTATAAAATGGTAAATGCATGATAAAGAAACAATTGATACGATTGAATTGATAGGCTTTACAAATCCAAGAAGAAACGTGAAAAATTATTAAAAGTTAAAAATTCGAAAAAAAATATACAGACACTTCCCGTTCATTTATCGTAATTATCAATCTTTGTGATTCAAATTGCTTCACATGGTTTTCAATAAAGTTTCTAGAATTTTCAAATATTTCCTGTGACAACAGAGGATTTTGGCAAATAGTATTGCCCAAACAGGACTCGAATCGGCGAAACTTCCCTCGGAAGAGGTGTGCCAATGCTCGCTAATTAACGACTGAGACCACAATGGATATGTATGACATTTACTCTTATATATTAGTAATAGAGAATGGTGGTTTCAATCCTCGTGTTAGGAAACCGAAAAATACTGAGAATGTAAAAAAAATGTCCTTTGGGTGCTCAAAGAAGGTATCTGGGAAGATCATCATTCATAACAGAAAAACAAGTTCAATTTAGAGATTAGAAAATTAAGATCTCCGATAAAGCCTGAGCCATTCTATAGCACCACTAGTTTTTCTAAATTTAGCAACAGGGTTTTATCCACTTTTTCGTTACCAGATCCCAGCTATAAGATTTTTTCTGCCGAAAATTGGACGTTTCCGGCGCACGATTTCATAACTTCCGCTTCTTACGAAGTATTCGTCAGGCAAGAAAGTAATAATAATTTCGGAACGGTTAGGGATATGTAAGTTGATCGCATGCGTTCTGGTTGTATTGCAATGAGCATTGCAATTTAACATTGAAATACTCATAATTTTACTCAAATTGGTTCGTACAGATTTACATAAAACAACAATTGATTTGACATGACATACGTTTCAGAAATCGAATAACAGAGTTGAAAAATTGTTTAAAAGATGCAATTTGGGAAAACACTGACAAGTCCTGTACATATATATATATATATATATATATTATATATATATATATATATATATATATATATATATATATATATATATATATGCATTTATTCTATTCGCGAGTAGAAGTATTTCAAATGATTTTCAATAAAGTTTCTACACTCTTCAACGTGTTTTCTGCAACAACATATTCATCAATTAAAATCCCTATCTGGGATTCGAACTCGGCGTCTTCCGAAGCGAAGCATTCAGCCCAACGCGCTTTTACCATCTTCGCCATTGAAGTGAGAGGCGGACTTATTACTTATATTTTAGTCAAAACGTAATCGTAACGGCTCTGTCATTAGGAAGCTGGTAATTGTCAACAAGCGAAAAACATGTCTTTTGGGCGACAAAGATAGGCAGCGGTGAACGGCGTACTCCAAATCATTTAACCGACGATCGACATTAGAAAAATAACAACTGCGAGAAAGGCTGTCCTATTCAATAACACCATTCGTTCATTTATTTAGTTATCGTCCCTTATTGCACACGTGGAGAAAATTGAAAGAAAAAAATTGGAGCGGTTTTTGAGATTTCTTTTTCTAAATTTGAAGCGAATATTAGGGAAAAACGACTGTTCTTTTCAGAAAATTCTACATAACCTTTTTAATAAGCTAGTTTTGTACAAGAGACTTTGTCTGAGGTAAAAATCGCTATTTGTAGTTTTAAAAATATTTTTTTGCAATTTTCAAAATACCAAGTATTTCCCAGAAGTAGAACTAAGACCATTTTTTATCGTCCCTCATTGCATAAGTGAAGAAATTTTAAAGACAAAATTTGGAGCGGTTTTTGGGAAAAACATTTTTTTGTACATTTGAAGCGCAATTTACGCAAAAACTACTCGTTTTTCAAAAAAAACTGGTACATGACTTTATTTAAAGTGTTAATTTAGTACAACCGACTTTGTCTGAGGCAAAAATCCTTATCTTCAATTTTTCAGTTTTTAAATAGTTTTTTTTTTTGCAATTAAAAAAAAATTGAGGATATCAACGAAAATCATACCAACATCATTCCCTTAAACGTCCTTCGCACTATTCAACAACAAAATTTAATCAAAAAATTTGGAGCCATTTTCCTTTAACTTTGAAAATATCCGACGGGCTTCATGTAAAGTAGCCCCAAAAATTGAAATATCGGTTTCAAATTCCAGGAGCCTTGACGCTAGTAAAAACAATTGGAGGATATCAATTTTGAAGAAAATCGGCTGAAAGGTTCAGGCGCTAGCGTTGCCCACAGACGGACAGACGGACGTTTTGACGTCAATCGATTTTGTAGTATCAAGAAGCAACAAAACATGGTGTTGACTACACCTTGAGAGAGAGAATTTTTTTTGTAAATTTAGCAACAGGTTTTATCCACTTCTTCGTTACCAAACTTCGTACTTCGTACTTCGTACCCCTTTTATAAGTTTTTTTCTGGCGAAAATTCCCCGTTTTCCGGCGCACGATTACGTAACTTTCTCTTTTTACGAAGTATTGGAAAGGCGAGAAAGTAAAAAGAAAATTATTTATTTAGAATTTTCAGAATATTCTAGAATGATCCGAGTGAAAATAGTCTGTTCGTCGTGAGTAATCAATTGAGCAATTGACCATAAGGTGCTCTTCTTGCATCATGTGTGCCATACAACTCCCCCAAAATGTGCTTGGGGTACTTAACTCCTCCCCCTCCTACATTTTTCCGATGGTCCTCTTACAATGCTTCTGATCGCTAGGTATATAGCTATTAGTCTAGTCAGAAATTATATTCTGACCATATAGATAGCTATTTTATTAGTGTACCTACAAATCCGCCATTGTCCGGACTCGATACCTCAGACCTCCAGGTCAGACTCACAGCTGTAACAGTTCATATATGTTCAATATAAATAACGGTTCAACTCATACAAGTTTGCATGTCTCGTTTAGAACATTTCAGCACCTGCTCCCATTCGGACCCAGACTGTTGGGTTGGTGCAATTGAATGGCCGGTTTTAGAATTTTGAATTTCTCGTCTCAAGAAATTACTTTTTCTTCTGACAGATGGCTCTGTAAACATGTTGCATGTAAACATACATGTTCTAGAGAGGAAATAGTGCTCAGTGGCCTCTGTGTATACAGTTTGCTGTTGCAGTTTATTATGAACACAGTGTTCCAGTGTATACGTTATCGCTGATGGAAAGAAAACACATTCGTGTAATTTATTTGTACGAGTTCAAACTCAATCACACTGCAACCGAGACATCTCATTAATGTAGCATTTTGTGAAGGCACAACAAGTGAAAGAACGACAAGAAGATGGATAAATTGGTTCCTCATGAATTCACAGAAACAGACAGCATGAGACGATTGGAGATCTGACAACTTTACTAAACAATGTGAAGCCATATACTGCGATTTTTCTAGGAAGGTCTCTCAAGATAACTCAAATCCCATCTTCGCGATGGAATATGTCACGGCATTTTGCATCTTATTTGGCATGGCATTTATTATGCATGGCATTTATTGATTTTGTTAAAGCCTTTGATAATGTTGATAGAAGGAAACTTTGGGACATTATGAAAAACTATGGCTACCCTACTCATCTTATAGAAACAATTAAAAGCATGTATAATAATTCAAAAATAATTATTAAGACAGATTCCATTAAATCAGAAGAAATTTTAATTAACAAAGGCGTTCGACAAGGATGTTCAATGTCGCCGACGCTTTTCAACATATATGTAAATGACATATTTCTGAGATGGAAACAAAATATTAAAACAGGAATAAATTGACTAAGAAAAATATTTTAAACCTTCTACTTTATGCAGATAATGCTGTCATAATCCAAGAAACTGAAAAGGATCTACAGTATGCCCTACACCACTTAAATCAGCTATGCAGCTCTTACAACGTAACCATCTCAAAAGACAAAACCAAAATATTAGCGTTTTGGGGAAAAGAGATTATCCGTTCAAAAATAATTCTAGACAATGTAAGTTTAGAACAAATTTTAATTACCTAGGATGTGACACGGAAGGACAAAAAGACATTGATAAAAAATTAGCAAGATTTCACTCCATCTGTGGGACCATACACAGAACTCTTAAAAACAAGACCCGAAAAGATACCAGAATAAAATTTTACAAAACATTAGCTCTCCCGATATTGCTTTATGGCAGTGAATATTGGGTTCTAACGCAGAAAAGAATAAGCAAAATTCAGAGCTCAGAGATGAAGTTCCTTCAAAGAACAAAAGGCTGCATCTTAGAAGACCAGATAAGAAATGAAGAAATCAGGAGAGAATTGAAAGTGAATAGCGCAAACAACATAATGGAATTAAACAGGAAAAAGTGGCTGCAGCACTTAGAAAGAATGGAAGAAACAAGACTGCCAAGATTAGCATATTTCTACAAACCGAGAGGGAAAAGAGATGTGGGAAGACCCACGAAAAGATGGAAAGATACAGTGGAGACGGAACAGGCGTAAGCATAACCCGTGAAGTGTAGAAGAAGAAGATTTTGCATCTTTCTCAGTCGTTCCGCTAGATTTCGCACGATCGCGACCGTATGAAGCAGGGCTTGCGATCATGCGACTTCTACCGGCAAGACCGAGAAAAGACGCGAAATGCCGTGACATATTCCATCGCGAAGATGGGATTTGAGTTATCTTGAGAGTCCTTCCTAGAAAAATCGCAGTATAAATGCTTACAAATTCTGCCAGGAAATAGAGAATATGCACAAACACTGTACACTAAACAGCCCGCATTAGTTAATAGGCATGGAGGTTTGCTGTTACACGACAACGCCAGACCTCAAGTCGCAAAAGAAATAGTTGAAAAACTCGCCATGTTGGACACTGAAATTCCCCTTCATCCTCCGTATTCTCCAGACATCTTACAAACAGATTATCACCTCTTCAGACATCTGGAAACATTTTTAGTGGGCACAAACTTCAAAGAAGCATCAATTAAAAACAATTTATAAAGTTTATTGACTCACGATCTCCAGATTTTTTCAAAAAGGAATATCTCCACTCGTTTCACGTTGGTAGAAGTGTGAGGAAGTGAATGGAAATTATTTTGATTGAATATGTATCTTTTCAATAATAAGAAGAATTGTAATTTGCAATTTCTTAACGGCCAATTCATTTGCACCAACCCAATAGCGTGTCCGGTCCTTCAGTTGCTCACCTTTTTCCAAATGTGGACAGGTTGTTTTCTGCCTTATTAAATATTAGATATTATGAAACAGTAACCAGATTTCACTGATATTTCTCTATTACTCACTCACCTCACTTTTGCGAAAATGTTTGATGAATGTTTAATCCAATTTTTATAACTACTTACCAGTGGCGTAGCGTGACTCACACGTTTAGGGATGCTCAACAATAACACACAAAATGTCACTATCAACTACTTCATCTAACAGGCGAACGCAACACAAGGCAGATACTCTGAGACTACTTCCACGATCTCGATTGCTTACGACGGTGTAGGCGCTTCCCACAAAATCCTCACAGCAGTCAGGGCTGCCGATGTCTTGAAAGCAAATTATACAATGGCTCAGCTTTAATTCTTATACGCGAATGGCAATAAGACCATTTGTTAATTTATACATTGCAGACTTAAATAATATGTAATCTATTTAAGAGATAATACAATTTCTTGGATATTAATTAAGAAATAGTAGTCAGGCACTATTTCTACAGTTTGTACCCATGACCAAGCGGGGACTCCCGAGTGAGAGAGAGAAAGATAATTTACTGAACGCCTGAAGTGTGCTGCGCTCTCGTGCACAAACGAGGTTCTTTCCGCAGTAGACGCTAGCGTAAAGCAGTCGGGTTTCTCTGGGCCAGGGGTGAAGAGGGGAGAGGGGAACCTCGCCATCTGCGCATGCGTCATTGCTCGTCGCAATCTGGCGGCACACGCTGAAGTATTTTAGCTTTCAAGCAATCAGAGGCCAGCTTCAACAGCCCGCCGAATTCAAACATAGGAAATCAATTTACAATTAATACAAAACGTGTTTCACTCAACAGACCACTTGTAAGATTATCAGTACAGTATTTAAGGTTCTTATATACGGGGATGCTCAGCATCTCAGTGTCCCCTGACGCTACGCCACTGCTACTTACGTACAATATTTAAATTTTGAAGTTTTTAAGGGATAAATAAGTTATAAAACACTTCAGCAACAATAGGTTGTTAACATCTGTGAAGGAGAGAGAGGGGGAGGGAAGGAGAAGGGGAGAGAGAGTGAGGATGAGAGAGAGGGAGACAGAGGAAGGGAAGAGGAGAGGGGGAGAGGGAGAGACAGGGGAGGTGGAGAAAGGAAAGCAGGGGGAGAGAAAGAGAGAGATATGGATATGGGCGAGAAAGTGGGGAAGAGAGGGAGAGAGGGAGATATGGTGAGAGCTGGAGAGGGAGAAAGAAGAGGGTGAGTGGGTGAAGGAGAAAGGGAGAGGGAGAGAGAGGGGAAGAGCAGAGAGGAAAGAGGGGAAGATATGGAGGGAGAGGAGGAGAAAGAGAGGAAGAAAGAGGGAGGGAGAGGAAGAGAAAACGAGAGCGAGTGCCAGAGCGAGAGCAAGAGAGCGAGAAAGAGCGAGTTTGTTTCTCTCTTGTGAAATTTGGTTTCCTGGACCAGGGATTTTTTGATTTCCCTGATTTAGAGAATCGCGAACAGATTTTCAGGATACGATACCAATCATGAACCCGTATTCTGAAGAAAAACCCAGAGACGGCGAGTATCGTACGTCTTATCACACAGAGGGGATGGAGGGCACCTTTATCGACGCCTTGTGGTTGTATACCCATAAGGCGTATGACGGGTGGGGTTCTCAGATCGCTCTATCCTCTTACGACTTGAACCACGTCCCTGCCACGGACGTATGTAAATTGGGGACCAAATAAATTCTTCATATTTTCTCGAAAAACTTACTAATTCTACATGTAAATTGGAGACCAAATCAACCCCGGTTAGCAGGGCCGGATTAACAATCTGCGGGGATCTAAGCAGTAAATGTTTTGGGGCCCCATTGGTCAATTTTTTATCCGAATGTATACATTAATCTCCAATTTTAATTTAAGATCTATCTATATATGCCTATTGTAGTTTTGTTCATAAATTTATGGCAAATTGCAATATAACTTAACTAAAAATGAATACAATATTTATGCATTTCATTTATCAATAAATATACATTCATTAATAATTTTGGTTTACACCTGACTATTCGTACGTATAGTAAATATATGAAATATAACTCATTTAACTCTCTTTCTACACTTTTAACGAGCAAATTTTTTTATTAACCCATCAAAATTTAAGCGACGCATAGTACCAGATTCAATTGACAGTAAAGCCAATGAACTCAATTAACCTTATCGCATTGTAGTCCTCAGAGGATTTTTTCCCCTTTTTAACCGTGAATAAGATCGCTCTCCAGAGCAGTTTTTTATCATCAATGTTAAAAAACATTCTAAGGCAGATTTATAAGTTCGGAAAAACTGTCTGGAGTTTATCATTTATAATGGTTTTATAGAAATCAGTAAAATAACATGATTCAAATCCATATCCTCAGGATACGATGCGAGAAGTGTTTCAGCCTTAAAGTGCGATTATTATTTAGCTGCCTTTCAAGGCTCATTTTCACGATGGAATATGTCACGGCATTTCGCGTCGGTCGTGCCGCTAAATGTAGCACGATCGCGACCGTATCAAGCAATACCTGCAATCATCTGTATCTATTCCTTGTCCAACGAGAGAATGAAGTGGATGTCAACAAATGCACGTGTGTTTGAAATTGCTGATTGGCTGTAAATCCATGAAACTCACTCTTTGCACTTTTTTCAGTCTACGCGTAAGAAAATAGTTCCGTGAAATTCAACTAACTGAATGCTATATACAATAGAACAAGCGTAATCATACGTAGAAAGCAGAAACATAATCACTTATTTACTTTAAATTATATGAGTTGATACGTGAAATGTAAGGACAAGCGAAAAATATCTGATGGCACATATCACGCGAGGAGCAGTTTCCTTCTAATGGCGAATCGCGCAACACGTGTGTATACCGCTTAGTGAGATTTGTTTTCAGTTCATTAATGCTAATGACAGTGTAAATGAATGTGACTTGTGGAATGCAAGAGTGTCAAGATCGATTGTTAAGAGTTGTGCGTACAATTTTCTAACTATTTATTGAAACGATAAGTGTCATGGCTGAACACTCGCCTCCCTCACCAACACGGTCTATTATTATTAATCATCCACGGGGAAAGCCGATTAGAAGTGGTGAGAAAACTATTATTTTAAATGTATTTAATTCCTTACGCAAGAAGCACTCGGAACTGTCAGTGGATGACATTGTGAAATTAACAGCAGAATTTACTGGGTTCGACGCCACAAGTATAAGCATAAGCACAACCACAGCATAAGAAAGGAAAAACTGTCACCAGGTAAGGTAACCAATCCTAAAAGAAAGAAACAACACCCTAGACCTGTGTTAGATGGTAAGTGCGATGAATTTGTTAGGTCAGCGATTCGTCGAAAAGTGCACGATTTTTTCTTAAGGCCTCCAACCGTCAATAAAGTGTTGACAGTTGTAAACAATGATCCTGATCTGACCAATTTAAAGAGATCTTCACTCCATTCTGTGCTACTGGAAATAGGTTTCGAATTTATTAATAGAAAGAAGAAAAGTGTGATAGAAAATCGAGATGATATTGCTCTGTGGCTTACGAAGTCCCTTCGAAAAATGAGAGAATTCAGGCAGCAAGGTTGCAAAATTTATTTTTTAGACGAGACGTGGGTTAACGAGGGCCACGTGACACCAAAATCATGGAGTGATAAATCTGTAAAATCTAAAAAACAGGCTTTCTTATCAGGCTTAAGCACAGGTTTGAAAACTCCATCTGGGAAGGGTCAAAGACTTCAGGGTCACTCCATCTGGGAAGGGTCAAAGATCCTGCATATTGACAGTGACGACGGTTTTTTTGGATGGTGGGGAGCTTGTGTTTTAATAAAAAAAAAAAGGTGATTATCATCATGAAATGACTGGCGAAGTTTTCAAGTGTTGGTTCCAGAAAATTATCCCCAAATTAATGCCAAATAGTGTTGTAGTAATGGATAATGCTCCTTACCAGTGTTAGATCGCAATATATTCCCAGTAAATGTTGGAGAAAATCTGACATTATTACCTGGCTTCAATCTAAAAACATTCCTCACCAATCTAGTATGATAAGACCTGAACTTCTAGAATTAGTTTCACAACAAGGCAAACAGTACGAATCATATGTAATTGATAATATGGCCCGAGAAGCAAGCCATACTGTCCTTGGGTTACCTCCTTACCGCTACTTCTTAAATCCTATAGAACTGATATGGAGTCAGGTTAAAGGTTACGTAGCCAGACACAACACCACTTTCAAGCTTCCAGATGTGCAAAACTTGGTGTTTACAGCTTTCCGTGAGGTTACATCGGAGAAGTGGAGTCAGTGTTGTGAGCATGTAATTCGGGAAGAACAGAGAAAATGTGACTTGGAAGGTGTTTTTGATACTGTTGTTCACAGGGACCGAAAAGGTATTAATACCGGTAAAAATACCGGTAAAATACCGGTATTTTTTTCATACCGGTATAAAATACCTTTATTCTTTTATACCGGTAAAATACCTTTATAGGACGTCTATACCGGTATGGACGTCCATAAAGGTTATACCGGTATTTTCAATGGAAATAGTGCCGCGTGCCCCACACCCGCGCCACAAACGCGCACGCGCCCCCAAACGCGTGCCACACGCGCTCGCGGCAAACCCATGCGCGCGCTAACCACACGCGCGCGCCCACACACGCGCGCGCCAAACACATGCGCCCCAAACACATGCGCGCGCCAAACACGCGCGCGCACCAAACACGCGCACCAAACACGCGCGCGCGTCAAACACACGCGCGCGCCCAACAAACGCACGCGCCAAACAAACGCGCGCGCCGAACAAAAGCGCGAGCCTGACAAACGCGCGCGCCAAACAAACGCGCGCGCCGAACAAACGCGCGCGCCGAACAAAGGCGAGCGCCAAACAAACAAGCGCGCCGAACAAACGCGCGAGCCTAACAAACGCGCGCGCCGAACAAACACGCGCGCCGAACAAACGCGCGCACCGAACAAACGCGAGCGCCGAACAAACGCGCGCGCTGAACAAACGCGCGCGCCGAACAAACGCGCGCGCCGAACAAACGAGCGCGCCTAACACACGCTTGTACCTCCCATACGCGCGCTACACACTTATGCGCTATACACTCACGCGCTATATACACACGCACTTTCTTTCTCTTTTTCTCTTTCGTTCTCTTTCGATTTCTCCCTCCCTCTCTCTCTCTCTCTCTCTCTCTCTCACACACACACACACACAAACACACACAGAGTACACACACACACACACACACAGAGTACACATTCGGCAAAGCTCATATTTCAATTCTACTCACTGCGAAAAGAAATTAATAGCGTGGAGTATATAGGTCGAGTGCGTTATCCTCTGCCGAACCGGACACGCCCGTGGGTCGAAACGCTGACCTCCGGAAAATGCCTACGCAACGGCGCAGCCCCTCGCAGTTCTTACAAAGGGAAACTGATTCCGAGAATCGGAATGCGCCAAGGAACGTTGCGTGAAGTCGTATCAACCGATGTCAGATTTCTATCGCCTTCGTTCCTTCACAACTGATGTCGAAGGTTATATCCTGGCAGAGGCCGCAGGCCCGACCACGCGCGGCGATGTCTGCACTTCGAGAGGCGGCACGTTGCAATTGGTTTAAAAACTACTTGCCATACTTCACAGCACTTAAATTTCATATTTATGTGTTTTGAGGGTGAGGATAGGACAAGGAAGAGGAAGGAAAGATCGCGCGCGGGCCGAGGAGAATTCTAGCGGCCGGCTGCTCTGATCGGTAGTTTTCCTTGGTTTCTCCGATCAATATCAGAGGAATGCCGGAGCAGTACCCTAATAGACGGGCCACAGACCGCGCGCGATCTTTCCTTCCTCTTGTCCTATCCTCACCCCTTCACTTACACTTACACTAACATGCATTACACTACCATACATGCCGGAAGACCGCGCGGGAGCTTTTGCCGGCTGGGGAGGGGGGTGGGAGATACCTGGATGAGGGAAATCCCGCTAATCGATTGTACGTCGGCGCCTGATCTTGCCATGCAATAACTGCCACCTCTCGTAGAAAACGCATGCACTGCACTTACGGGGTTAGCAATTGCCGCGCCCGGAATCACTTATAATCATTCAATCGTTAATAGGAACACACTCTGACTAGTCTCCTGAGGTCTAATAGTGTAGAGCGTGAAAGAGTGTGTATTTAAGGCGAAAGGATTAGGAACAAAAGATAATGTCCGATCAGTGGCCCGTTCGGACTCCCAAGCGCGCGCGTTCGCGCCCAACCCACGCGCGTTTGCGCCCCCACACGCACGTTCGCGCTCTCACACACGCGTTTGCACCCCCACACGCGCGTTCGCGCCCTTACACGCGCGCGCGACCACACGCGCGTTCACGCCCTAACGCGCGCGTTCGCGCCCAACACACGCGTGTTCGCCCACGCGCCCCAACACACCATTTTCTTGAGAAAATACCGGTAAAATACCTCTATTTAGAGGTATTTTACCGGTATATACCTCTAAAAATACCGGTATTTGACGTCTATATACCGGTATTTTTAAGGTATTTTGAATAAAGGTATAATAGATGTAAAGGTATTTTCTATACCGGTATAAATACCTTTACCGCTATTATTTCGGTATTCGGTCCCTGGTTGTTGATTCTTTAATAATCAACCTCGGGAATAGCTCGAGTTCCTCTGAAGATTCAAGTCTGGAAGGGATAGAGCCACTGTCAGATTCAGAGTGAACATCGTTTTTTTCAAGTAAGTTACGTCTAAATTTCATGTTCAATATAAATATTGCGTAAATGTTTGCCTTCTGTGTATTAACAAAAAACTTGGCATTTCATAGTCAAGACATGGACAGCCTGCGAGTTTCGTTATGTGCATGAATTTCGTAGTCTTATTGGCAATACAGTTACATCACTATTAACATTAAAAATTAATATAATTCATTCAAAAACACTAATAAATAATTTGTTGAATGAATTATTCCTTTGTGTGCTTCGATGTCGTTCCCTGTCTTGCAATCTTAGGTTTGTTTCGCACACTGCAGATTTTGATACACTGAAGGATATTGTGCAACGTGTGGATAAACTTGAGATTGCCACAGCGAGCGCGGCGGTGACAGCAGAGCGTTGACAGCTGTTAGATTACAGTAGAGGCCTCGGAGCACGCGCTTCGGCGGAGGGATATATGCCGGTTTGTTTACGTCTTACTTCATTCTCTCGTTGGACAAGGAATAGAGACTCTAGGAGAATAACGATATCAGCGCCCGTAAGTCAATAATAAACTTGAACTTAAACAAAAGGCCGGTTGGTTTGAATCTTTTGGATAGAAAAATATAATCCCCCCCAAAAATTGATATTTTTGAACTCATAAATATTAAAACATAATAAGTGCATATAAGCAAACACACACACATACTCATCGTCATAAAAAAGCTGCACCCACCAGAAGGACGAGGCGGATTGCGATCATTGTTGGCAGGCAGGTAGAGGGTACCACGCATACAAAATTATTACATTTTCACATTTGTAGGACCAATATTTACTGCGCTGCAGGGCCACAGACTGTATATGTTAGTTTGGCGTGAGGTCGCCATGTTGGCAACACACGCGTCCAGACGACATGGCATGGAGTTGTATAGGTCTCTAATGGAGTCCTGTTCTAGTCCATGTCTGAACCTGCGCGCTCAGTTTCTTGCAGATTGTTGGGTAGGGGTGGGGTCCTGTTCGCACGCTCCGTAGCACCCCAGCATTCTCGATCGGGTAGAGGTCTGGTAATGACGTGTGATAGAATACCACAAATCGCTCGTCGTGGCGCTCGCAACTCCGCCTCCAGACACGGACCCGGTGGTCGACGCTATTAAGACAGAAGCGGGACTCGTCGCTAAAGATGACCCGCTGCAAGTCTGCATGGCCCCAGGTCCCGTCGTTCCCGACACCAGGCGAGTCTATAGCGACGTTGCTGGGGTGTGAGGGGCAGGCATCGTAACGGGCGGCGTACGGCGAGCCCTGCGTTGTCCAACCGCCTGCCAATGGTACTGGCACTTACAGGATGTGACAAGCCAGACTGCACAGCCTGCTGAAGCACCGCGAAGCACCTATCGTTGCTGTGGATCTGTTCGCCCGTGGCGGACCATCTGTCGGTCCTCCCTCCTCATGGCGCGTGGTGGACGTCCAGATCCTGCATTTCGTGTGTGCATGCCTTCCTCAATCCATTGCCGCCAACAGCGGGCGCGACACGGCGCAATACGGCAACACGGCAACCAGCCTCCCCGCAGACCCCACGATGCGGCCCCTCTCGAAAGCTTCTATCTGGACAACCGGCTGTCGAGCGCGTCGCCTAGTCATAGTGTACGTGCAGGTGATGCTCTGGCGACGTTACACGATGTCCAATGGCCGTTTGAGGCCCTCTTTTGTCGCCCGGTGGGCGCGATGTCAATGCCCCTACCCCCGACCATCCAGTACGCGGCCGACCGTGAAAACGAAATCATTGGCTTAGCTAATGGTGTGCAAAATACCCACCGAGTTTGCAGCGGATCAGTAGGGTCCTTCGGGGTGCAGTCTTTTTTATGACGATGAGTGTGTGTGTGTGTGTGTGTGTGTGTATGTATGTATGTATGCATGTATGTATATATATATATATATATATATATATATATATATATATATATATATAAAATTTAGCTAGATAATATTGCTATTTTTTAAAATGTTAACAATCATCAATAAATCTCATCTTTTGAAGGGCCCCGAATTTGACGGGGGCCCAAAGCAATTGCTTAGTCTGCTTGTGCTGGTAATCCGGCACTGCGGGTAAGTCGAGACTGATTGAGAAGGTAAGCGCGTTAAGGGGCTCGCCGCCGCCCGCTCACCGTGCTGTACAGCTTTTCCTTATGCCGCACTGAAAATCTTCCAGACTCTCTCCTATATCAAAAGAAAAGCAGAGAAAGCACTAGAAGAGTGTTCAAATTTCATTATCAGCGTTATAGATTATTAACAGAGAAAGGAAGAACAAAAATGGCAAGAGAAGTAGAATTCAGTCAATCAACGAATAATTCAATTGAATGAAAACCAACTTTAACCAAACCATATCTCGAAAGAAATATGCCAATTCTAAATCTGGAAAATTGATAAGAGAGTTGTGTTTTAAAAATAATGACTATGAAAATGTTCTTCGACAGTAGTGTGACCTTCCATTTTTACCTGGAAGGCATGAGGTAGTCGGTCCTCAATTTACGTATGCCCTCCTCTGAGCCGGTCCCCTAATGCATATGTGTTAAATTCCAATTTTCCTTCTGATCCCCAATTTACATACGCCGCCTGCCACTCTCTTCATAGGCAGAGCTTACGAGTGCGACCGAGTGAAACCTCCCGAATGGCGCAGCAGTGGAAAGCAATTAAGTTAGTATATTGAAATCATAATATTTTAGTCCCATAAACAGACGCACACACAGGGATCAGGGGCGGCTCCAGAGACCATTTTGAAGGGGGGCACAAAATTTTTGAGTGGGGAATGCAGGGGCTGTGAAAGAGAACTGGAGACTATGCATAATTTAAAAATGGAGAAACCAATATCTTTTTTACTTTTTTAATTTCAATCACACAATGCAAGTCATTGAATACAACATTTTAAATAGAAACAAAATGTATATTTGTAGTTAATTTTAAGACTTTAGAAATATATTTATAGAGATTTTAAGGCAATCGCCTGGTCTGGAATAGTATGTTTTTGTGCACTACTGTGCTCTGTAGGCGAACCGGAGGAAACGTATTTAGACTCGAAGTTCAACAAGTCTTCAGCAGACAGATCTAGACATGCTGCAAGAAAACATTTGCAAAGGTGTCACCGATGCATAATTTAAATTTGTGCAGCAGGTTAAGTAACGTAACATCCTTCGTACCAGCCTTGGACACACTATCTTGTGTGAAAATTGGCAATACGTGTATTTACGAACCACGTGCTTTGTACTACTTTGTAATGGTTATACAAACATTTCGCTTGCAAATATACTGGTCTTGAGATGTTTCATTTTTGACTTTAAATTATACCATAATCAAAAGTGGGGCAAAATCTCTGTCATCTAGAATCTAATCTGACAGAATATTTAAAATCAATTAATAGTTATTTCAAGATAAATGGATTGAAATTAAACAATGATAAAACTGTGTTAATCATTTTCAAGTTTCTTCATTTCTACACCAAAACATTAAAGTGGAAGTAGACTACGAACAGTGATCGAACATAACTTTTTAGGAATATTCATAGATCAAAACCTAACTTATAACAAACATGTTGACACATCTTGTAATTACATAAATACCAATTTATTCCTCTTGAGTTACTTTTCCAGATTCCTGGAAACAAATGCACTTCTTTCAATCTATTAACTTGTTATATTAACTAGTTGACTGAGGAGTCGCCGACGCTGCAAACTATTTTAAAAGTAAATTCATGTGTTGCAAATATCTTTCATACTTCATTCCTTTCATGCGTAGCTTTGTCCAAATATGTCCTTAGAGTATCTGGCATTGGACTTACCAATGAATCGTAGTATCTGTTAATGTTATACTCCAGTTCAAAAGTTTCCAACACTCAATGGCCTTGAATATTAACTCCAAACGGGAAATGAACTGGTCATATTGCAATTTCAAAGTTATAATCGCCGTCAAGAAATACCGGTATATGAATGATGCGACAGCACAGCAATAATTTTTTACGTTTTGTTTTCTAATATGAACATAAATGATCACTTGTAAGCTACTGTTCTGCGTTATTCTCTAATGCTAATATAATACCATTCACCATTAGTCCGGAAATTCTGACGAAAACTTTCTACAACTATATTTGATTCCCCTGAGTTGCTTAAAACTGTTATATTTTTGTCCCCTATTATAAGATATTAAAACTCCACAAGCTCGGTCTGATGTTTGTTCTGAAGGTGAATATATAAGCATTTAAAGGTTACTATTATGTTATGTTTATGTGTATAAGTTGTAAGTCACATTAAATTGAAAATCGATTTTTGTACGCTTAAGAAATGAATTGTTAGGTATTTACTGTTCTTGTTTCCTTCATATTAACTCACATTCTTCAAATTTAATGTTCCAAGGCAAGATGCAAATTCTTGATACGAAATACACATGAAATACTTCACACTTCACTACAACTAAAATACTTCAGAATTTACAACACATTCTGCCGGGCGATATTCATTTAGTTTTTTCTCATTTGTCAAAAATCAGTGTTGCCATCCTCGTGGAACAAAATTATGGTGTCGTGGACTGAAAATAACCACGGAATAATGCGGTTTAATCAACGCCATCAGCATAGATCTATTTAGGTGGCGTTGGTTTCATTCCCGTCATACTCACTAGGGTAGTAGATCCAAAACACGAAAATACACTTTTTTGACAATTTCTGGGAATGTTATGGTCGGATCGAAAACAAATTATCAGTTCCCCAACAGGGAACCGAGACGCGTTCAATGACACTTCATTTGTCTTGATTGGTGTACGGGAAGTGGTCTAGCAGCAAGGCACGGAAATCTCCCCCCACACGCGCGGTATAGGCTTTACACTTGCATGAAAATGGCGAGCAATATTACTTCACAAGAAAAGTTGCCAATGTAAACATTGCAGCAATTAATATTTCTGATGTTAGCCGTCCTCGGAAAGATATTGCCGGCTGTTGCTGGGACTAGAATTTGATTGAAGTTTGAGCAAGATATTGCTGGAAGAAGCCAGTGATGACCACAGTCACTTTCGCAGGAAGTACGGTTAAGGTAGTACATTGACGTATTATTTTGCATTGTAATACGTATGCGTTTTCTGAAAAAATTGGTTTGTGGAAAATGTTTAGTACAATAAAAGAAGTAGTAATACAGTAGTCCCTCAACATTCGTGGAGAGATAAACAGAAAACATCGCGAATGTTAAATCCACGAATGTTGAGCCTTGTCTTTGAATGATGGAAGATGGATGATGAATGAAGAATGATGAAAGATTTCCCAAAATTAGGAAATAAAATAATTTTTGAAATTTATTTCAAAGTTGAAAGTGATTGGATATAGGATTTGGTAATTTGTTTCATCACCTTCCTCATTGTTCTAATATCCAAATATGGAAGAGTTGTTGCTTCTATTCTCTCTTAAATTGGAAGTTAACACCATGTTCAGATCACTTTCGAATGCCAGTTTCATCAGAACTTGTCGATTTTAGAACGCTTTTGACACTAAGTTTAAACATGTCACTTTTCAAACACTAAACGTCAAAGTTCACAAAGTGACGAAAACGAAGCGCAGTCAATCCGAGCGGCTTTTATGTTTGTCAGGAAATTATAGAAAAAACTACTCATCATTTTCAAAAATTCAACATGACCTTATTTGAAGATCTGTTTTTTAATGAGCATATTTCATTAAGAAAAACAATCGTGTCTTCACAATGTAGTTGTAGAAAGACACCGAAATTTTTTAAATTTCTAAGTTTTGCAAATCAGGCATTTCACGAACATGAAAGCTTCACCATTCTCTTAAGATTCCTTTATGCTATCTCAGATTCCAATTTAATCAAAAACGATGTGTGGTTTTTAAGAAAAAAATGGTTAAAGAAAATAAAAAATGTCTATGTTCGACACAATTTTTCGAAAAAATACTTGTTTTTGAAAAAATTGAACATGATCTTATTTAAAGACCTGTTTTTTATGAACACATTTCATTAGAATAAAAATTGTGTCTTCATAATTGTAGTTTGTAGGAAGATGCCGAAAAATGTGAATTTTTTCAATTTTCGAAAAATCAGAGTATTTAACCAACGTAAGACCTACGCCATTCT
>JAHLJT010009355.1:66318473-66366779 GCA_031308135.1 Acheta domesticus
GCCGTTTTTAACAAAATGACGTTAGGGGCGCTAATGTGAAATTTTGAAGCTCTTTTTCACAGAAAATTTTTGAGTTTTTATAAAAACTTCATTTGAAGTCTTTGAAGCATTTTTCTTATTCACAAATATAATAATGTTTACAAATTGTTGGTAATATGCATTTAATATTGAGTGATCTTTCAAAAAAATGCATTTGTGTAATTTTTGAAAAAAACAAAAAAATCTCAAAATGAACTTGTCATATTAAAGAGTGCAATTAGCACTATCCGTTCCAAAATATTGAAGCTATTTACGAGAAATGGCTCTGAGCGTTTTCGGAAATTTGCGGAATTTTGAGCAAGTTTTCACAGAAAATGGTTGAATTTTCGAGAAACTTTACTTGACATTATTTAAAGCACAAGTACTCATAAATATAATGACGTCAACAAATCGTCGCTAATGTAAATATTACGACGTAAGAGACAAGTCAAAAAATTACATTTTTGCGATTTTTGAAAAAACAAAAGATAGAGCAATATTGAGTTTATGTCATCTCATAGGATACATTTAGCACTATCCCTTTTAAACTACTAAACTAGAAGTTTAAACTACTACACTATAAGTTTAAAGAAAAAAATTGGAGCCGTTTTTTGAGAATTTTTGTTTTTGTATTTTTTACTTTCCCGTATACGTAGGAATACACGGACTGACATACATTCACAATATAATAATTAGGGAAAGGCATTAATAATAGGGTAAGTTATGTAATGCGCGAAAAATGGGAATTCTCGGCGGAAAAAATTCATTGCCGAGCCGTGATAACGCAAAAGTGGATAAAACTAGTTGCTAAATTAAGAACGTAACACGTAGTGTGGCCAGAAACCCTGTCTTGTGGGTCCTTGACACCGTAAAACCAATTGAAAGGAAAACGTCCGTCTGTCCGTCTGTCCGTCTGTGAACACTGCTAGCGCCTAAACCATACGTATGATTTCTTCCACAATGGATATTCCCCGGTCGATCTGATTCTAGTCGAAGCTTTGAGATTTTGGAAAAAGATTCTGCAAAATTTGGGGAACTTTATATGAAGCCCCCCGACATTTTCAAAATTTTCTCAAAAACGGCTCCAAATTTTTTCTTTAAATTCCTTGTAAGAATAGAGTAAAATACACTTATTAAGGTGGCACAGGTCCGATTTTCGCGGATAATTCTGAATTTTCGCAATTGCAAAAGTTTGAATTTTTATTCGGCGTCTTCCTCCAACTACAAAATTGCAGGTATAGAGAACTTTTTTAAATGAAATTTGTTGTCCAAAGTGAGTTCTTTCATTAAGGTCATGTAAACTTTTTTGAACATTTTAGTACTTTTCGCGCAATATTGCGTGCAAAATGGGCAATTTTAAAAAATTACAAAAACAAGATTTTTCTCAAAAACGGCTCTCAATTGTTTCTTTAAACTTTTGGTAGGTGTAGTGCCTAATGTATTTTATGAGATGAAAAAAACGCCATATTGCTTTATTCTTTGTTTTTTTTTCGAAAATTTGAAAAATGTAAGTTTTTTGACCGTTCTCTCACATCGTTAATATTTACATTAGCAGCGATTTTTTTCACATTATTATATTTACGAGTACATGTTCTTTTTATCGAAACACAACCGTTTTCTGTGAAAGTAGCTCAAAATTCCGCATTTTCAGAAACGCTCAACACAATTTTCTCATATATGGCAGCAAATTGTTTCTTCAAACTTATGTGCTAATTACACTCAACGGATGGTGCTAATTACACTCTTTAATATGAAGTAAATTTTATTTTGAGTTTTTTTTTTCCAAAATTATATTTTTTTAAAGATTTTTTAAATATATATTTTTTAAAGATCTCTCACGTCTTTAATATGCACCTAACCAGCAATTTGAAAAAAAATATTAAATTTGTGAGTGTAAGTGCTTGAAATAACTTCATATAAAGTATTTTTGAGACCTCAAACATTTTCTGTGAAAATGAGCTTCAAAGTTTGCATTTTTAGTAGCGCTAAAACGCAATTTTCTTTATAACGGCACATAATTTTTAAAAGAAAATTGCCATTTATGACTAGGTTTTGTGTTCTTTAATATTCTAAAATTAATATTTCCGTTTTAACCAATAGGAACCGAAAAAGTAGGAAATGACAAAAACAAATGTACTTTTGCGGTGATAGATGGCAGCTGGCAAGAAAGAGTATGTGACAATTCCGAATAGCTAGCGAAGACCCAAAGAAATATAAAACTAATACGGGAAAGTCTGTGCCATTCTGTAACACCACTAGTTTCAAGTTGCACATATTACACGCATTATTACGCGAAAACTATTAAAATTTTCAAAAACATGTACATGACCTTAAAGAAAGAACTCGCTATGAAGAACAAATTTTATTTGACGGAAAAAACTCTATGGGCAATTTTGTAGTTGGAGGAAGACGCCGAATAAAATTCAAACTTTTGCAACTTTCGAAAATTCAGAGTTAAAACATGAAAAATCGGACCAATGCCACGTTAATAAATGTATTTTACTCTATTTTTAAAAGGAATTTAAAGAAAAAAATTGGAAGCCCGCTTTTCCGAGAAAACTTTGAGGAGAGCTTCATGTAAAGTACCCCCAAATTTTATAGAATCTTTGTGAAAATCCCAAAGTTTGATTCGAACCAGATCGAGCCACGGATATCCATTTTGGAAGAAATCGTAGCGTATGGTATAGGTGCTAGCAGTGTTCACAGACGGACCAACAGACGGACGTTTTCGTTTCAATTGTTTTTGGTATGAAGGAGCCACAAAAGAGGGACTCTGGCTACATCACGTGTTAGGGGATTTTTTTCTTAATTTAGCAACTGGATTTCATCCACTCTTTCGTTATCAGCGCCTGGCAATGAATTTTTTTCCCGCTGAAAAATTACTGGTGGTGCTTAGAGATGGCACCGACTTCTCCATAGTTATTTTTCTATTTCCTTAGTATGCACTAGCTATTCGGAATTGCCACATACTCTCTTCAGCTGCCATCTATCGCCTCCCAAAGTACATTTGTTTTTGATTTTTTTTTTCATTTTTTTCGGTTTCCTAATGGTAGAACGGAAATATTCATTTTAGAAATATTAAAGAACACAAAAAAACCTAGCCCTAAATGGCAATTTTCTCTTAAAAATTGTGTGCCATTTTAACGAAAATGGCGTTTAAGAAAGCGCTACAAAAATGCGAAATTTCAAGCTCTTTTTCACAGAAAATTTTGAGTTTTCAAATACTTAATTTGAAGTCATTTGAAGCACATACACTCACAAATATAATCAGTTCACAAATTACTGGTAATGTGCATATTAAAGATGTGAATGATCTTTCAAAAAATTACATTTGTGTAATTTACAAAGAAAAATACCTGAAAATAAACCTTACGTCATATCAAAGAGTGCATTTAGCACCAATCCGAAGTTTGAAGAATTTTTTCTATAGCCATTTATGAGAAAATGACGTTTGGCGCGTTTCTGAAAATGCGGAATTTCGAGCTAGTTTTCACAGAAAATGTTGTGTTTTCGAGAAACTTTACTTGACATTATTTAAAGCACATGTACTCATAATATAATAAAAGTGAACAAAGTGCGTCTAATGTAAATAGTATGGACCGTGAGAAACAAGTATAAAAATATACATTTTGCAATTTATGAAAAAAACAAAATACAGCAATAGGTTTCTTATGTCATCTGATAGAGTAACATTTACCACTATCCTTACTAAAAGTTTAAAGAAAAAATTGAAGCCGTTTTGAGAAAATCTAGTTTTTTGTAATTTTTTTAAAATTGCACAGATTGCACGCAGTGCCGAAAAAATTCAAAATTTTCAATTTTCGAAAATTCTGAGTTATCCGTGAAAATCGGACCTATGTCATCTTAATACGTATTTTACTCTATTCATACAAAATAATTGAAGAAACATTTGGAACCGTTTTTGAGAAAATTTTGAAAAATATCCGAGGGGCTTCATGTGAAATACCCCTACATTTTGAAGAAACTTTTTCAAATCTCAAAGCTTTGACTCGAACCAGATGGACCGGGGAATATTCATTTTGGAAGAAATCGTACGTATGGTTTAGGCAATAGCAGTGTTCACTGACGGACGGACAGACGGACGGACGGACAGATATACATTCACAAATATAATAACGACGGACGTTTCCTTTCAATTGGTTTTTTCGGTATCAAGGATCCACAAACGAGAAGTTCTGGCTACACCACGTGTTAGAGGATTTTTTTTCTTAATTTAGCAACTGGATTTATCCACTTTTTCGTTATCAAGGCCCGGCAACGAATTTTTTTTCTGTCGACAATTGGCCATTTTTTCGCGCAGCATCACATAACTTTCCCTATACTACGTATATATCACTCCGTGTATACGTACGTATACGGGAAAGTAAAAATTCAGATCTATCAGAGAAAATTGAACCTATGTCATTTTTAGAAATGTATTTCACTCTCTATTTTCAAGAAATTTAAAGAAAACATTTAGAGCCATTTTTGAGAAAATTTTAAATATGTCCCGAGAGCTTAATGTTAAATAGTCCCAAAAAGTAATGAATGGTTTTCAGAATCGCAGAGGCTTCGACTCAGGCCAGATCGACAAGGGTTAGGAAAAAAATCGTACGCATAGTTTAGGCACTAGTGTTGTTCACATACATCAGACGGATGGACGGACGGATGGAAGTTTCGGAAAAAAAATTTAGGCATTCATGTATACTTACGTATGCAAGAAAATAATTAGTGGTGCTACAGAATTGGCACAGACTTTCTTGTACTAGTTAGTTTTCTAATTTCGTTGGTCTGAGCATACTTACATTCCTATCCTTTTGCCAGCTGCCATCTATCGCTGCCCAAAGTACATATTTTGATAAAGAGGTATCATGTTGAAGATGAAGTTATCATAATTTTTTTAGTATTTACTTCACTTTTATACATACTTTAGTATTTACTTCACTTTTACTACATATAGTATTTACTTCACTTTTTTAAGTCAAAATGAAAGTGAAGGCTCATATTATCATCTTGCACAGAAGACGGCATTTTAATTAAAATAATTTATTAATGTAGATTTCAAAATATTATACTACAGTTATGTATAAACATTTTTTATCATAAGTAATAAACATTTGCAATATTTCGATATATGATTCACTGAGAAAATGCTTAGTTGAATTTACAGTTCGGACCATTCAAATAACGATGAGGATCGTCACCTCTGTGTTCAACTATTCCAAGTAATAACAATAATAATCAATTATTCAATCATTTCAATAATAATCAATCAATTCAATAATAATCAATTAAATAAGTAACAAAATTGAAAACAGTGTATATAGTTACCGCACAATTAACTTAAGCATTCTTATAAACGAATATATTCGTGTTCATAATACCGCCCAAATTTGCCCCCCCCCCCCAGCCAATGAAAGATTCGGAACCCCGCCTCTGGATCCAGCACTGCCCATCAAATCCCAGGAGCCCCGACATCAGCCAGTACGATAGGGAATATCAATTTTGGAAAAAAATGGGTTGAACTGTTTTGGCGCTAGCGTTGCCCACAAACGGACAGAATTGCCGGTCAATCGATTTTTTGGTATCAAGAATCATCAAAACATGGATTCTGGCTATACCACGTATTAGAGGATTTTTTCTAAATTTAGCAACTGGATGTATCCAGTTTTTCGTTATCACGGCCTGGCAAGAAGAGTTTTTGTGTCGAAAATTCGCTGTTTTTCTGCGCACTATTACATAACTTTCACTTCTTAAGAAGTTCCTTTCTTAAGGGCGAGGAAGTTTAAAATCCTCTAACTCGTAGTCTAGCCAAAATCCATGTTCTGTTGCTTCTTGATACCGAAAAATCGATTGACGGCAAAACGACCATCTGTCCATCTGTGGTCAACGTTAGCGCCTAAACCGTTCAATCAGTCAATTTTCTTCAAATTAATATCACTCAACTGCTTTGGCTGGTGTCGCAGCTTCTGGAATTTGAAACTGATATTTTAATTTTGGCGGATACTTTACATGAAGCCTCTCGGACATATTCAAAATTTTAAAATAAGGCTCCAAATTTTTTTATTACATTCTGTTGTTGAATAGTACGAAGAACGTTTAAGAGAATGATTCAAGTATAATTTTCGTTTATATCCCCGATTTTTCAAAAAAATGCAACAAAAAACATTTCAAAGCTACAAAATTGAAGATAGAGATTTTTGCCACAGACAAAGTCGGTTGTACAAAATTAAAACTTTAAATCATGTCTTGCACAATTTTTTGAAAAAGCTAATAGTTTTTTGCCAAATTTGCGCTTGAAATCTTCGAAAATTTTGTTCTCTCAAAACCGCTCCAAATTTTTTTAAAAATTTTCTTCACTTATGTAATAAGGGACGGTTAAAAAGTATGGTGCTAGACCTATTTTCGTGTATCGCTCGGTTGTTTGAAAATTGCATACAAAAAAGAGCTTTAAAACTACTAAATTGTAGATAGATTTTTGCCTCAGACCAAGTCTATTGGGACAAAATTAGCTCTTTAAAAAAGGTCACGTAAAAGTTTTTGAAAAAAGTAGTCGTTTGTGGCGTAATTTGCCCTTGAAATTTACGATTTTTTTCTCAAAATCCGCTCCAATTTTGTTCTTTAAATTTTCTCCAATATGTAATAAGGAATAGTAAAAAAATATGGTACTAGTCTCATAGTTTCTCTAACAAACGGGCCACGAACCGCGCGCGGATCTTCTCTTCCTCTTCTTTCTCCTAACGTCTCCCCTTACACTCACGTGCAGTACATTAAGGTGACCAGTCGGGAACTTGAGCGTGTCACGGCTAGGTTGTGCCCTGCTTGTGAGAGATACTTGGAGGGGGTAAAAACCCCCGCAAGTTGACGTATAATCGGGCGCCGGATCTCATCAACCAGTGGAAGGAGACCCCACTTCCCGTGAAACAACATGCCCTACATTGGTCTTAGCTGTTGTCACGCCTGGAAACACGAAATAATCATCTGAGTCATGAGTTGGTCCTGAGGCATGGCAGAATGCTACCTTAGAGTTCTCACAGTGGCAAATATTCAACCGCAGCTAACAATAGGGAGTTTGTGCACTCTCGAACTATCGATCTTCTGTGCATGCGCAGTTCAAGTTTCGCATCACTTTAGTGCATCTGCGCATGCGCAGAAGATCGATATTAGGGGAGTTTGTGCCTATTAGATAGTAGGAAGTACGCTTAGCGGGCAGCAATCGACTGCAATCTCGATCTTCTGCACATGCGTAGATGCACAAAAAGTGATGCGAAACTGGAACTGCGCATGCGCACTCCCTAATAAGTATCTGGGTCCACCCCTGGCCACTGTTTAAAGGGCAATTCTAGAGGCAGCTGCTCTGATCATACACGTCTGTGGTTTCCTATAAATTCCAGGCGTATAAAAAGAACAGTTCCTTAAACAATGGGCAAGGAACCGCAAGCGATCCTTCCTTCCCCAATTTCTTCCTACTCTCATCCTTTGCTCTTCTCAATTCTCATATGGCCCATGATGTAGAAAGAAATACTGGCAAAAACGTCTGCAGTATTGAGCAGCAACGCCAACGAAAAGAAAGAAAAATTATTGTTTTTTAGTATTTTTAATATGTCGCTCAATGGACGAGCAGTTGTTCCCACTTCTACATCCCACTAGTTGAATAAGCACATTTTCAGCAATTACGAGTACTTCTCAGATTCTGTCGAATAGATCATCTCTTGCATTTGAGAGTCTAAAAATCCCCTGACAGATTCTTCCCACTACAGCTCGCCCACAGTAGATAGTTCTCAGATCAGCTCCTTAAAGACAAGGGTCATTAACTGTCTACACGAAGCTTACAACCTATTTTTTTCAGCCTACAATTCATACCGTCTACTAGTATACTGACATTGTGTTGAGACGAGTAATTAAATGTGCTTGAAATGTGTTGATAATTTTATTGATAAATTAATTTAACTACCTTTCTAAGGATAATTTATGTTCTATTAGTGTACAGACAAAATCATAGAGAAATAATGTCAGATTAATACCTTTATTTAATTCATTTTAAATACAGATTATATTATTAATTGAATTTGGCCTCATATTTTTTGTGACAGTTTATAAATCATAAAAATGTTTTATTCATATATTCAGAGCAAAAAAAATAACAGAGTTCTCATGAAACGTATTTTGAAGCCTAGCTCCGCTCCCCTTTCCTCACAACGGTTTTAACTGATTAGTTGCATTGTGCTCTTTGTAACAGCCATTCTGTACGTGCTTTGCACGCTTTTCTGTACATATGTATATATTTGTTTTACTTAGATTTTTTGTTTGATCTTTGTTTGAATTGGCGAGTCTCTACGTTTTGATTATATCGAGTACTATTCTTCATTAAAATACATATTTCAGTAAAATAATGTTTGTTTAATATCTTCTTTGTAACTACTTATTCATATTCTTTGAATATAGTATGTGTTTAAGTAGTTTTTTCTCGAAAATTCAACCGTTTGCTGTGAAACCTAGGTCAATATTCCGCATTTTCAGAAACGTTCAAACGCTACGTTATCATAAATGCCTACAATTTTTTTTAACTTTTCGATCGGATAGTACTAATTGCACTGTTTAAGATGGTCTAAAATTCATTTTGCAGTGTTCTTTTGTTCTTTAAACAATTATAGAAATGTAATTTTTTTAAAGATCTCTCACACCGTTAATAAGCACATTTTCAGCAATTTGTAAACAATATTGCATTTGTGAATTAAGATGCTTTGAAAAAAATTTTCTGCTTCAAATTTCGAATTTACAGTAGCGCTGAAACGCCATTTTCTAATAAACAGGTCCAAATTTTTCAAAGAAATTGCCATAGTGCCAAAGTGTTACTGTTTTTTAATATTCTTAAAATAATATTTCCGTTCTACTATTACGAAACCGAAAGTTAAGAAAATGTTTTTAAAAAATGTCCTTTGGGCGGCGATAAATGGTAGCTGGCAAGAGTATGTAGCAAGTCCGAATAGACAGCCGAGACCAAAAGAAATAGAATATTGGAAAGTCTGTGTCATTCTGTAGCGCCATTAGTTCGATTTTTTCCTACAACTACATTATTTTATAGTATTTTTTAATGAAAATCTGTTCTTCACAATTAGATAATTAAATAATGATAGGTACAATGTTTCTGAAAATAAGTGTCATTTTCGCGTAGTAAGTGAGTGAAAAAGTGATAACGTAATAAGATTTTCTCAAACACCTGAGGCGTTCTTTGGTCAATTTTCGGCAGTCATGCGAAAAAAAGAAAATGCCTTAATTTAGGCAGGTGGAGGCATTTAAAGATATTTTTGATAGTGAACAGTGTTAAATATGTAGTTAATCTGATAACTCTGCAATTAAGCGTTTCCGACCAACATTGTAATGGACTTTCTCTCATCTCTCTCTATAAAGAAGTTTCATTCCTGAAGTTTTGCAGTTGAGATTGCTACACTTGTCTAACTTGCAGTTTCGTGTACTGTAGACCTCGCCTCCCATCAAAACTAAGTCAATATACGTTGCTTTTAATAACGTCAAGGAATATTCAAACCAAATTAGAAGGAAATCAACGAGTCGTTTGGTCGTGGCCAAAGTGTTTGGTCGTGGCTACGTAACAAAGCCACTTTGAAAAACAGGATTGAACGGTCGAGTTGAAATAGGATTTCGTTTCTTTATGCCAATAATGTTCGAAACGAGTCGGAGTTGCATGGCCCCCCTACATCGTTTCCTTTCCTGAATAACTGCTAGTCACCTGGGAATCTAACTTCCTCCAAACGATTAAGCAGAAATATCTTAATTTGCGTTCCTATCTCTCGTACCGTCGTACTAAATTTGTATTTCTACGATTCGAACGAAGGAATTTTAATAAATTTTAGTATAAATAAAATACGGCGGTAGTTTCTATTTCGAAACAGCATATATATTATCGTAAGAACTTCCTTGAATTCTTAGCTTACGTATGTAACTAACATCTGTGGTGAAGATCGGTTACCGTAAATAACATCACTCTGGAGGGGAGAGGACGCTGCACCACTTCGCCATCTCTTTCGTCATGCAATCTATTTTAAATCTTATCAAATTTAGATCATTAAACCATTTCATATACTTTTATCAAAATATTAGTAGTTTTCCGCGAAATTTTGAGTATTTCATTTGTGTTTTTCAAGTGATGACTGAAGTGTTAGTATTATAGAAGTTACAATATTACAATATTGTGTAACCGATAACAATGATACCAAAAAGATTATGCTGTAGCACCACTATAATTTATACTTACCTAAATGCAATAATTGTCATAAAAGTATTCGTACACGGCACTCTCCTTAATCTTGCCCTCACTCATGACATTGGTTGTTGTGAAAATCACCCACAAGAGAATACAAAATAGATAACGCTCACGAAGTTGCCCATTACTGCCAACGGGAGCTCGAAAGCATGTATCCATTTACAAAAACCCATACATATGCTTCACACTTTGCCGCATTTCGATTCTGGATAATCAAAACGTAACTTTCTACCGTGGGTGCCAACATAGGCGAGCGCAGCCTGACACAAGAGGGGCCCAACAAATTTTCTGGGCCTCCGTATTCATTCGCTTTGTTTATTTACATATTATATTTCCTTGTACAAAAATTATAATTCAATTTTTGAATTTTTAAAACGTGTTCATGGAATATTTACACTGCCCTATGTGTTTTTGGTTCGCATGTGAGGTTAGACTCGCCCTTGCGAACGTCTTTTGGCGCCAGGAAAGGGATGGAGAGGAAAGGGAAGAGCTGCTTATGTCGTTCTTTAGGTAGTTGTGAAATATCGGTGGTAAATCTCTGTATGTATAAATGATTACAGCAATTATTAAAACATAGTACATGTTTGCCCAATACTGCTTTCGGAACAGAAATACTTGTTGTTGAATATCTTAGACCTGTGTTTATTCCTTTAAGAAATACCTACTGTAAAAATACTAGGTACAAAATTTGAAGTTTTTTTCAAAGCGTGGTGGCATTGCTTAACATTCTAGTCATCCTTCACTTGGTGCTTTTTTAAACCTCAACGCAAGTGTTCGAAGGTCACGATGAGTGTTTTCTGCTCTCTAGAATCCAGACAAGAGCTATTGAAAGAATGTAAAGAGCATTAGCTCAACGGCATTACGGCATGGTTGAGTATAAGGAGGTCTGGACATCAGTAAAATTATAAACAGTTTCAAAGGAAGAAGAAGTCGAGCTCGTTGAAATATTTATTGATTTAATTCGTTAAACACGTATCGCACTGAAAGACACAGGGTAATAAACACAGGACCGGCTTTACACACAAGCAAAATAAGCTGTTGCTAGGGCAGCCCATTCATTGGGGGGGCCCCTACTCCCAGAAAAATCATAAAATATTCGAAAAAAGTGGCATGAGACAAGTTATTGATAAATCCGTAATGATGTTTCGAAATTTCTACGAAGTTCAGAACCACAGAATTTCCGATGAATGTCTGTGCATGCGAATGCATTCATGTTGTGGCCGCTAAGATGATTTGCAAGTGTCGCGTGTTCATCCTAATTGACATTCTCTGCTTCGCCAAATGTCCTTGGGCGGGCTGCGTATATGGATCTTCAAGCAAAGCAATGCACACCTGTGTGTTTTAAAGGACTTGGTCATGTAACGCCTTCTATCCTCCAAGAGGCCCAAAGCAAACACAGTATCCGTCGTGTCCAATCACGTATCCAAGGGAAGATGAGATGTAAAATTGGTTTGACGTTTCATTCAGAAAGGTCTCAAAAAAGGGAGAAAAAATATAATATATTTCAAATATACAAGCTTTAGTCTATTAATTTTTGAGAGTTTATTCGAATTGCTCAACAATACTAAGTGAGTTGTGCATGTAAAACAACAATTATTCATTTATCATGATGAGAAATCATTATCCTGGTCATCATAACCTAGGCTTTCTCATCGTCACACAGCAATAGAAACTGAGACATTTGTAAGGAAAGCGCACAGTTAAGATTTTGCCTCCGCCAGAAATCAAACCCGAGGTTGGACCGTAGAAAGGAGCACGCTAACCGACGAGCCACCGAGAGCCTCCGAAACTGAGTACTAAGCAGAAACCTAGTGTCCAAAGCACATACTTTCCCGCTGTTTCTAAATGGCCCTAAATGCTATTACACTACTACATAAACCAGCGAAAGTATTTTCAACCAGCTAATTATGTTTCCGCTCCGCGGACGCGAACTCAGATCCTCAGAGTCAACTTGCCGGCACTCCCATTACAACAACAAGCGCCTTATTGGTCGAACTCGGGCAGAGACATAAAAGGGGTAAATGCCAAATTCATGTAAAACTAGTGGTGCTACAGAATGGCACAGACTTTCCCGTATTAGTTTTCTGTTTCGTTTGGTCTCGGCTAGCTATTCGGACTTGCCAATACTCTTGAAAACTGCCATCTATCGCCGCCCAAACTTCATTTTTTTTAAAATTTTTTTTATTCATTTCTTCTTTCCTAATAGTAGAACAAAAAATATTATTCTAAGAATATTAAAAAAACAGTTAAACCTTGCCCTAAATGGCAATTTTCGTTGAAAAATTTGGAACCGTTTTCAAGAAAATGGCGTTTAAACGCTACTGTAAATGCGAAATTTGAGGCTCTTTTTTACACAAAAGTTTTGAATTTTCGAAAATCTTCATTTGAAGTCATTTGAAGCACTTACACTCACAAATTCAATAGTGTTTTACAAATTGCTGGAAATGTGCATTTTAACCATATGAGAGAACTTTTAAAAAAAATTACATTTTAGTAATTTTGAAAAAACAAAAAAATACCCCCAAATTAACTTTACGCCATATTAAAGAGTGCAATTAACACTAGCCGTTCGAAAAGTTTGAAAAAAATTGAAAAGCTGAAAAATGAGCAATTTCAGCTAGTTTTCTGTGAAAACTATTGAATTTTTGAGAAATTTTATTTGACATTATTTAAAGTACATGTACTCATTAATATAATAATGTAAAGTAATATTAACGACGTGAGAGACAAGTAAACTACATTTTTGCAATTTTTGAAAAAACAAAAGAATAGAGAAGCATGACGTTAATGTCATCTCATAGAGCACATTTAGCACTATCTTTACCAAAAGTTTAAAGAAAAAATTTGAAGCCTTTTTTGAGAAAATATGGGTTTTACGTAATTTTTTTAAAATTTCAAATATTGCGTGCAATATTGCCCTAAACCTACTATTTTTTTTAAAATGTACATGACATGTCACTCCTGCGAATCGCACCGCGTTGTCTCGCAGTTATCAACCTCCCGTCTCGTATCACAATAGTGCGGAGGTACTATATCTTAATTAATGAATAATTAATCGGCCAGTGGCTTCCGTAGCGGACAGATATCGTCATGCTCCGCAATGTGTTTCTGTGCCAACGTACGTGAGCAGTGTATCGCATTGCCTCACAGTTTATCAACTTCTCGTCTCGTATCACAATTTCTAAGTGCCGAACAGAGGAACTATGTCTTAATTAGTGCATAATTCAACCAGTTGTGCAGAACACGACAACGTACACTTCGCGCTGCTCACGTGACCGCTGTACACGTTCACCATATGAACACGTGGCCAAACTTATTAACTGTTCCGTTTAAATCAGTTTATCACCTCTACGCTGTATGTAGCTGTCATCTGTGGCCTCCCTGCGTTGACACGTGCCAACAATATTCAACAAGTTTATCCCCTCCACGCTGTGCGTCGCAGCGGCACGTGGCCTGGTTACTGCAATTACCACGTGGGCCATCCATCTCACCAGCACCGCATGCGGTATCCAGCCGGATCGCTGCAATCTTCAGCCTTAAACGGGCCTGGGTTCATCACCCGCCCGTAATCAGCCATTATCAACTTCAACGGCTATATATTTCACCAACAAGTGGTATTTAACCAGACTCTATATGTGTATTTTAACTGACTGCATCAGCAACATTGCAAGCAACTTAATTACTTCAACCAACAATAATTGTCACGTTGCTAATTGTATCTTTTTTTCCTTTTAATAAATATATGTATTAAATTTATTCAGCCTTTTATTTTACCAATTACATCAGAATTAATCAATCTCCATGCAGTCCTGGGGCTGCAATGCCCAGGTGTCCCCCGGTATTAGAATAAGGAACTAGATATAAGTGAAATTAAAAGTCGAGATCCAAGAGGCATGTTTGGGATGGTTTCAAAATGTAACTACCAAAAGTCCACTGTCCTCGAATCGCCCCAATCACCACCTTTTGCCGAGAAAAAGACATTCACTATCATGATTTTGCGAATAAGTATTAAATCAAATTTTTTTTGATTACAATTTTTATTGGTCGCAAAAAAGCCTACATCAAGCATACAAAAATAAATTTTAACATTTTACAGAGGGAAAACTAGCCAATACTTTTGCATTTGTTACACTTACAGTCGTCATCATTGTCCAACACATTTTCTTTCTTTTTATCAAGACTTACATTTTAAGTCCTCTTTGTGTGAAAACTTTTTCTTCGTAGAATGATGAATTTACACGTTCATTGCAAAAGAAAGTGAAGATTGTTTTCTTTGGCATGCTGAATTTTCGAATTCAAATGGCTATGTGCATTAGGTTCCTTTTTTCAAGGTGTGGAATCCCTGATAATAAGTTTGACAAGCTTCAAATGCAATTTTATATTTAACTAGCTGAAGTACCCGGCGTTTCCCGGGCATTATTGCAGAATATTTTTAGACATTAAGACTAATTCCATCTTTTCATGCCATGCGGCTGGGCCTACATCTATATCTTTCATTGACCACATTGGCCACAAAAGACAACTTTACTATTACCCACATCCTCTTTTCTGGACCAAGACTCGGACTAATCTTGAACATGTAGAGGTTTTGCTAGGAAGATTTGGACTACGTTTTTGGACTAATCCGCTTTTTGAAGAAATGCACGATTTTGAGACAAGAATGTGCACGTGAGAATACCTGTTTTTGAGAACTTAATAATACATGAAGTACGAATAGGAAAAACGGCCATTATCTCAAAATGTGATTTTTTGAGCAAGTTTGGTTGTTGCTAACAGCCTTTCAATTGTTGTCAAGATAATTGTTAAGAAGCTGACCTTTTCGAGGAGTGGCATCTTATATAGCAAGTTAATGTAACATTTGACCACTTTCATATTTTTCGTAAGTAATAATTTTATTCCTAGTGATGAACAAGAGATTTTTTTCCATTTTTTATTCTTCCGCGTATTTATTGTACAATTGTGAATAACATGTTACTCATTTATTCAGAATATTGCACTCCCCAAAAGCATGGCTTCCTTACATCAAGTCCTGATACTGAGTAATTTACTAGTACAAAAACATGTTTTATACAATTGTGGAAGAATGTTTCGTATTTCAGCAACATAATGATCGATGTCTTCGTGGTCTGGATGAAAATGTTGCGTCGATCACATTGCCTCGGCAACAAAAGTCCTTCTCTATCATAACTCCTGGTGCTACAGAATGGCACAGACTTTCCTGTATTAGTGTTCTATTTCCTTGGGTCTGGGTGTGCTATTCCGAATTGCCACATACTCGTGCCACCTGCCATCTATCAACCCCAAAGTACATTTTTTTGACATATTCTTAATTCTTCGGTTTCCTAATGCTAGAACGGAAATGTTAATTTTAAAATATTAAAGAACAATAAAACCACGTCCTAAATGGCAATTTTCTTTAAAAAAATTAGGAGCCGTTTTAACAAAATTACGTTTAAGTGCTACTAAAAATGCGAAATTTAAAGCTCTTTTTCACAGAAAAGTTTTGAGTTTTCGAAAAACTCCATTCGAAGTCATTTGAAGCATGTACACTCACAAATACAATAGTGTTTACAAAATGCTGGTACTGTGCATATTAAAGGAGTCAGAGATCTTTCAAAAAAATTACATTTGTGTAATTTTTGCAAAAACAAAAAAATCCCCAAATTGAACTTCCGTTATGCGTTATACGGAATATTAAAGAGTGCAGTTAGCACTACCCGTTTGAAAAGTTTGAAGAAAAAGTTTGGAGCAATTTATGAGAAAATGGCGTTTGAACGTTTCTGAAAATGCGGAAATTTGAGCGGAGGTTTCACAGAAAACTGTTAAGTTCTCGAGAAAATTTACTTGACATTATTTAAAGCACATGTTCTCGTAATATAATAAATCGCCCCTAAAATCATTATTAACGTCGTGAGACACGTAAAAAATGTATATTTTCGAAATATTTGAAAAAAAACAAATAATTGAGCAATATGGCTTTTATGTCATCTCATAAAGTACATTAGGCAGTATCATTACAAAAAGCTGGAGCCATTTTTGACAAAAATCTTGTTTTGTATTTTTTTAAATTGCACATATTGCGGGGAAACTATAAATATTTTTTAAAAAATGTACATGACCTTAAAGAATAAGCTGACTATGTAGAACACATTTTATTTGAGGGAAATGTCTCTCTCTTCAATTTTGTAATTGTGACGCGAAAAAATTCAAACTTTTGCAATTTTCAAAAACTCAAAGTTTACCGTGAAAATCAGACTAATCCCACTTAATAAGTGTATTTTACTTTATCCTCACAAGAAATTTAAAGAAAAAAATTGGAGCCGTTTTTGAGAAATTTTGAAAATGCCCGGGAGGCTTCATGTAGAGTACCCCCAAATTTTGAAAATTTTTTTACTTTCTCGCCTTACCAATACTTCGTAAGAAGAGAAAGTTATGTAATCGTGCGCCGGAAAACGGGGAATTTTCGCCAGAAAAACTCTTATATCAGGGGTCTGGTAACGAAAAAGTGGATAAAACGTGTTGCTAATTAAAAAAAACTAGTGGTGCTATAGAATGTCACAGTCTTAATCGGAGATCTTAGTTTTCTAATCTTTAAATTGAACTTGTTTTTCTGTTACGAATGATGACGTTCCCAAATACCTTCCCTGAGCGCCTAAAGGGTATTTTTTTTACATTCTCTAGATATTTTCGTTTCCTAACGCGAGAAATGAAACCATCAAATTCTATTGCTATTTTATAAGTGTAAATGTCATGAGTATCCATTGTGGTCGCAGTTGTTTATCAGCGAGGATTGGTATAAGTCTTCCGAGGGAAGCATGGACGGTTCGAGTTCTGGTCGGGGAATATTGTTTGTCAAAATTCTTTGTTGTCACACGAAATAATTGAGAATTCTATAAACTTTATTTAAAACCATGTAAAACCTGTTGAATCACAAATATTGATAATTACGGTAAATGTACTGAAAGTGTCTGTATATTTTTTTTTTAAATTTTTAACTTCTAACAATTTTTTACGTCTCTTGTTGGTTTTGTAAAGAGTATGTACCATCGTATCAATTGTTTCTTTATCATGCATTTACCATTTTATAGGTCGGTTCGATTCTTTCATGGCTCTGTTCGACGCATGCGGTGCTAGTGTAGCGTAGTGGTATAAGTGCCGGTTCGTTAACTTTTGAGTATCAGATTTCGGGTCTCGGTACGGAAAACGTTTGCTGGTAGAATACACTTTTGCTGGTTTTTGAAGTAGTGACATAGCATTTAGGACCATATAGAAGCAGTGCGAGAAAGTATGTGCGTTGGAAGCATCACTAGTTTAAAATCGCGGCGCCAGAAGTGGAAGCAGATTGAGTGGGGAATATCCATTTTGAAAGAAATCGTACCCATGGTTTAAGCGTTAGTGTTGTTCTCAGACGGAGGTCGGATAGACGGACAGATGGACAGACAGACGCACGGAAGAACGGGCGGATGGACGGCCGGACGTTTTGAAAAAAACAACACTTTTTCGGTATCAGGGTACCACAAAGTGTGTATTTCCGTTAAAATCTAGAAATCGATACTCCGCAGCATTACATAACTTACCCTATACTACGTATCTTATTCCGTGTATACGTAGGTATACGGGAATGTAACTTTTGGTGCTACAGAATGGCACAGACATTTCCGTATTAGTTTTCTATATCCTTGGGCTAGCAATTCGGAATTGCTAAGGTCCGATTAAATTAAGAAGGTGATTGACAGTTCTGTGTGACGTCAGGACGCCTCTCCCGTTTCCATGGCAGCTGCCAACCAGAGAGACAAAATGTGACGTGTCAGGTCGCTCAGTTGCCACTGCCGAACACGGGGAACATTTGAGCATCGCACAGCGACTTCCCTGCCGCCGCGCCGCCCGCGTTTCTGCCTGTGCTGCGCGCGCAATGTGTACAGTGTTGTGATGAGTTGCGTTGAGGTTAGGCTTTTGTCGTATTTTTTACACTTTTACACATATTTTTTGAAGTGTTTGTTTTCGTGTCCCGGTAACACGTGCTCAGTGGTTTGCGACCTTGCAACGTCGCTCCCCTCCACTCACAAGTGTCAATCACCTTCTTAATTTAATCGGACCTTACATACTCGTGCTAGCTATCATCTATAGCCGCCCAAATTACATTTTTTCGATATTTTGTTAGTTTTGGTTTCCTAATGGTAGAACGAAAATATTAATTTTAGAATATTAAAGAACACAAAAACCTCGTCCTATTTGGCAATTTTCTTTGAAAATTTTGAAGCTGTTCAATAAAATGGCATTTAAGCGCTATTAAATATGCAAAATTTGAAGCTCATTTCAACAGAACATTTTTTGAGTTTTCAAAAAGTTCAATTGAAGTCATTTGAAACACATTAACTCATAAATACAATAGTGTTTACAAATTGCTGGTAATGTGCATATCAAAGATGTGAGAGATCTTTCAAAAAATTACATTTGTGTAAATTTTGAAAAAACAAAAATATACCCCCCAAATGAACTTTACGTCATATTAAAGAGTGCAATTAGCATTATCCGTTCCAAAACTTTGAAGAAAACATTTTGAGTCATTTATGGGAAAATGGCGTTTGAGCGTTTCCGGAATTTTGAGCTAGTTTTCACAGAAAACTGTTGAGTTTTAGAGAAACTTTACTCCACATTATTTAAAACACTTGAACCCCTAAATATAATCATGTAAACAAATCGCCACTAATGTAAATGAGTGAGGGACAACCAAGAAAATTACATTTTTGCAATTTTTGAAAAAAAAAGAATAGAGCGATTTAGAGTTTATGTCATCCCATAGGATACATTTATCACTATCCCTACCAAAAGTTTGAAGAAAAATTTGGAGCCGTTTCGAGAAAAAACTTGTTTTTGTATTTTTTTAAATTGCACAAATTCCAAGCAATATTGCGCAAAACTACGATAAAAGAACTCAACTCTGGAGAATAAATTTTATTTGAATGAAAAATCTCTATAAGCCTATATGCAATTTTGTAGCTGGAGGAAGACTCCGAATAAAATTCAAAATTTTGCAATTTCCGAAAATTTAGAGTTAACCGAGAAAATTGGACCTATGCCACATTAATAAGTGCATTTTACTCTGTTCTTACAAGAAATTTAAAGAAAAAATTTGGAGCCGTTTTTTGAGAAAATTTTGAAAATGTCCGGGAAGTTGCAAGTAAACTGCCCCCAAATTTTATAGAATCTTTTTCAAAATCTCAAACCTTCGACTCGAACCAGATCGACGGGAGCATATCCATTTTGTAAGAAATCATACTTATGGTTTAGGCGCTAGCAGTGTTCACAGACGGACGAACGGACAGACTGACGTTTTCCTTTCAATAATTTTTTCGGTAATGTGATATACAAAGCATGGTGTAGTGAAATAGTTGACGGGAAATGCTGGGAGAAGCTTGAAATGTGATGTGTACGCGGTTATTAGGGGGGTTGTTATGGTGTCATACTAGCAGGAACATAGAGGAGAGATACAACTAGAGTGAGCCTACTGCGCAGGTTTCAACATGAGGTGGTCGTAAGTCACGTGACTTTGGGACACAGGCAGCTCGTGCTGTACGCTGCTGTATGTAGCTTTTCGTGCTGTTTGTGGTGCTACAACGTAATTATTTTGGGACGTTGTGGATATTTGTTCACTGCTTACGATCCAAAATTCTTTTTCTTTTCAAGAAGTGCAATAACAATTTAACTTTGCAAATTGTGTTCCACAGGATAAAACAACTGTGTTAAATGTCAGTTCACTCCAGTATGCAAGTGTGCCACAAGTAAATGATTCTGAACTTGGCAGTGAGATACCAACTGACCATATGTACTTGCCATCAGTAAACAATCTTGAAACTAGATTGTCTCCCTATGTTGTGGACATTGTAACTTATATTGGAGGATTTTTAGTTAAAAAGTTGCAAAAGTCTCTTGCTTATGTGAACTGTAAGCTAGTTCTTTGCAGACTGATACTGATGAAGGATCATATTCCTTCATTCAGAGGAAAGATGATTATGGATTGAAATACCCTTCTGCAGATGTTATAAAAATCTGCAAAAGAGCAAAGCTGGAATTAAGAATACTTCAGGGGAGAGGTGACATTTTTAAAAAGGCAGCATGTAGTACAATTGTAAATAGATGTCTGAGAGAATTTGTGAATAGTTCTGTTTTTAGTAATTTAACATATATTATTGGTCAAGAGGCCATAATGAATCACAGGATGTACTTAATAAAGGCAATATTGTTTAAATATATTGACCTAAGATTTAAACATGTAGGAAGAGAGCACATCCAAATTTACCAAAAAAATAGTATTAGATCAGTTAACAACAAAATGATTTTATTTAGATGGCATTAATCCTATGTGTATTTACTGGTGTAAGCTGTGTTTATAGTATGTTAGTGTTAGTAATTTGTATGATTGTAGTTGATTTTTTTAGTAAATTCTTTGAAAAATATCTACTTCAGCTTCCAGGTCAAAGACCCTCATTTCGATCAGGTTTTTGTCCAGTTTTCCCAATCCATTGAGCAAATGCTGAGATGTCCCCTTGTTTTGCTTTTGGATATAAATGTAGCTTCACTACGCCCATGTTTTCTTGAGCTTACTTTCTAGTAGTGGTAGGAGTAAAGCCAGTGGCATGTTACTGTTGTTAGTAATATAAAGAAGAAAAAAAATAAAACATGCAGTTTGTTTATCGATGCAAATAGGTTTTATACAACTCGGGAGGGAAAATGTCTAATGTTATAGTTAAAATATTGGGAAGAGCTTTTGAAGCTCAAGAAAATGAGTGCAGATGGAAATTTCCCCCCACATATCACATACAGTTTTTGACTAAATAAATCAAAATATAAATCAAAGGTAAAAGCCTTTTTTCCCTCTATAAATCCTTGAAATATCATTTTGATAACCTGCTATTATAAATGACACTGATGTGAATCTTCAATAGTAGAATATCTAACACTGAGTAATAGAAATTTGGATCAATGCATCCCATGGAGTTAATTTATTTTACAAATATTTTTTATTTATAGTCCTATGCAATTGTACTTGTAAAACAGGTTTAGTGGAGTATGCGGTTGAAAGTATCAAGTTGGACAAAAATCGGGATTTTCATGTACTTGAGCAAATAGAGCAGAAAAACTTAAATTCACTTTTCTGCTATAAGCAACATTTTTAGGGTTGATTAATAAAAGAGAAAATAACGCTGGAATGAAACATCTTAAGTACGTATAAAAATAAATCATTTAATGCGAGACGGGTGTTCTTATAGATGCCACCTAGCTGTCCCAAAGTCACGTGACACTAGCGCGAGAGATGTTGATACCCGGCCGGGCCTTCTGCGCAGCTCGGTGCGCACTCTAGTATATCTCTCCTCTATGAGCAGGAACGACAATTCAGGGCCGAATATTTGTAATCAGTTGAGAGTCCGCGGTTGCTAGGGGGGTTGCTTTGCTGCAGGGCGGGTAAATCAACTAGTGGTGCTTCCAACGCACATACTTTCTCGCTCTGCTTCTATATGATACTCACTGCTATTCCACAGTACTTCATAAACCAGCAAAAGTGTTTTCTACCAGCAAACGTTTTCCGTACCGAGACCCGAAATCCTATACTCAAAGTTAACGAACCTACACTTATACCACTACGCCACACTAGCACCGCATGGGTCAAACAGAGCCATGAAAGAATCGAACCGACCTATAAAATGGTAAATGCATGATAAAGGAACAATTGATATGATAGTACATACGCTTTACAAATCCAAGAAGATACGCAAAAAGTTGTTGAAAGTTAAAAAATTGAACAAATGTATACAGACACTTCCAGTACATTTATCGTAATTATCGATACTTGTTATTCAAATGGTTTCACATGGTTTTAAATAAAGTTTATAGAATTCTCAATTATTTCCAATGACAACACAGAATTCTGAGCAATAATATTCCGCGACCAGGCCACGAACCGCCGAAGCTTCCCTCGGAAGACCTGTACCAATCCTCGCTGATTAACCGCTGCGACCACAATGCATAAGTATGAAATACACTTATAAAACAGTAATAGAGTATGGTGGTTTCATTTCTCGCATTAGAAAACGAAAATATCCAGAGTTTGAAAAAAATGTCCTTTACGTGCTCAGGGAAGGTATCTGGGAACATCATCACTCGTAACAGAAAAACAAGTTCAATTTAGAGATTAGAAAACTAAGATCTCCGATAAAGTCTCTGACGTTCTATAGCACCACTATTTTTTTTAAATTTTAGCAACAGGTTTTATACACTTTTTCGTTACCAGACCCATGCTATAAGAGTTTTTCTGGTGAAAATTCCCCGTTTTCCGGCGCACGATTACATAACTTTCTCTTGTTACGAAGTATTCCTAAGGCGAGAAACTAATTATAAATTAGGAATCGTTAGGGATATGTAAGTTCATCGCATGCATTCTGGTTATATTGTATTACAATTTAATGTTAAAATACTCATAATTTTACTGAAATTGGTTAATACAGATATATACTAGACAACGCTTTTTGACATGTCATACGCTTCAGAAATCGAATAACAGAGCTGAAAAATTGTTTAAAAGATGCAGTTTGGGAAAACACAGACAAGTCCTGTCTATTTATCTGCATTGATTCTATTCGTGAGTAGAAGTACTTCAAATGATTTTCAATAAAGTTTCTACACTCTTCAATGATTTCTCCTGCAATATCACATTCATCACTAATGTCCCTCAGCTCATGTGAGTATTTTTAATGATAATTTTTGTTCGTTGAAAGATATCAAGAAAATTTAATAGCTTTTAGAACATCCTAAACTCAATATTATTGCAGATTTTCATAATTTTAAAAAGGTTGACTTTGGAGTAATTGCGTTTTTAAAAAGTTTTTAATTGTTGTACGCCAAGAATAGCATGATATAAATTTGATTTATAATGAATAATTTAACTACGTATCTCATATATATACACAAAAATTTTTAGAACTTTTAGAAACGTTTATACGAGGACAAGAAAAATTGAAGAATGTAAGGGTGTTCACAAGAAGGCTTAGGTTTTGAGAATGCATTGTTGCCGAACAATCAGTTAGAAAATTTTAATATTGTACCTCGACGATGTAGACATCATGGACAACAATATCCCAAAATATTTTCAAGTTTGAAGAAGACATGTCATAAAATCTACTATTTTGCATGGAATGACCCAACTATGAGGGGGGAGGGACTAATCGGGTAGCCTTGCGCAGCCTGACGCAACAGAGGGCGACTATTGGGCCCCCTTGTTATTTAAATATATGTATTTTGCTAATAAGTAAATAAAAGATACTGCAAGGAGAGTGATATTATAACTTCAATGATACAATTAATAAATACAATTGGTTTGATGTTGGGCTCTTTACAGTGTTGCCAGGTGTTTGGTAAGCCTCCTCCCCAAAACTTTGAACAATTCCAGAATCGTCAATTTAAAAATGAAGAGATCATGAATAGAACATATTTACTGAAGTAAACTATTTTATTACGGTACGTAAGGCTAAAGGTTCCCTCAGAGTTGCCGCCCCGTGCGCACGACTATTCCTAATAAACTCCGATTTTAATGTAGTGTTCCCATCTCCTTTCAGTTCGTGATCTTCAAGGAACACCACATTTAAATGGTAATATATTACTGAATTATTCACTGAATGCAATCAAAACATGAAAATCAAGTGTGATCTTTGCAATTTAGAAATGTTTATTAAAATATTTTTTGTGAACTACTATAAACTTTTATTCAAAACATAATTGGCGGCCCCATTTAGCGGAGGCCCTAAACACGTGCTTAATTTAGCGAAGTCTTATGCTTGCCTTACATTAGCAATACGTTTCCGCAATATCTTTCAGCAATTTGTTTCTGCTTCTTGCAGTCACCTTTACACTAGCAAGACCAAGGAGGAGCAATATATTGCCAGAATGATCTGAGCAAGATCTTTCCGGCGAGAAATTGCCGATCGTTTTGTAGTAGAACCTTCTGTTGCCGTGTTTGGTGACGTCTCGAGGAAAGCTATCTCGTGGCTCAGAACGAAGTCACTCGTCTTTCACCAATGACGTCCGGGTTCGGTTCCCGTCGATACTCATGTGAAATTTGTTGCGACAAAACGAGTTCGACTGCTTCACAAGGGCTAGTCCAACCTTTGTGAAGTGTCCTCTTCCTTATTCCTTCCCAATTCTGGCTGCTGGGTAACTAGTGACGCAGGGGCGCGCGGTGTGAGGCGCGTACGCGGAGATGCTACTGTAGCGTCGTGGCGCGCTAAAACGCGGAGAGAAGCACGTGGCAGATGGCGGGAATCGCCGGATGTTTAACAAAGGCTGTATCTAAGCGCGGAGCGACTTTCCGTTCAAGTGTGGATGTGGCGTGGTAGAGCGGCGGTAGGGCGGAGGCAATGGGGGCGGTGGGCCTATATAAGGCCACGAGAATAATGCCTCGATCTTCTTGGTTCCCAGCAGCGTCGGCGGCAGGTTGTGCGTGAGTTTGTGCTAGTGGTGCACGAGGTCAAGGGGCCGGCAATTCATTGTCATAACTAGCGAGACATGTAGTCGGCCTCAGGGTAGAGTGGCGCTCCGCATAGAGGAATATTAGTCTATGTTGCGGTGTGGTAGCCGTTCCGTAAAATATCTCTTCTAGCAGTGGGTTCTATTTATTTAGTTAATTGTAAGCAGCGCAATTAGTTATTTGTGACGACGGCCTAGATTATGAATAAACCACACTGTTCTTACGTCTGTGTTCTGATTATACCCATATGACGCCACACTCCCTAGCGATCCTCTTGACCACTGACGAGACGCGACAGTATAATATAGCGCCCCGTAAAGGAAAGAGAGTTCTGAGAAAGTAATGGAGGATTACTCCGCGCTCAATGCCCAACCAAGGGCTTTCGAGACGCGTTGCGCAGACGCAAGTTAAAAAAAAATGGCACGTCAACTTTGAAGTTATATCTCACTTTCCAACATGACTAATAGAGGACAGAAGATGCGAGTTGCGGTCGCACTTATTGTGTTAAATGAAGAAATAAAGAAATGCCGGCGATTAGTAAGCACATGACTGGATTTTAAGAAGGGAGCTTGTGCAATTTCGGCAAAGAAGTCTCAATATTTTTCAATATGCTAAATATTTTCGTGGTCTTCGATTCACGTGGGAGCAAAGTAATATACTTTTATAAAAAGTCCAATTATTAATTCGGTAAAAAGTTTTAAAATAGTATTACCTACAATTGATATCTTATAGATTAATCTTAAAATTTATTTAAATTAGATTAATATCTTAATAATTTTTAACGTAAAAATATAATAATTAGGGGGCATTTTTAGCTGAACCAAAATTATGAACCATTCGATAATCAACCATAGAGGGTTTAGGATATGTACAGTAATCCCTCGACATCCGCGAATCCGAACATTCACGATTAGAGAAATATTACCGAATTTAACATTCGCGAGTGCGTCTAACAACATTTTTACTTTGCCGTATATTATACGTACGTACGTATGAATAGTATAGGGAAAGTTATGTAATGCTGGGAGAAAAACGGCGGATTTTCGGCAGAAAAACTCTTATTACAGGACCCTGGTAACGAAAAAATGGATAAATCCAGTTGATAAATTAAGAAAAAAAACTCTCCCAACACGTGGTGCAGCCAGAATCCCTATTTTGTGGGTCCTTGATACCGCAAAACCAACTGAAAGCAAAACGTCTGTCCGTCCGTCCGTCTGTGAACAACGCTAGCGACTAATCCGTTCAGCCGATTTTCTCCAAAATTGATATTTCCCGGCCGATCTAAATATTCTCGCGGTCCCATGAATTTGAAACCGATATATTAATTTTGGAGGGTACTTTACATGATGCCCCTGGAACATATTCAAAATTTTTAAAAAATGGCGCCAACAATATTAACTAAAATTTGTTGTTGGATAGTCTGAAGGTCATTTAATAGAATGGCGTAGGTCTTACGTTGGTTAAATACTCTGATTTTTCGAAAATTGAAAAAATTCACATTTTTTCGGCATCTTCCTACAACTACAATTATGAAGACACAATTTTTATTCTTAATGAAATGTGTTCATAAAAAACAGGTCTTTAAATAAGATCATGTTCAATTTTTCAAAAACAAGTATTTTTTCGAAAAATTGTGTCGAACATAGACATTTTTTATTTTCTTTAAACCATTTTTTTCTTAAAAACCACACATCGTTTTTTGATTAAATTGGAATCTGAGATAGCATAAAGGAATCTTAAGAGAATGGTGAAGCTTTCATGTTCGTTGAAATGCCTGATTTTGCAAAACTTAAGAAATTTAAAAAATTTCGGTGTCTTTCTACAACTACAATTGTGAAGACACGATTGTTTTTCTTAATGAAATATGCTCATTAAAAACAGATCTTCAAATAAGGTCATGTTGAATTTTTTGAAAATATGAGTAGTTTTTCTATAATTTCCTGACAAACATAAAAGCCCGCTCGGAATTGACTGCGCTTCGTTTTCGTCACTTTGTGAACTTTGACATGTTTAGTGTTTGAAAAGTGACATGTTTAAACTTAGTGTCAAAAGCGTTCTAAAATCGACAAGTTCTGATGAAACTGGCATTCGAAAGTGATCTGAACATGGTGTTAACTTCCAAATTTAAGAGAGAATAGAAGCAACAACTCTTCCATATTTGGATATTAGAACAATGAGGAAGGTGATGAAACAAATTACCAAATCCTATATCCAATCACTTTCAACTTTGAAATAAATTTCAAAAATTATTTTATTTCCTAATTTTGGGAAATCTTTCATCATTCTTCATTCATCATCCATCTTCCATCATTCAAAGACAAGGCTCAACATTCGTGGATTTAACATTCGCGATGTTTTCTGTTATCTCTCACGAATGTTGAGGGACTACTGTATTACTACTTCTTTTATTGTACTAAACATTTTCCACAAACCAATTTTTTCAGAAAACGCATACGTATTACAATGCAAAATAATACGTCAATGTACTACCTTAACCGTACTTCCTGCGAAAGTGACCGTGGTCATCACTGGCTTCTTCCAGCAATATCTTGCTCAAACTTCAATCAAATTCTAGTCCCAGCAACAGCCGGCAATATCTTTCCGAGGACGGCTAACATCAGAAATATTAATTGCTGCAATGTTTACATTGGCGACTTTTCTTGCGAAGTAATATTGCTCGCCATTTTCATGCAAGTGTAAAGCCTATACCGCGCGTGTGGGGAGATTTCCGTGCCTTGCTGCTAGACCACTTCCCGTACACCAATCAAGACAAATGAGGTGTCATTGAACGCGTCTCGGTTCCCTGTTGGGGAACTGATAATTTGTTTTTCGATCCGACCATAACATTCCCAGAAATTGTCAAAAAAGTGTATTTTCGTGTTTTGGATCTACTACCCTAGTGAGTATGACGGGAATGAAACCAACGCCACCTAAATAGATCTATGCTGATGGCGTTGATTAAACCGCATTATTCCGTGGTTATTTTCAGTCCACGACACCATAATTTTGTTCCACGAGGATGGCAACACTGATTTTTGACAAATGAGAAAAAACTAAATGAATATCGCCCGGCAGAATGTGTTGTAAATTCTGAAGTATTTTAGTTGTAGTGAAGTGTGAAGTATTTCATGTGTATTTCGTATCAAGAATTTGCATCTTGCCTTGGAACATTAAATTTGAAGAATGTGAGTTAATATGAAGGAAACAAGAACAGTAAATACCTAACAATTCATTTCTTAAGCGTACAAAAATCGATTTTCAATTTAATGTGACTTACAACTTATACACATAAACATAACATAATAGTAACCTTTAAATGCTTATATATTCACCTTCAGAACAAACATCAGACCGAGCTTGTGGAGTTTTAATATCTTATAATAGGGGACAAAAATATAACAGTTTTAAGCAACTCAGGGGAATCAAATATAGTTGTAGAAAGTTTTCGTCAGAATTTTCCGGACTAATGGTGAATGGTATTATATTAGCATTAGAGAATAACGCAGAACAGTAGCTTACAAGTGATCATTTATGTTCATATTAGAAAACAAAACGTAAAAAATTATTGCTGTGCTGTCGCATCATTCATATACCGGTATTTCTTGACGGCGATTATAACTTTGAAATTGCAATATGACCAGTTCATTTCCCGTTTGGAGTTAATATTCAAGGCCATTGAGTGTTGGAAACTTTTGAACTGGAGTATAACATTAACAGATACTACGATTCATTGGTAAGTCCAATGCCAGATACTCTAAGGACATATTTGGACAAAGCTACGCATGAAAGGAATGAAGTATGAAAGATATTTGCAACACATGAATTTACTTTTAAAATAGTTTGCAGCGTCGGCGACTCCTCAGTCAACTAGTTAATATAACAAGTTAATAGATTGAAAGAAGTGCATTTGTTTCCAGGAATCTGGAAAAGTAACTCAAGAGGAATAAATTGGTATTTATGTAATTACAAGATGTGTCAACATGTTTGTTATAAGTTAGGTTTTGATCTATGAATATTCCTAAAAAGTTATGTTCGATTCACTGTTCGTAGTCTACTTCCACTTTAATGTTTTGGTGTAGAAATGAAGAAACTTGAAAATGATTAACACAGTTTTATCATTGTTTAATTTCAATCCATTTATCTTGAAATAACTATTAATTGATTTTAAATATTCTGTCAGATTAGATTCTAGATGACAGAGATTTTGCCCACTTTTGATTATGGTATAATTTTAAAGTCAAAAATGAAACATCTCAAGACCAGTATATTTGCAAGCGAAATGTTTGTATAACCATTACAAAGTAGTACAAAGCACGTGGTTCGTAAATACACGTATTGCCAAATTTTCACACAAGATAGTGTGTCCAAGGCTGGTACGAAGGATGTTACGTTACTTAACCTGCTGCAAATTTAAATTATGCATCGGTGACACCTTTGCAAATGTTTTCTTGCAGCATGTCTAGATCTGTCTGCTGAAGACTTGTTGAACTTCGAGTCTAAATACGTTTCCTCCGGTTCGCCTACAGAGCACAGTAGTGCACAAAAACATACTATTCCAAGACCAGGCGATTGCCTTAAAATCTCTATAAATATATTTCTAAAGTCTTAAAATTAACTACAAATATACATTTTGTTTCTATTTAAAATGTTGTATTCAATGACTTGCATTGTGTGATTGAAATTAAAAAGTAAAAAAGATATTGGTTTCTCCATTTTTAAATTTATGCATAGTCTCCAGTTCTCTTTCCACAGCCCCTGCATTCCCCACTCAAAAATTTTGTGCCCCCCTTCAAAATGGTCTCTGGAGCCGCCCCTGATCCCTGTGTGTGCGTCTGTTTATGGGACTAAAATATTATGATTTCAATATACTAACTTAATTGCTTTCCACTGCTGCGCCATTCGGGAGGTTTCACTCGGTCGCACTCGTAAGCTCTGCCTATGAGAGAGTGGCAGGCGGCGTATGTAAATTGGGGATCAGAAGGAAAATTGGAATTTAACACATATGCAATTAGGGGACCGGCTCAGAGGAGGGCATACGTAAATTGAGGACCGACTACCTCATGCCTTCCAGGTAAAAATGGAAGGTCACACTACTGTCGAAGAACATTTTCATAGTCATTATTTTTAAAACACAACTCTCTTATCAATTTTCCAGATTTAGAATTGGCATATTTCTTTCGAGATATGGTTTGGTTAAAGTTGGTTTTCATTCAATTGAATTATTCGTTGATTGACTGAATTCTACTTCTCTTGCCATTTTTGTTCTTCCTTTCTCTGTTAATAATCTATAACGCTGATAATGAAATTTGAACACTCTTCTAGTGCTTTCTCTGCTTTTCCTTTTGATATAGGAGAGAGTCTGGAAGATTTTCAGTGCGGCATAAGGAAAAGCTGTACAGCACGGTGAGCGGCGGCGGCGAGCCCCTTAACGCGCTTACCTTCTCAATCAGTCTCGACTTACCCGCAGTGCCGGATTACCGCACAAGCAGACTAAGCAATTGCTTTGGGCCCCCGTCAAATTCGGGGCCCTTCAAAAGATGAGATTTATTGATGATTGTTAACATTTTAAAAAATAGCAATATTATCTAGCTAAATTTTATATATATATATATATATATATATATATATATATATATATATATACATACATGCATACATACATACATACACACACACACACACACACACACACTCATCGTCATAAAAAGACTGCACCCCGAAGGACCCTACTGATCCGCTGCAAACTCGGTGGGTATTTTGCACACCATTAGCTAAGCCAATGATTTCGTTTTCACGGTCGGCCGCGTACTGGATGGTCGGGGGTAGGGGCATTGACATCGCGCCCACCGGGCGACAAAAGAGGGCCTCAAACGGCCATTGGACATCGTGTAACGTCGCCAGAGCATCACCTGCACGTACACTATGACTAGGCGACGCGCTCGACAGCCGGTTGTCCAGATAGAAGCTTTCGAGAGGGGCCGCATCGTGGGTCTGCGGGAGGCTGGTTGCCGTGTTGCCGTATTGCGCCGTGTCGCGCCCGCTGTTGGCGGCAATGGATTGAGGAAGGCATGCACACACGAAATGCAGGATCTGGACGTCCACCACGCGCCATGAGGAGGGAGGACCGACAGATGGTCCGCCACGGGCGAACAGATCCAACAGCAACGATAGGTGCTTCCGCGGTGCTTCAGCAGGCTGTGCAGTCTGGCTTGTCACATCCTGTAAGTGCCAGTACCATTGGCAGGCGGTTGGACAACGCAGGGCTCGCCGTACGCCGCCCGTTACGATGCCTGCCCCTCACACCCCAGCAACGTCGCTATAGACTCGCCTGGTGTCGGGAACGACGGACCTGGGGCCATGCAGACTTGCAGCGGGTCATCTTTAGCGACGAGTCCCGCTTCTGTCTTAATAGCGTCGACCACCGGGTCCGTGTCTGGAGGCGGAGTTGCGAGCGCCACGACGAGCGATTTGTGGTATTCTATCACACGTCATTACCAGACCTCTACCCGATCGAGAATGCTGGGGTGCTACGGAGCGTGCGAACAGGACCCCACCCCTACCCAACAATCTGCAAGAACTGAGCGCGCAGGTTCAGACATGGACTAGAACAGGACTCCATTAGAGACCTATACAACTCCATGCCATGTCGTCTGGACGCGTGTGTTTGCCAACATGGCGACCTCACGCCAAACTAACATATACAGTCTGTGGCCCTGCAGCGCAGTAAATATTGGTCCTACAAATGTGAAAATGTAATAATTTGTAATGCGTGGTACCCTCTACCTGCCTGCCAACAATGATCGCAATCCGCCTCGTCCTTCTGGTGGGTGCAGCTTTTTTTATGACGATGAGTATGTGTGTGTGTTTGCTTATATGCACTTATTATGTTTTTAATATTTATGAGTTCAAAAATATCAATTTTTGGGGGGGATTATATTTTTCTATCCAAAAGATTCAAACCAACCGGCCTTTTGTTTAAGTTCAAGTTTATTATTGACTTACGGCGCTGATATCGTTATTCTCCTAGAGTCTCTATTCCTTGTCCAACGAGAGAATGAAGTAAGACGTAAACAAACCGGCATATATCCCTCCGCCGAAGCGCGTGCTCCGAGGCCTCTGCTGTAATCTAACAGCTGTCAACGCTCTGCTGTCACCGCCGCGCTCGCTGTGGCAATCTCAAGTTTATCCACACGTTGCACAATATCCTTCAGTGTATCAAAATCTGCAGTGTGCGAAACAAACCTAAGATTGCAAGACAGGGAACGACATTGAAGCACACAAAGGAATAATTCATTCAACAAATTATTTATTAGTGTTTTTGAATGAATTATATTAATTTTTAATGTTAATAGTGATGTAACTGTATTGCCAATAAGACTACGAAATTCATGCACATAACGAAACTCGCAGGCTGTCCCATGTCTTGACTATGAAATGCCAAGTTTTTTGTTAATACACAGAAGGCAAACATTTACGCAATATTTATATTGAACATGAAATTTAGACGTAACTTACTTGAAAAAAACGATGTTCACTCTGAATCTGACAGTGGCTCTATCCCTTCCAGACTTGAATCTTCAGAGGAACTCGAGCTATTCCCGAGGTTGATTATTAAAGAATCAACAACCAGGGACCGAATACCGAAATAATAGCGGTAAAGGTATTTATGCCGGTATAGAAATACCTTTACCTCTATTATACCTTTATTCAAAATACCTTAAAAATACCGGTATAAGACGTCAAATACCGGTATTTTTAGAGGTCTATACCGGTAAAATACCTCTAAATAGAGGTATTTTACCGGTATTTTCTCAAGAAAATGGTGTGTTGGGCGCGTGGGCGAACACGCGTGTGTTGGGCGCGAACGCGCGTGTGGGGGTGCAAACGCGTGTGTGAGAGCGCGAACGTGCGTGTGGGGGCGCAAACGCGCGTGGGTTGGGCGCGAACGCGCGCGCTTGGGAGTCCGAACGGGCCACTGATCGGACATTATCTTTTGTTCCTAATCCTTTCGCCTTAAATACACACTCTTTCACGCTCTACACTATTAGACCTCAGGAGACTAGTCAGAGTGTGTTCCTATTAACGATTGAATGATTATAAGTGATTCCGGGCGCGGCAATTGCTAACCCCGTAAGTGCAGTTATTGCATGGCAAGATCAGGCGCCGGACGTACAATCGATTAGCGGGATTTCCCTCATCCAGGTATCTCCCACCCCCCTCCCCAGCCGGCAAAAGCTCCCGCGCGGTCTTCCGGCATGTATGGTAGTGTAATGCATGTTAGTGTAAGTGTAAGTGAAGGGGTGAGGATAGGACAAGAGGAAGGAAAGATCGCGCGCGGTCTGTGGCCCGTCTATTAGGGTACTGCTCCGGCATTCCTCTGATATTGATCGGAGAAACCAAGGAAAACTACCGATCAGAGCAGCCGGCCGCTAGAATTCTCCTCGGCCCGCGCGCGATCTTTCCTTCCTCTTCCTTGTCCTATCCTCACCCTCAAAACACATAAATATGAAATTTAAGTGCTGTGAAGTATGGCAAGTAGTTTTTAAACCAATTGCAACGTGCCGCCTCTCGAAGTGCAGACATCGCCGCGCGTGGTCGGGCCTGCGGCCTCTGCCAGGATATGATCTTCGACATCAGTTGTGAAGGAACGAAGGCGATAGAAATCTGACATCGGTTGATACGACTTCACGCAACGTTCCTTGGCGCATTCCGATTCTCGGAATCAGTTTCCCTTTGTAAGAACTGCGAGGGCTGCGCCGTTGCGTAGGCATTTTCCGGAGGTCAGCGTTTCGACCCACGGGCGTGTCCGGTTCGGCAGAGGATAACGCACTCGACCTATATACTCCACGCTATTAATTTCTTTTCGCAGTGAGTAGAATTGAAATATGAGAGAAGGATGTTTGACCGTAGGCCCCAACAAACGCTTTGCCGAATGTGTACTCTGTGTGTGTGTGTACTCTGTGTGTGTGTTTGTGTGTGTGTGTGTGAGAGAGAGAGAGAGGGAGGGAGAAATCGAAAGAGAACGAAAGAGAAAAAGAGAAAGAAAGTGCGTGTGTATATAGCGCGTGAGTGTATAGCGCATAAGTGTGTAGCGCGCGTATGGGAGGTACAAGCGTGTGTTAGGCGCGCTCGTTTGTTAGGCGCTCGCGTTTGTTCGGCGCGCACGTTTTATCGGCGCGCGCGTTTGTTTCAGCGCGCGCGTTTGTTCGGCGCGCGCGTTTGTTCGGCGCTCGCGTTTGTTCGGTGCGCGCGTTTGTTCGGCGCGCGTGTTTGTTCGGCGCGCGCGTTTGTTAGGCTCGCGCGTTTTGTTCGGCGCGCTTGTTTGTTTGGCGCTCGCGTTTGTTCGGCGCGCGCGTTTGTTCGGCGCGCGCGTTTGTTTGGCGCGCGCGTTTGTCAGGCTCGCGCGTTTGTTCGGCGCGCGCGTTTGTTTGGCGCGTGCGTTTGTTCGGCGCGCGCGTGTGTTTGACGCGCGCGCGTGTTTGGTGCGCGCGCGTGTTTGGCGCGCGCATGTGTTTGGGGCGCATGTGTTTGGCGCGCGCGTGTGTGGGCGCGCGCGTGTGGTTAGCGCGCGCATGGGTTTGCCGCGAGCGCGTGTGGCACGCGTTTGGGGCGCGTGCGCGTTTGTGGCGCGAGTGTGGGGCACGCGGCACTATTTCCATTGAAAATACCGGTATAACCTTTATGGACGTCCATACCGGTATAGACGTCCTATAAAGGTATTTTACCGGTATAAAAGATTAAAGGTATTTTATACCGGTATGAAAAAATACCGGTATTTTACCGGTATTTTTACCGGTATTAATACCTTTTCGGTCCCTGGGAACAACAGTATCAAAAACACCTTCCAAGTCACATTTTCTCTGTTCTTCCCGAATTACATGCTCACAACACTGACTCCACTTCTCCGATTGTAACCTCACGGAAAGCTGTAAACACCAAGTTTTGCACATCTGGAAGCTTGAAAGTGGTGTTGTGTCTGGCTACGTAACCTTTTAACCTGACTCCATATCAGTTCTATAGGATTTAAGAAGCAGCTGTAAGGAGGTAACCCAAGGACAGTATGGCTTGCTTCTCGGGCCATATTATCAATTACATATGATTCGTACTGTTTGCCTTGTTGTGAAACTAATTCTAGAAGTTCAGGTCTTATCATACTAGATTGGTGAGGAATGTTTTTAGATTGAAGCCAGGTAATAATGTCAGATTTTCTCCAACATTTACTGGGAATATATTGCGATCTAACACTGGTAAGGAGCATTATCCATTACTACAACACTATTTGGCATTAATTTGGGGATAATTTTCTGGAACCAACACTTGAAAACTTCGCCAGTCATTTCATGATGATAATCACCTTTTTTTTTTGGATTAAAACACAAGCTCCCCACCATCCAAAAAACCGTCGTCACTGTCAATATGCAGGATAATAAGTCTTTGACCCTTCCCAGATGGAGTTTTCAAACCTGTGCTTAAGCCTGATAAGAAAGCCTGTTTTTTAGATTTTACAGATTTATCACTCCATGATTTTGGTGTCACGTGGCCCTCGTTAACCCACGTCTCGTCTAAAAAATAAATTTTTGCACCTTGCTGCCTGAATTCTCTCATTTTTCGAAGGGACTTCGTAAGCCACAGAGCAATATCATCTCGATTTTCTATCACACTTTTCTTCTTTCTATTAATAAATTCGAAACCTATTTCCAGTAGCAAAGAATGGAGTGAAGATCTCTTTAAATTGGTCAGATCAGGATCATTGTTTACAACTGTCAACACTTTATTGACGGTTGGAGGCCTTAAGAAAAAATCGTGCACTTTTCGACGAATCGCTGACCTAACAAATTCATCGCACTTACCATCTAACACAGGTCTAGGGTGTTGTTTCTTCTTTTAGGATTGGTTACCTTACCTGGTGACAGTTTTTCCTTTCTTATGCTGTGGTTGTGCTATGCTTATACTTGTGGCGTCGAACCCAGTAAATTCTGCTGTTAATTTCACAATGTCATCCACTGACAGTTCCGAGTGCTTCTGCGTAAGGAATTAAATACATTTAAAATAATAGTTTTCTCACCACTTTTAATCGGCTTTCCCCGTGGATGATTAATAATAATAGACCGTGTTGGTGAGGGAGGCGAGTGTTCAGCCATGACACTTATCGTTTCAATAAATAGTTAGAAAATTGTACGCACAACTCTTAACAATCGATCTTGACACTCTTGCATTCCACAAGTCACATTCATTTACACTGTCATTAGCATTAATGAACTGAAAACAAATCTCACTAAGCGGTTATACACACGTGTTGCGCGATTCGCCATTAGAAGGAAACTGCTCCTCGCGTGATATGTGCCATCAGATATTTTTCGCTTGTCCTTACATTTCACGTATCAACTCATATAATTTAAAGTAAATAAGTGATTATGTTTCTGCTTTCTACGTATGATTACGCTTGTTCTATTGTATATAGCATTCAGTTAGTTGAATTTCACGGAACTATTTTCTTACGCGTAGACTGAAAAAAGTGCAAAGAAGAGTGAGTTTCATGGATTTACAGCCAATCAGCAATTTCAAACACACGTGCATTTGTTGACATCCACTTCATTCTCTCGTTTGGACAAGGAATAGATACAGATGATTGCAGGTATTGCTTGATACGGTCGCGATCGTGCTACATTTAGCGGCACGACCGACGCGAAATGCCGTGACATATTCCATCGTGAAAATGAGCCTTGAAAGGCAGCTAAATAATAATCGCACTTTAAGGCTGAAACACTTCTCGCATCGTATCCTGAGGATATGGATTTGAATCATGTTATTTTACTGATTTCTATAAAACCATTATAAATGATAAACTCCAGACAGTTTTTCCGAACTTATAAATCTGCCTTAGAATGTTTTTAACATTGATGATAAAAAACTGCTCTGGAGAGCGATCTTATTCACGGTTAAAAAGGGGAAAAAATCCTCTGAGGACTACAATGCGATAAGGTTAATTGAGTTCATTGGCTTTACTGTCAATTGAATCTGGTACTATGCGTCGCTTAAATTTTGATGGGTTAATAAAAAATTTGCTCGTTAAAAGTGTAGAAAGAGAGTTAAATGAGTTATATTTCATATATTTACTATACGTACGAATAGTCAGGTGTAAACCAAAATATTAATGAATGTATATTTATTGATAAATGAAATGCATAAATATTGTATTCATTTTTAGTTAAGTTATATTGCAATTTGCCATAAATTTATGAACAAAACTACAATAGGCATATATAGATAGATCTTAAATTAAAATTGGAGATTAATGTATACATTCGGATAAAAAATTGGACCAATGGGGCCCCAAAATATTTACTGCTTAGATCCCCGCAGATTGGTAATCCGGCCCTACTAACCGGGTTGATTTGGTCTCCAATTTACATGTAGAATTAGTAAGTTTTTCGAGAAAATATGAAGAATTTATTTGGTCCCCAATTTACATACGTCCGTGGCAGGACGTGGTTCAAGTCGTAAGAGGATAGAGCGATCTGAGAGCCCCACCCGTCATACGCCTTATGGGTATACACCCACAAGGCGTCGATAAAGGTGCCCTCCATCCCCTCTGTGTGATAAGACGTACGATACTCGCCGTCTCTGGGTTTTCTTCAGAATACGGGTTCATGATTGGTATCGTATCCTGAAAATCTGTTCGCGATTCTCTAAATCAGGGAAATCAAAAAATCCCTGGTCCAGGAAACCAAATTTCACAGGAGAGAAACAAACTCGCTCTTTCTCGCTCTCTTGCTCTCGCTCTGGCACTCGCTCTCGTTTTCTCTTCCTCTCCCTCCCTCTTTCTTCCTCTCTTTCTCCTCCTCTCCCCTCCATATCTTTCCCTCTTTCCTCTGCTCTTCCCCTCTCTCTCCCTCTCCCTTTCTCCTTCACCCACTCACCCTCTTCGTTCTCCCTCTCCAGCTCTCACCATATCTCCCTCTCTCCCTCTCTTCCCCACTTTCTCGCCCATATCCATATCTCTCTCTTTCTCTCCCCCTGCTTTCCTTTCTCCACCTCCCCCTGTCTCTCCCTCTCCCCCTCTCCTCTTCCCTTCCTCTGTCTCCCTCTCTCTCTCATCCTCACTCTCTCTCCCCTTCTCCTTCCCTCCCCCTCTCTCTCCTTCACAGATGTTAACAACCTATTGTTGCTGAAGTGTTTTATAACTTATTTGTCCCTTAAAAACTTCAAAATTTAAATATTGTACGTAAGTAGCAGTGGCGTAGCGTCAGGGGACACTGAGATGCTGAGCATCCCCGTATATAAGAACCTTAAATACTGTACTGATAATCTTACAAGTGGTCTGTTGAGTGAAACACGTTTTGTATTAATTGTAAATTGATTTCCTATGTTTGAATTCGGCGGGCTGTTGAAGCTGGCCTCTGATTGCTTGAAAGCTAAAATACTTCAGCGTGTGCCGCCAGATTGCGACGAGCAATGACGCATGCGCAGATGGCGAGGTTCCCCTCTCCCCTCTTCACCCCTGGCCCAGAGAAAACTGCTTTACGCTAGCGTCTACTGCGGAAAGAACCTCGTTTGTGCACGAGAGCGCAGCACACTTCAGGCGTTCAGTAAATTATCTTTCTCTCTCTCACTCGGGAGTCCCCGCTTGGTCATGGTACAAACTGTAGAAATAGTGGAGACTATTCCTTTTTGAAAAAATCTTAGATCGTTAGTCAATAAACATTTATAAATTGTTTAATGATGCTTCTTTGAAGTTTGTGCCCACGTATAAAATGTATCCAGATTTGCTGAAGAGGGATACATCTGTTTGTAAGAGTCGTGGAGTATACGGAGTAGAAGGGAATTTCTGTTAGTGAAGTATGATAGTGAGTTTTTGTGTTATTGTTTTGCTAAACGTTGAGTCACGCTACGCCACTGGTAAGTAGTTATAAAAATTGGATTAAACATTCATCAAACATTTTCGCAAAAGTGAGGGCTGAGTAATAGAGAAATATCAGTGAAATCTGGTTACTGTTTCATATTCTAATATTTAATAAGGCAGAAAACAACCTGTCCACATTTAAAAGGCGAGCAACTGAAGGACCGGACACGCTATTGGGTTGGTGCAAATGAATTATTGCAAATTCCAATTCTTCTTATTATTGGATACATATTCAATCAAAATAATTTCCATTCACTTCCTCACACTTCTCTTGCCGAGTAGATATTCCGCATGATCGCAAGCCCTGCTTCATAAATTGGTCTTCTTTGATCGTGCGAAATCTATACTGCGGTTTTTGTAGGAAGAGCTCTCAAGATAACTCAAATCCCATCTTCGCGATGGAATATGTCACGGCATTTCGTATCATTCACAGTTGTTCCGCTAGATTTCGCACGATCGCGACCGTATGAAGCAGTGCTTGCGATCATGCGACTTCTACCGGCAAGACCGAGAAAAGACGCGAAATGCCGTGACATATTCCATCGCGAAGATGGGATTTGAGTTATCTTCAGAGCTCTTCCTACAAAAATCGCAGTATAGCGGAACGACTGAGAAAGATGCAAAATCTTCTTCTTCTTCTACACTTCACGGGTTAGGCTTACGCCTGTTCCGTCTCCACTGTATCTTTCCATCTTTTCGTGGGTCTTCCCACATCTCTTTTCCCTCTCGGTTTGTAGAAATATGCTAATCTTGGCAGTCTTGTTTCTTCCATTCTTTCTAAGTGCTGCAGCCATTTTTTTCCTGTTTAATTCCATTATGTTGTTTGCGCTATTCACTTTCAATTCTCTCCTGATTTCTTCATTTCTTATCTGGTCTTCTAAGATGCAGCCTTTTGTTCTTCGAAGGAACTTCATCTCTGAGCTCTGAATTTTGCTTATTCTTTTCTGCGTTAGAACCCAACATTCACTGCCATAAAGCAATATCGGGAGAGCTAATGTTTTGTAAAATTTTATTCTGGTATCTTTTCGGGGCTTGTTTTTAAGAGTTCTGTGTATGGTCCCACAGATGGAGTGAAATCTTGCTAATTTTTTATCAATGTCTTTTTGTCCTTCCGTGTCACATCCTAGGTAATTAAAATTTGTTCTAAACTTACATTGTCTAGAATTATTTTTGAACGGATAATCTCTTTTCCCCAAAACGCTAATATTTTGGTTTTGTCTTTTGAGATGGTTACGTTGTAAGAGCTGCATAGCTGATTTAAGTGGTGTAGGGCATACTGTAGATCCTTTTCAGTTTCTTGGATTATGACAGCATTATCTGCATAAAGTAGAAGGTTTAAAATATTTTTCTTAGTCAATTTTATTCCTGTTTTAATATTTTGTTTCCATCTCAGAAATATGTCATTTACATATATGTTGAAAAGCGTCGGCGACATTGAACATCCTTGTCGAACGCCTTTGTTAATTAAAATTTCTTCTGATTTAATGGAATCTGTCTTAATAATTATTTTTGAATTATTATACATGCTTTTAATTGTTTCTATAAGATGAGTAGGGTAGCCATAGTTTTTCATAATGTCCCAAAGTTTCCTTCTATCAACATTATCAAAGGCTTTAACAAAATCAATAAATGCCATGCATAATAAATGCCATGCATAATAAATGCCATGCCAAATAAGATGCAAAATGCCGTGACATATTCCATCGCGAAGATGGGATTTGAGTTATCTTGAGAGACCTTCCTAGAAAAATCGCAGTATATGGCTTCACATTGTTTAGTAAAGTTGTCAGATCTCCAATCGTCTCATGCTGTCTGTTTCTGTGAATTCTTGAGGAACCAATTTATCCATCTTCTTGTCGTTCTTTCACTTGTTGTGCCTTCACAAAATGCTACATTAATGAGATGTCTCGGTTGCAGTGTGATTGAGTTTGAACTCGTACAAATAAATTACACGAATGTGTTTTCTTTCCATCAGCGATAACGTATACACTGGAACACTGTGTTCATAATAAACTGCAACAGCAAACTGTATACACAGAGGCCACTGAGCACTATTTCCTCTCTAGAACATGTATGTTTACATACAACATGTTTACAGAGCCATCTGTCAGAAGAAAAAGTAATTTCTTGAGACGAGAAATTCAAAATTCTAAAACCGGCCATTCAATTGCACCAACCCAACAGTCTGGGTCCGAATGGGAGCAGGTGCTGAAATGTTCTAAACGAGACATGCAAACTTGTATGAGTTGAACCGTTATTTATATTGAACATATATGAACTGTTACAGCTGTGAGTCTGACCTGGAGGTCTGAGGTATCGAGTCCGGACAATGGCGGATTTGTAGGTACACTAATAAAATAGCTATCTATATGGTAAGAATATAATTTCTGACTAGACTAATAGCTATATACCTAGCGATCAGAAGCATTGTAAGAGGACCATCGGAATAATGTAGGAGGGGGAGGAGTTAAGTACCTCAAGCACATTTTGGGGGAGTTGTATGGCACACATGATGCAAGAAGAGCACCTTATGGTCAATTGCTCAATTGATTACTCACGACGAACAGACTATTTTCACTCGGATCATTCTAGAATATTCTGAAAATTCTAAATAAATAATTTTCTTTTTACTTTCTCGCCTTTCCAATACTTCGTAAAAAGAGAAAGTTACGTAATCGTGCGCCGGAAAACGGGGAATTTTCGCCAGAAAAAAACTTATAAAAGGGGTACGAAGTACGAAGTTTGGTAACGAAGAAGTGGATAAAACCTGTTGCTAAATTTACAAAAAAAATTCTCTCTCTCAAGGTGTAGTCAACACCATGTTTTGTTGCTTCTTGATACTGCAAAATCAATTGACGTCAAAACGTCCGTCTGTCCGTCTATGGTCAACGCTAGCGCCTAAACCTTTCAGCCGATTTTCTTCAAAATTGATATCCTCCAATTGTTTTTACTAGCGTCAAGGCTCCTGGAATTTGAAACCGATATTTCAATTTTTGGGGCTACTTTACATGAAGCCCGTCGGATATTTTCAAAGTTAAAGGAAAATGGCTCCAAATTTTTTGATTAAATTTTGTTGTTGAATAGTGCGAAGGACGTTTAAGGGAATGATGTTGGTATGATTTTCGTTGATATCCTCAATTTTTTTTTAAATTGCAAAAAAAAAACTATTTAAAAACTGAAAAATTGAAGATAAGGATTTTTGCCTCAGACAAAGTCGGTTGTACTAAATTAACACTTTAAATAAAGTCATGTACCAGTTTTTTTTGAAAAACGAGTAGTTTTTGCGTAAATTGCGCTTCAAATGTACAAAAAGATGTTTTTCTCAAAAACCGCTCCAAATTTTGTCTTTAAAATTTCTTCACTTATGTAATGAGGGACGATAAAAAATGGTCTTAGTTCTACTTCTGGGAATACTTGGTATTTTGAAAATTGCAAAAAAATATTTTTAAAACTACAAATAGCGATTTTTACCTCAGACAAAGTCTCTTGTACAAAACTAGCTTATTAAAAAAGGTTATGTAGAATTTTCTGAAAAGAACAGTCGTTTTTGCCTAATATTCGCTTCAAATTTAGAAAAAGAAATCTCAAAACCCGCTCCAATTTTTTTCTTTCAATTTTCTCCACGTGTGCAATAAGGGACGATAACTAAATAAATGAACGAATGGTGTTATTGAATAGGACAGCCTTTCTCGCAGTTGTTATTTTTCTAATGTCGATCGTCGGTTAAATGATTTGGAGTACGACGTTCACCGCTGCCTATCTTTGTCGCCCAAAAGACATGTTTTTGACAATTGTTGTTGACAAATGTTGTTGACAATTACCAGCTTCCTAATGACAGAGCCGATACGATTACGTTTTGACTAAAATATAAGTAATAAGTCCGCATCTCACTTCAATGGCGAAGATGGTAAAAGCGCGTTGGGCTGAATGCTTCACTTCGGAAGACGCCGAGTTCGAATCCCAGATAGGGATTTTAATTGATGAATATGTTGTTGCAGAAAAACACGTTGAAGAGTTTGATATTGAAAATCATTTGAAATACTTCTACTCGCGAATAGAATAAATGCATATATATATATATATATATATATATATATATATATATATATATATATTCTATTCGCGAGTAGAAGTATTTCAAATGATTTTCAATATCAAACTCTTCAACGTGTGTATATATATATATATATATATATATATATATATATATATATATATATATATGTACAGGACTTGTCAGTGTTTTCCCAAATTGCATCTTTTAAACAATTTTTCAACTCTGTTATTCGATTTCTGAAACGTATGTCATGTCAAATCAATTGTTGTTTTATGTAAATCTGTACGAACCAATTTGAGTAAAATTATGAGTATTTCAATGTTAAATTGTAATACTCATTGCAATACAACCAGAACGCATGCGATCAACTTACATATCCCTAACCGTTCCGAAATTATTATTACTTTCTTGCCTGACGAATACTTCGTAAGAAGCGGAAGTTATGAAATCGTGCGCCGGAAAACGTCCAATTTTCGGCAGAAAAAATCTTATAGCTGGGATCTGGTAACGAAAAAGTGGATAAAACCCTGTTGCTAAATTTAGAAAAACTAGTGGTGCTATAGAATGGCTCAGGCTTTATCGGAGATCTTAATTTTCTAATCTCTAAATTGAACTTGTTTTTCTGTTATGAATTATGATCTTCCCAGATACCTTCTTTGAGCACCCAAAGGACATTTTTTTTACATTCTCAGTATTTTTCGGTTTCCTAACACGAGGATTGAAACCACCATTCTCTATTACTAATATATAAGAGTAAATGTCATACATATCCATTGTGGTCTCAGTCGTTAATTAGCGAGTATTGGCACACCTCTTCCGAGGGAAGCTTCGCCGATTCGAGTCCTGTTTGGGGAATACTATTTGCCAAAATTCTCTGTTGTCAAAGAAAATATTTGAAAATTCTAGAAACTTTATTGAAAAACATGTGAAGCAATTTGAATCACAAAGATTGATAATTACGATAAATGAACGGGAAGTGTCTGTATATTTTTTTTTTCGAATTTTTAACTTTTAATAATTTTTCACGTCTCTTCTTGGATTTGTAAAGCCTATCAATTCAATCGTATCAATTGTTTCTTTATCATGCATTTACCATTTTATAGCTCGGTTCGATTCTTTTGATGGCTCTGTTCGACCCGTACGATGCAAGTGTGGGGTAGTGATATAAGTGCAGGTTCGTTAATTTTAAATATCGGATTTCGGGTCTCGGAACGGAAATCGTTAGCTGGTAGAAAACACTATTGCTGGTTTATGAAGTAGTGGAATAGCACTTAAGACCATATAGAAGCAGTGCGAGTGTGTTGGGGGGGGGAGGTCAAGGCAAGGCCCATAGAGATTAGTTACAATATGACACAAGAAGCCTAAAAAGGAAGGGAACATTTTTATCTATAGTTACAGCAAAATTATATGAAATTCTGACTCAGATACTGATCTGGCAAACACTCCGTCAATCTCGACCATCTGGAGCAAATTCAAATTTATATTACTTCTCTGACGACACAATAATTTGTCTTATTTTAGTTCGATTCCATGACCAGGTATAAAATGAATAGTAACTAGTGGTGCTACAGAATGACACAGACTTTCACGCATTAGTTTCCCTTTTCCTTTGGTCTCGGCTAGCTATTTGGACTTGACACATACTCTTGCCAGCTGCCATCTATCGCCACCCAAACTATATTTTTTTGACATTTTCTTAATTTTTCGGTTTCCTAATAGTAGAAAGAAAATATTATTTAAATATGTAAGAACAGTAAAACCTTCTCCTAAATGGCAATTTTCTTTGACAAATTTGGAGATTTTTTAAAGAAAATGGCGTATAACCACTACTGTAAATGAGAAAATTGAAGCTCTTTTTCACAGGCATCTTTTGTGATATCGAAAAACTTCATTTGAAGTCATTTAAAACACATCAACTCAATATAATTGTTTACAAATTGTAACACAACAACTCAATGGTGTTTACAAATTGCTGGAAATGTGCATATTAACGATGTGAGAGATCTTTAAAACAATTACTTTTGTGTAATTTTGAAAAAAACAAACAAAAAGAACCCAAAATGAACTTAACGTCATATTGAAGAGTGCAATTAGCACTATACATTCGAAAAGTTTGAAAAAATTAGAGTTATTTTTGAGAAAATGGCATTTTAGCGTTTCTGAAAATGTGGAATTTTTAGCTAGTTTTCACAGAAAACGGTTTGAGTTTTCAAGAAACTAGTATACTTGACATTATTTAAAGCACATGTATTCATAAATACAATAATGTGAACAAATCGCCGCTAATATAATTATTAACAACGTGAGACACAAGTCAAAAAATTAAATTTTTATAATTTTTGAAAAAAAGGTGAATATCCCGTTTATGCCATCTCAGAGAGTATATTAGGCACTATCATTACCAAAAGTTTAAATAACAAATTTGGAGCCATTTTTGAGAAAATCTTGTTTTTGTAATTTTTTTAAAATTGCACATATTTCACGCAATATTGTGCGAAAACTACTAAAATTTTCAAAAAAATGTACATGAGAATAAAAAGGAACTCGCTCCGGAGAACAAATTTCATTAGAAGTAAAAATCTCTTTCTTCAATTGTTTTAGTTTTTGCCGTTTTGAGAAAATTTTGAAAATGTCCGTGGGGCTTTAAGTAAAGTACCCCCAAATTTTGAGGAATGTAGTTCAAGATCTCAGAGCTTCGACTCAGACCGGACCGACAGGGGTGTCTTCAATTTGGAAACAATCGTACGCAGGATTTAGGCGCTAGTGTTGTTCACATTACACCGAACGGATAGACGGACGGACGGATGTTTTGCATTCAATTGGATTTTCTGTATCAAGGATCCACAAAACAGGGATTCTTGTTATACCACGTGTTAGGGTTTTTTTTCTTAATTTAGCAACTGCTTTTATCCTTTTTCGTTTTCAGGGCCCGGAAATGAAGTTGTTTCTGCCGAAAATTCGCCGTTTTTTGCGCAGCATTACATAACTTTCCTTATACTACGTATATTTCTCCGTATATACGTATGTATACGGAAATGTAAAAATGATATAAAGTTAGGTAACTAGTTGTGCCACAGAATGGCACAGACTTTCCCGTATCAGTTTTCTTTGTCCATGGGTCTGGACTAGCTATTCGGAATTGCATACTCGTACCAGCTGCCATCTATCGCCGCTCAAAGTACATTTGTTTAACATTTTCTTAATTTTTTGCTTTCCCAATGTTAGAACAGAAATATTAATTTTAGAATTTTAAAGAACACTAAAACTTCGTCGTAAATGGCAATTTTCATTAAAAAAATTGGAGAAAGAAAGAAAAGAAAATGGCGTTTAAGCGATACTAAAAATGCGAAATTTGAAGCGCTTTTTCACAGACAATTTCTGAATTTTTGAAACACTTCATTTGAAGCATTTTAACTTACTAACACAATAGTGTTTACAAATTGCCGAAAATGTGCATATTAAAGGTGTGACAAATCTTCAAAAAATTACATTTGTTTTTATGTTTTTTAATTTTGAAGACTTTTTGAGAAAATGGCAGTGTGCGTTTCTGAAAATACGGAATTTTGAGCGAGTTTTCACAGAAAACTATTCAATGTTCGAGAACTTTATTTGACATTATTTAAAGCACATGTACTAATTAATATAATAATGTGAAAAAATCACCGCTAATGTAAATATCAACGACGTGAGAGACAAGTCAAAAAAATTACATGATTCGGATTTTTGAAAAAAACAAAAGAATAGAGCAATATGGCGTTTATGTCGTCTCGTAGAGAACAATAATCAATATCCACACCAAAAGTTTAAAGAATAGATTTGGAGCCGTTTTTCAGAAAACCTTGATTGTGATTTTTTAAAATTACAAATATTTCGCGTAGTTTTCCGCGAAAAAATACTACAATTTTCAAATATATATATATATATATATATATATATATATATATATATATATGGCCTTAATGAAAGAACTCACATTGGAGAACAAATTTTATTTGGAGGAAAAATCTCTCTTCAATTTTGTAGTTGTAGGAAGACGCGGAACAAAATTGAAACTTTTGCAACTTTCGAAAATTCAGAGTTAACCGCGTAAATAGGACCTATGCCACCTTTATAAGTGTATTTTACTCTATTCTTACAAGAAATTTGAAGAAAAAATTTGGGGCCGTTTTTGAGAAAATGTTGAAATTTGGGGCTTCATGTAAAGTACCCCCAAATTTGGAAGAAACTTTTTCAAAATCGCTGCGCCTCGAGTGGAACCAGATCGGCCGTGGAATATTCATTTTGGAAGAAATCGTACTTACGATTTCTGCGCTACTGTTGTTCACAGACTGACAGACGGACGAACAGACGGACGGACGGACAGACGGACGGACGGACAGACGGACGGACGGACAGACAGACGGACGGCAGGAAGTTTTGAAGGGCCACTTTTTCGGTATCAAGGGATCTCAAAACGTGTATTTCCGTTGAAATCTCGAAATCAATTTTCCGCAGCATTACATACCTTTCCCTATACTATATATATTACTTCGTATATACGTACGTATACGGGAAAGTTAAAATGAGATAAAAATTATATAAAAACAGTATGTAAATTATACTCATGTAAAACTCACCAATAAAGTGATTCATTAAGAGAACGTGAACGAAATAAATGAAAAAAGCATAGAAAAATAGAGATACAAGAATCCAGAGAAAAATACGCGATGCAATATATTGTTTATTGTGTTTTTTAATACCTGATGATGAGAAAGGATCTCGGAATTTTGCACATTATGATGAAAGTTTAATTATTGATGATGGATAAGTTTTGATTTTTCGAAACATTACGGAATTAAATACAAAATACTTCGAATTTTGGGTCCTAATTAATTTCATACAATTGTGGGTCATAAGTAGCCTAAAGGTACAGTGAAATTATTTTAGCGTGGCCGCTCAAGGTCAGGTCTCAGAACTGGCTGGAAGAGTCCATTCCTTAAACCTTTCCCTTTAGGGACAGGGTGTCCCTTCCCAGAACGTGTTGATAGCCCTACTCCAGTTGGGTAAACATCGACTTTGACTCTTCGTCTTCGCAAGGTGCCAGTTTTCAGTTGCATTTCCCTAATAGTGTTCAGCTATTTGTAATAAGTTCTGTATAAATGATTACTATTTTCTTGTGTTCATTGCAATGCGGCCTGTTCAGAACAACTTTCATAATGACGTCCTTTATAGTCAAATGCGTGAAGTCGTTGCAAAAGTATATCAATTTATGAAGCGAAGCAAAAGAAGGCATTGAAAATATCAAAAAAGTTCTTAAGGTAGTAATTGCTGCTTAGGGTGTTTCGAAAAGATCTATTTGCAGAATAAGGAAATTAATTCTATTCAATCAGGAGAATCGTGTTCATTTTCTACTCTTAGGAGTAGAAAGAGAAGAAGAGAGAAGACGTGGAATCTGCTCTCGACAGTTTCAGTGATAGTGAGATTCGCCGTACAATGGTTTAATGCACCATATCAAGAAATCGTTATTTTTACAGGAAACAACGCGAACG
>JAHLJT010009355.1:66367779-66414151 GCA_031308135.1 Acheta domesticus
ATAGTAAAGACAGTGATAGAGATACTATACTTATAACAGTGAGGAAACGGGTATCAGGGACAGTGGAAAACATATGGATAATGAGGATAGAGCCGGGCCATCCCGTGAATTTGATGTTTCTTCATTACCGAGCGAAGACACTACAGCAAATTGATTTCCAAGGCCGTTCGCCAGCATATGCGGTGAGGTAGACTAATGTTTTTGGTATGAGAAGACGAGCCAGGCGCGAGTGAGCGCCGCCTCCTAGCTCTCTCCCCACCACTTTCAGCTTCCCCCTCTAATCGCGAATCCCAGCGGCCACCCTAGAAAAAATTAGCTCTAAATGTCATTGTTCTGGTTTGTTTTGTGTGTGTGTTTTCCCCTACAGTATATTTATACTTTAAATTCTTTGCTGATGTAAAATCTCGACTTGTATTAATTTAGAATTAATTAATTATATTACATTATAATTATACCCCTATTTACGTTTTGATTCATTTAAAATGTAAATATAGAAAAGGAATCTATGTATAAGCATATTTCTCATTTTAACCCCTCCACCCAGTCAGAAATTGAGTAACTACACTTGTAATAATGGTTCTACAACTTCCATTAAAATGAAGTAATAAAGTCATATGTATTATCAATCAATTTAAGTATAATGTAGTAGCCCTAGTGGATGAGAGTGTTATAGCCAAGATGTAAAAGATGGTGACACCATATGTAGTTTGTAATGCTTGCTAATCTAGTTACAAATAAATTAATACATAGATCTATGCAGTATACTATGCATAATACTTGCATGCATTATACAACACATATTCAATAGAAATTATGGACGGGGGAGGAAAGAATCATAGTTTGAACTGAGTGTTTTTAACAAAATCTTGATGTGGATCAAATCATCGTGTTATTACAACAAACTCATATCATTATTTTTATATACAATATTCATTCTTAAGGAATGTTAGGAATTTAATATTTCTGAACTGTTCACGAGTCTTTGGTTCACGTAGTAGTTGCTCGGTACAGCCAACTTGTGTGAACAGGAAGTTCCTTTGTGTTAGTCTTAACCGTTGTTCGGTACTGTGAGCATGATGTAGAACACGTGTGAGATTCACCGGTCTTGCTATTAAATAATGTTTGCGTATCAGTCTTTTGAGTTTTCCTACTAGCGTACCATTACCTCTAATAGGTTATGGGCCCAGGTACGTGATTACGAATACGGCAATTAATCAGGTCGTATTGAACAGTGAAAACGTGTGTACCAGTTAACTTCTCAAGATGAACGTGGCTGCGTCGAGGATTGAAAGGCTAACTACGACACGTGGGCCGTGCAAATGCAGGCAATATTAATCACGAACGACCTGTGGGAATATGCCGGCGGAAATTTAATGAAACCCGACCAGGTGGAAATGATGAAGCGAATGCGGCGGCAATTCGAGAATGGGATAGAAACGATCAGAAGGCCCGATTACAGATCATCTTGTCTATGTCGTCGAGCGAAATTAAGCAGATCAAGTCCTGTGTTACAGCACGTGACTCATGGAATAAATTGAAAGACATTTACCAGTCGAAAGGTCCGGCCCGCAAGGCCACTTTGTTGAAGAGATTGACTCTCCACAAGATGCCGGACAATGGTGATGTACGCGACCACTTAAACGATTTTTTTGATACCGTGGACAAGTTGGAGGACATAGATATTCAGATCAATCAAGTGCTGATAACCATAATGTTGCTGTATAGTTTGCCATCACGGTTCGAAAATTTCAGGTGCACAATTGAAACGAGAGATTCATTACCAAGTACCAGACGCTCTTCGAACAAAAATAATCGAGGAGAGTGATGCCCACAAAACCTGCCGACAAAGTGAAGCAGCGGATGCCATGTTCGCGAACAGGATCGGCGGGAAGAACAAAAAGAAGAACAAGACGGATGCGAAAACAGGCGAGGGCAAAGACAATCGAGATGGTGCCTCGGAGTTTTGCTGCTTTAATTGCCACAAGCCAGGACATCGAAAGTCGCAGTGTCGATTCATGAAGAAAGGTGAAGCACAGACTAATAATAATCAATCTGCGCAATTCACGCAGGATCTGTGCTGACAGTCGGTGGAGGCAGTGGATCACGAGTCATCCGACTTGTCCCGCAAGTGGTTTCTGGACAAACGGAGCCACTTCGCATTTGTGCGGAGACTCAGATAATTTCATCTACATTGATGAGTCGAGGACGGGATCTTTGAATTTGGCAAACAGAACATGTACGAGCATCGTAGGGAAGGGCACCGTTGCAATTTTCAAGCCAAGTACTTGGAGACGAGAAGAATGTATCTCTCTCGGATGTGTCGTTTGTTCCGGACCTCAGGACAAATTTGCTGCCCGATGCAAGAATGACGGATCTGATCTCGAGGTGGCCTTCAACGAGAATGGGCGCAGCGGTACTGAACGCGCATGGCCAGATCGTACTGTATGCTGATAGGATGGGCGATCTGTACTTCATACGCGAGCACGAAGAGGGGGTTGGTATGGCTTCATCGTCCCAGTCGGTTAATCTGGACCTGCTGCATCGGAGACTTGGTCACGCCAACAGACCTGATATCTTGGAGGCTGTGAGGCGTCAGAGAATCATAGGCGTTGCAGTGAAGAAACATGTGAAGAAAATAAACTGTGATGTCTGCTTGAAGGGGAAGATGTGGAGGTCGCAGTTTTCTGAAGAAATCAGAACGTGTGACGGGGCTCTTAGAACTCATTCACACGGATGTGTGTGGACCGATGCCAACTCCATCACTGTCCCGAACAAGGCACTATGTGGATTGTATAGATGACTACTCTCACTGGTGTGAGGTGAAGTTTCTCAAATCCAAGGTGGAGGTCTATGGGGCAACAGTGGAATATATCATCCGACTGGAAAATCAGAAAGGTAAGTGTGTGAAAACGCTCCAATCTGACAACGGCCGAGAGTATTTGAGTGGCGATTTTGATGACTTCCTGAAGAAACGTGGAATTCTCGTCGACTCACAGTGCCCTACAATCCCGAGCCAAACGGGAAGGCAGAACGGATGAACAGGACCCTGTTGGACACCACCAGATGTCTCCTGTTTCAGGCAAACTTGCCACATAAGTGTTGGTCGGAGACAGTCAACACTACAAATTACCTGCGCAATCGTCTTCCATCAAAGATCCTGAATGGAAAAACTCCCCACGAGCTACTAACTGGATCAGCACCTCATGTATCGCAGATGAAGATTTTTGGAAGTAAGGCCTACTTCTTGGATCGGAAACGCGGAACCCGGTTCGACCAACGAGGAAGAGAGGAATTTTTTGTGCTATGATGATGTATCAAAAGGCTTCAGAGTGTACTCGTCAGACAAAAACAAGGTTTTAGTCAGCCGCGACGTCATGTTCCTAGAAAACGAGGAATTCTCTGAAGATTCCAGAAGGAATTTCATGCAATCTGTGAGTGAGGATGTCGATCCGGAGAGACATTTGTTGAGCTTCAGTGTTCAACTTCCCGAGCACTAACGACCAGCCAAATCCAGTGCAAGAAGAACAAGAAGCCGTCGACACTGATCAACCTGAACCTCCCGCATTGGATGAACCTCGGCTGAACTCCTCATATGATCCTTTTTACGGTTTTGACGTTACGCCAATCATCGTGAGCCCTGGAATACTCGAAGCACCACACCAAGCTACACATCAAGTTGGTCGACCGAAAATCCTGAGGATAGGTCGCAGGGGAAGACCTCGGAAGTTGTTCCAGACAAAGACTGCGGCTATTCCAGAAGAAGATGATGAGCAGCAAACTTTCCTCCTCCGAGATTCCGTTTGAGAAGGCGATTGACAGGACCAAACTCGAGTGGCCTGAAGCGATTGTAACCGAAGTTACATCCATCTTGAGGAATAATAGTTGGAGTTTGGTGGATCCGCCTGGTGATGCCAAGGTCATCGGATGTCGCATGGTGTTGCGCGATAAATTAAACCCTGGAAAGGAGATAGGCAAGACTAGTTGCGCAAGGCTTTTCCCAAGTGTACGGTATTCATTACTCACTTGCGTGCCTGTGCTCGGATGGGATCAATCGGACTAATGGTGTCTTGCAGCAAAATTTGGGATGAAAGATAGGTAGTTCGATGTTACGACTGCGTATTAATGGCGAGCTCGAGGAAAATATATACATGAGGACGCCTATGAATACTGTCAACAAGGTACTTCAGAGCATTGTGTCATCTGACGATGACAACATCTTGAAGAAGAAGGCGAAAGATATGCTCAGTGAACTTGAGAAGGGTGAAAAAGTATGTTATTTAAGATGTCATTATACGGCTTGAAGCAGGCAGGAAGGAGCAGGTACATGAAGTTGAGTGAGACCCTGAAGGACTTCGGTGCTGAGCCGACTGCATCAGATGCTTGTTTGTTCCGAATGGGTTCAGGGGAAGATGTGACCTTTATAGCTGAGTATGTTGATGATATCTTGGTCGCATTCCGCAATCAGAAGACTATCCCCGAACTTGGAGAAGTCTTGAACAGGAGCTTGAGGTCAAGGATCTCGGACCAGCGGAAGTACTTTCTGGGCAATGAGCTCATTCACGATGAGGGTCTGTTTGCTATGCACCAGCGAGGGTACGTGGAAGAACTTCTTCAACGTTTTGGAATGAGTGACTGCAATCCAGTAGTCACTCCCTTGGGTCCTGGTAGCAAGCTGACGAAGAACGAGAACCCATGCAAGAAGAGCTGAGCTTACCCTATCGGGAACTGGTGGGTGCGCTTACCTGGCTGTCGACTACAACTCACCCAGACATATCCTTCGCAGCATCCTATTTGGGGCAGTTCAACAACTTCTATGGGCACGAGCATTGGAAGGCAGCGAAGCGAGTGCTACGCTACTTAAAGGGCTCACTTGATGTTGGACTCCTTTATCAAGATGTGGAGAACCGGTCGTTGAGTTCGTCGATGCAGACCTAGGGGAGGCTGCCCAATGGACAGAAGATCCTACGCCGGCAATGTCTTCTTGTTAGGTAGGTTGCCCCATATCTGGGAGTCTCGTAAGCAACGAACCTTAAGTACAACGAGGCTGAGTATATGGCCTTCTCTGCTATGCCAGAGAGGCTGAATACTTGCAGAAGAGTTCCTACAAGAGTTAGGTTTTAAGGACTTGACAAGCTTAGTTGTATTTTGTGATAAAGTGCCATCAATTTAGCCAATAACTCTATGTACCACAGTAGAATTAAGCTTATTGACTTGCGGCATCACTTTGTTCGTGATATGGTAGAGAGAAAGGCATTTATATTGAAACATATACCGACAAATTGGCAAGTTACTGGTTTTGAACGAACTTTGTGTACGAGATGGTGGTTTGGAGCAAATACAACTTATGTAAACCTCTACTAGAGGGGAAGTGTTAGGAATTTAATATTTCTGAACTGTTCACAAGTCTTTGGTTCACGTGGTAATTGCTCAGTACAGCCAACTTGTGTGAACAGGAAGTTCCTTTGTGTTAAGTCTTATACTGCGATTTTTTAACTCTGCCCCTCACACGCAACACTCACCGCGCTGGATGCTCGGATTGACATGAAATTTCACCAGCTGATAGAACACCGTGCAAAACCTACATACGCAAATTTTGAAGTGCTACGGAATATTATAAATAGTGTTTGATAGGCATTTTATATCAGGACCTTTCGTGACCGCGCTTCCCGCAGCGGGCAAGCCGTTGCTTCGGCAGCGCTAGGAACGTTACGCAGCGTGTATCAGCCGGTGTCAGATTTCCAAGCGCGTTCATTCCATCTGAACCTGCAAAGTAAACACCCGTTTTTGTCACCCGCCCCCTAGTAACTGAGACCTTGCCGACAGGCCGATAGTGCAGGCGCGGCGTGTGAGTAACGTCCGCAGAACCAGCGGCGAGCAGCGATTTCGTCCTTCCACGGTCGGTAAGGTCAAGAACGGTCCCAATACTAATTATCGCAAAAACACTACTTGCAATGCTTCATAGCACGTAAAAATTTGAATGTAAGGGTTTTGAAAGGTGCTGAACAAGCTGGTAAAATCTCAAGTCAATCCGAGTATCCAGCACGGAGAGTGTTGCGTGTGAGAGGAATCAGCTATTTCGCTGCCCAGCACTGTGGTCTTCTGTGACGGCCTGCTCCCTTGCAGGAGCGCTTCCGCCGGAGTTTGAAATGTTTTTGGATTTGTAGGAGTTTTGTGGCCGCCCTATGGTATACCCATGTCTGGGCGGCCACGGTGTTGTTCACTTGCACTTAAAGTTTGTCGCGTGCCTTGTTGTATAGCCGCTCCAAGTATTTTTCAGCAGCTCCAAAGAAGAAATGAGGCACTCGCCTCGTTTCAGTTTGCCAAACAGTCGGTTCTTAGGGCCTTTTTTAAATTTTTATTTTGAAAAATAATATACATTTATTTACGTTTTGTGGGTATTTACACATGAAATGACAATGATAGAATAGAGAAATTGTAGCGAATTGAAAATAAATGCGAGCGAGTATAGTACAGTAGAAGAAAAGAAAATGAGGAACTGAATTTAAATTACAATTTTTTATAAATGAGCTGTGTTTAATAATTTGGAAATTTTTCAAAATAAAGAGGAAATAAAGAAGTGAATTAAATCAATAATAGAGGGTAAAAGAAGATAGAGAGAAGTGAATATATTTCGCTGCCATCCAATCGGGAGCTTATATGTCCTACAGTGACGTCACTCTGGTGACGTTTAAGCTTCCGAATGGATGAAAGCGTCAACAGCTGATTCCTTGCAGGGCAAAGTTAAGAAAATTGCAGTATAACCGTTGTTCGGTACTGTGTGCATGGTGTAGTACACGTGTGAGACTCACCGATCTTGCTATTAAATGTTTGCATATCAGTCTTTTGAGTTTTCCTACTAGCATACTATTATCTCTAACAAGGAAAAAGAAATTCTCAGGATTAGATAAAATATATATTCATATTCAATGACTAAGAAAGAGTACATTAATATAATATATATTCATCGCTGAACCATTAACACATAATCATTCAAGAAGTTTACCTGTCCAATTTGTGGGACTTTCTTGCACCTCAGTTTTTGTGATTTTCTTGCCAGAATGAAGTAATTCTGCAAAACTGAGATACAATTGGATCGTTACCACTAGCAGCAACAGATAAAACTGAATCCCCTTTGCAGAAATACGCGATAAAGTCCATATCATCCAAATTTCCAGACAAAACAATATCATCATAGCCAATTACAAATCCTGAAATATTTTTAATTATTACATCCTAATATTAAGACATCTTAATAGTAAAAATAACTTATGGAGATGATAGATTTTGAAAAAAAGTACAAATAACAAAAATGTAAAAAAACCTGCATATTTAAATCCCTTGTCAAAAAGGTGAGTCCAGAAAAATGGCACAGTTCTTAAAGGTTCCTTTTTACCCAACATGTTGCGCCCAGCTACGCGACCATGGTAGTGGGCCAATTGCCAATGACCAATAGCTGCAACAGTTCCTAGTACTGGAGCAAAAGCAATATCTCCTCCAGCAAATACATCAGGCACATTGGTTTCCAAAAACTGAAAATATTCCCCCAAATTATCATCCTATATCATTTGATGTTAATACATAAACAAATGAATCAAATACTTGTCACACTTAATATTTTAACTAATTACAATAAGAAAAATTTCTAAGCTGAATTTGATTTGTTTTTTAACACTTACATCATCAACTGGAATAGAACCATTTTTCTCAGTTGTCACACCACTGTTTTGAAGATAATCTGTCTTAAATATAACTCCTATGCCTAACACAATAACATCTGCTGCCAGTAATCTGCCATCTTCAAGTTTGACTTGCCCAACACATGAAGGATCATTTTCACTTGGTAATATTTCTGCAACAGAGGCACTCATTACAAATTTCACACCTTTCTCTTCAAACCATTTTTGTATTTGTGCCCCAATTTGTGAGCCTAGTTGTAATTCAAATGGTACTTTTTTCAATGCCAACTACTGTCACATCTGCCTTTTCACCAATACAATATGCTGCACATTCCATTCCTGTAATGAAGAAGTGAAAATCACAATCACAAGGAATTGGGAAAATATATATTGTATTTGAAATTAGTACACTTGTGGGTCATATCATAATGTTATCTGAATGATTGCTATGCCATGAATGATACTATATATGCATATTTTAAATATTAGAATATGAAAACAATAACTTACCAATGAAAGAAGCTCCAACTACCACTAACTTTACATTAGCTTTGATTTCTCTTTTAATTTGTTTTGTATCATCAAGAGTTCTCAAGACAAAAATTTTCTTTAAATCACTTCCAGGACAAGATAATTTGCGTGCTCTTATAAACAAGACAAACTTATCAAAACATTGATTGGAAAAGCATATAAAAATTCAACCCCTTTGGATTATTTTTAAAACTTACCCTCCACCAGTAGCCAGGAATATGGAATCATAACTCATTTTCTCTCCTGTACTAACTTCAATAACTTTTTCTTTTGTATTTAATGATACCAAAGCTACCCCAATTTTCAAATCTATATCATATTTCTGTAATAATAATAATAATAATAATATAATAATAATAATAATAATAATAATAATAATAATAATATAATAACAATAATAATAATAAGGTTAAATATAAACATCAGCTTTTCAATGTTCAAAACAGTTCTATAAATATGTTTAAATACTTTATAAAAATGTTTTGGACGAAGATTGAGTCCCTCGATGTCTGATAGGAGTGCCTTGCTCAGCATTATTCGTTCATAGGGTAAATATCGTTCTGCTGCCAACATTATAAGTTTTCCTCGAAAACCACCTTCTCTTAATGTCTCTGCACAAACTTGTCCTGCAGGTCCTGCAAAACAAGTAATGTTTCTCTCCAATAAAGTAAATGTAATCACATTAATTATGCAGGTCTACAACCAAAAATTTGATTTGATAATTTTCGCAAATCTTTATGCTTTTTGGTGTGCTGAAAATGAAAATGAAGTTCGTCCTTCTCCATTACGTACAGATTTTTTTTCAAATCCATGAAACATAATTCCTATTTTGTAGCATATGCACATATTTACATTGGTAACCAATATTTTTTCTTAAACGATTTCTAACATTCTAAACACTTATTATGTTCTAATAACACTCTGCCTGAATAGGTGGTGTGGTCATGAAGATTCTGTTCAGATAGGAAGGTAATTATTTTTATTTCTTGGTAGTCCCCTTCTGAAATTAATCAAGATAGAAATGGTTATATATGGAAATTGGAGCCCACTTTTTTGCTCATTCTTCTAGTCCAGTTATGTCAATTGAAGTGAAACATTCACTTAGGTCATCTAGTTGCTTCAAAGTGATTAAAAAGGTTTTCTGAAGTTTGAAAGTGAATTTTGAAAAAATCAGCATTGTGTTACCAGTCCATGGTACTTCTGTTTTATTCATGGTGAGTTCACAATCAAGAAGTACCATAGAAATATAACATATTTCATCATAAAAAAGAAAGTGAACATGTCAAGTACTTTTGCTCCATGTTTCCTGGTTTAAGTAATGCTAAGATTAAAGAAGGAATCTTTGTAGGCCCAGACATCATACAACTTTTCTCAGATCTACATTTTGCTCAGGCCATGGACAAGAGAGGGAAGCCTGGAATTCTTTTAAAGAGGTAGTTGACAAGTTCCTTGGTAACATAAATGATCCTAACTACACATGTATCGTGGAACATATGCTGAAGGCTTTTCAAATACTAGATTGCGTGAGCTAGAAGGTTCACTTCCTACACTCGCATGTGGATGATTTTCCAGAAAACACAGGGAACATCAGTGAAGAACAAGGGGTAAGATTCCATCAGGACATCAAGGGGATAGAACGTATGTTTCAGGGTATGTGGAACTTGAACATGATGGCGGACTGTTGCTGGATGCTACATCATCAAGCACTTGAAGAGTCATATTCCCGGAAATGCACATGAAGAAGTTTCCAGGAGAAAAGAACACGTTTTCATAAAAATTACAATTAAATATGCATCATTGTTTACTTTGACAAGATTATATCATTACAAAGCAATGCATTTGGTATTGTTTATAACTTTTAAGTAAATAAAAACTGTCAGCCAATTCTGCTTTCTTATGCTGTTCTACTATCTTTTGAGATTGAAAAAACACTGTACGTGATAGAGAAAAACTGACCTCACTTTCTGTTTCAGCACACTAAAAAACATAAAGATCAGATGAAATTATCAAATCAAATTTCGAAAAGTTTTCTTTTGTTGATCTGTGTTATGAGTAATATTATGAGAAGACCTCAGAATTTTAGGCACAAAAAAGTGATGATTTAGGCAGCTAAAATAGGTAACAAAATTTTGAAATTAGGCCCTAGGAGACATGAAATGTGACATTTTAGGCACTTAAAATAGGTTACCAAATGAATAAAGCAGGCATTTAAACAACATTAGACATAAAAAAATATGTTTTTGATGTCTAAAATATGTTAAATATGTTTTTGGTGTCTGATCACAAAAGGATTAAATTAGGCACTTTTTATTTTTCAGGAAAGGTAAGTATTTTTGCATTTATTAGAGTGACTACTGCATGTTATTTTTTTCATTTTCTTTTCATTTCATTCATTCTTTCACACTTTTCATTCTCTACTAGTGAACAGTGCATCTGCAGCAGGAATGGATGCAACTGCTTAAGAAGTGCGTGCTGATCGGAGACGAGCATGAAACAACCTCTTTACATTGACTTGCAAAGTTCCTTATGTTTGGTGTGTTGAGTAAGAGATTTTAGTGGGTAGTCAATGATGAATTTGATCAGAGAATATTCACATTTTCAGAAATTTGGGAAAGTATTTGTGTTTTGGTAAAACAAATTTTAAATAATAGTAATTAAAATATGATAATTTTAAAAATTACTTGTTTGAGGCAGTTTTGTGCAAAAAATATAAAATTAAGCATCAACCACCATTTTAGGACATTTTTAGGCAATATTAGATTCCATTACATCTATTTTTTCATAATTCGCTCACCTCTGCAATTATTTTGCACATCCTCCTAAAGGAACAAAATAAGCATTTGCCCTAAAATCTGAGGTCAATTATGAGAGATTAGCAATTACAAGTGAGCTTAAAATCTTTGACTGTATCTCATCTTTAACAAAAACCTTCTACAAATATTGAAAGATGTCAAGATAAAAGATCAGAACAAACATTAGTTACAAAATAAATACATTGTAATCTTATAACATGCAGGCTAAGAATTATGTGTAATATCATTTACATTTGAAAATAAGGAAGTTATATTTCAAATACATACAGACAAATACATATAGGAAGGACATAATTCCAAATCAATTATAGATTATATTATTATAAATAGAAAATTGAAAAGCCTAGTGAAAGGCATAAAAAAATTCAAAAACAGTGAAATGGAGATAGACCTTTTAAAAAGGAAACTAAATATTATTCTTAGATTAGATGAAATAATTGAAAGTAATACAGAATGGCACAGGCTTTCTCCAACTGGTTAGTTTCCTCTTCTCTTGAGACTCTGTTTAGCTTTTTGGTGTTTCTTCTCAGTTGCTATCTACCTAGGTGATGGCTGCTCTTCAGGGGTTGTAGGGCAGCACCCACCCCAGAATAAACAAACTCAGGAAAAGTTGCAGAAAGTATTAAACTTGCAATAAATCATCTTGTTTAATTTGATCATATCAACAGCACAATTTTTGAGGATGAATTTAGTTTTAAATGCCTGATTATGCAAAAGATAAATGTTTTTGGAATGGGAAGCATTGTGGACTATCGGGAGTTTGTTTGTAGCTTGTGCATGCGAGGTAAGGGAAGGTTAACGAATAATGGGGGTACTGTGACTTGGGGGCAGCATGCTCCTATTAGGGTTTTGTTCCACAGAGTCCACAGCTATTAACTAAGCTAAGAATACTGACCCTTTCATCTGATTTCATGGATTACTGTTTTGTTTGCTGGACGTTTCCTTTTTTTGTAATTGTTTTACTTTCACATGAACACAATTGTATCTTCTTTTATCATCATAAAAGTTGTCTTAGACAAGGATTAAAATTCTGATACATTCAAAATGGTTGTACTCTACATGTGATAGTTTTCCTTGTTCAAGAAATATTTTGAAGAGGTTAAATGTAGTGGTAGTTTGGACATACATGCCACCCCTCCTAATTCGCAACCCACCAGCTGCCATTGATCTATCAGTACCTAAAAGTCTATCAGAGCCCCACACAGTAACTAATACTTCTCTGGGGACACACTTTGTAAAGAGTACCTTCATGCTCTTCAAACATTTTAACACTACATTGCTGTTTCTTGGTCCTGTACCTTTTCATACTTGCCCATGGTATCCCTTGGCCTAATCTTGGTGCTCATACCATTGATGTAGAGATTCAGTTCCTCAGTTACAATCAAATCTTATATACAGTTGCTTGTCTGGGCAAGATATTATAGAAGGATAAGGGAATAGATATATTACAAGAGGGATTTGGAATACCCCAAGCCCCAAAGACAATTAACATTTATGCCTTATGTGAGTTTTAAACCAACAACCAAAGTGAAAGCATTGGTTTCTGTGGACAGAGACAGTGGCAGACTGGGAGACTCTGCACACTAGGCACAGATGATAATGTTTTGGCAAAATGCCCTGTTTTCAGTATTTGGCCCTGAGAAAGGTGCCTAGGATGCATCATCTGCTAAACAGCCAAGAAGATACCAACAGCCTATGTAATCACCTACGTGGACACACCTGCCCAAAGCACATGCCACACAAGTGTAAGTCACTTGACCTTACTATTTGTAAATATGTTTCTCTTAATTAACATAATAATAATAATAATAATAATAATAATAATAATAATAATAATAATAACTCCACCTAGGGAGTACATGACCTTGGAGTTGGTGGTGGAGCTTGAGTACCCCCATGAGCCTGAGACCTATGTCAGTGGTAGCCTAGCTACCGGTAGGGTCTCACTTGCTGAATAGGTTGAAGGTGAGGGGTCCGACGAATTGAGGAGAGCGGGAAGTAAGTAGAGAGGGAAGGGTCATGAACCTTTGGACCTCCTGTTATCGGCCCATGGAGGGTAGAGGAGAGAAACGGGGTTGGCACACCATGCCACTGATTAGAGTGGAGGCCCGAACCTTGCATTAGCCAGCGAAGGAGGCTGCCTTCAGCGGTCAGTGAAAATCACGTAGGGTTTAGTAATGCCGACTGGCGATCGGAGGGACCCCTTGCTGGGCCCAGCGGGGGGATGCCCCGAGGCCACTATAGGTCGCAGTAACGGATGGCAGGAAACAACCCGAGGGTTAAGTGTGATCTGTGAACTCGAACTTGCGTCCTGCGAAACTTCAATTCAAACCAATGAGCAAAATGGATAGAACAAGCAATGTAATGAACCTTAACGTGCCTTGTTCTACCAATGTCCCATACCTGCTCAGAAACCGAGCTAATGTCACCTTGTCGACGTCTGGCCATCCCACGGATGTTAGTCCCAAGGACCCAGAGCCGGCAGTAGCTCGAAGCCATCGTCAGAGATGGACCCGGGATGAATTAAAGGAGGTGATGTGGTGCTTTTACTATGCAAAAGCGAAAAATGGGGGCGCAGAAATAGACGTTTTCAAGGTATGGTGAGAGCGGAACCCAGATATGAGACCTACCCTAGACTCAAAGAAGCTTGCCAGTCAACGACGATACATACTCAGCAGTGGAAAACTCACAGCAGAACAACTTGCTGACATTGAGAGAAATACGGAGTATGTACTTCGCTCGAACAATCCACATGACGAACATGTAGAACTTGAAAATGATGATCCCGTGGAAGGTTCATCTCTTTCCAGTGAAACACACGTCTGTGGTGAAAATTCATCTGGCAATGAATTACACGATAAGGACATAATGCGAAATCTCCTTCAGCGCGAAATAGAAAGAGTTAGTCAACTTCCGCTTGAATCTAACGAACCGTTGAGAAGAATATACGAAACTGCCAAAGCTAAAAGAGTGATAGAAACAGTGAATTCTGTCTTAAATGAGGTGGTGGAGACCCCAGGAAGAGATCTAGATATTACTGAAATCAATCACATCATATATGCAAGTGGATATCTAGTATCTCAGATAATTTTGGGGCCAGCCAATAACACCGACGGCCGACAGCAAAACAGAGTAAACAGCTCTGTACCCCCATGGATGAACAGAATTATGATACGGATAGCCGACACCCGGCGCGAAATATCACTCTTAGTTGAGGCATCTTCTAAATCAACGCACACCTCTAAAGTTCAACGAAAAATATTCAATGTTGAACAAAAATACCGTATTGAAAATGACACCAGCAGGCTAATGGTAGTTGAGAAGCTAAAAGAGAAAATTCAAGCACGGGCTCAACGAATTAGACGTTACAAACGTAGAATAGATTTCCGTGTACAGAACCGGTTGTTTGAAACAGACGCGAAGAGATCCTATCACAATCTGACTCAAAAACCGAATGGCAAAGCTGTCACTCCTTCAAAAGATGACGTCGAAGCATTTTGGGTAGGAATCTGGGAGGAAACCAGATCCTACAACAAAGACACATCTTGGCTTCAATCTGAAGTTGATGCTGCCGATGAACATGTAGAAACAGTGGAAGATGTTCACCAATTCTCGGAAGAGGACCTCTTCCAAGCAATTAAGAACATGGGAAACTGGAAGTCCTCCGGGATTGATAAGACCCAGATTTATTGGATTAAGAAATTAACAGCAATACATTCTCATCTAGCAAAGGCTGTTAATAAAATTTTAGAAAACCCAAAGGAACTCCCGGAATGGTTCACACGCGGCATCACGTATTTGCTACCCAAAGCGGGAGACAGCTCTTTGGCGAAGAACTACAGGCCAATTACTTGTCTGCCAGTACTGTACAAAGTTATAACTTCAGCCATAGCTGACAACATCTAGATAAGAATCATCTAATGCCAGCTGAACAAAAAGGATGTCGTAAAGGCTCTAATGGCTGTAAGGAAATCTTGATAAAGTCATCTTGATTGATGTAAAGAAACGCAAACGTAATTTGATCACGGCTTGGATTGACTACCAAAAGGCCTTTGATAGTGTACCACACGATTGGATTTTGAAGACTCTGGAGATCTATCGATTTCGTCCTAGACGTATTGAATTTTGCAAGGCTAGTATGAAGTCGTGGAGTACCAGGTTACTAATACACAGCGGAAAGAAAGCAGTAGAAACCAGAAGTATTCAGATTAACAGGGGTATTTTTCAAGGAGATTCACTATCCCCTCTGCTGTTTTGCATTAGTTTGATCCCACTATCGAGACAGTTGTCCCAAGCTGACTTTGGTTTTAAGCTCCATGGTGATGAAAGGCCAGTATCACATTTGTTTTACATGGATCTGAAAGTGCTTGCTAAGAATGAAGCGCTTCTCTACCAAATGCTGTCTGTCGTGAATGACTTTAGCAATGACATCTGCATGAAGTTTGGTCTTGACAAGTGTGCAAAAATCAATTTAAAAAGAGGGAAACTCACAACGTCTGAGAACATTGAAATTGATACGCACACTGTGATTCAAGATCTTGAGCCAGGTAAAACTTACAAACATCTGGGCATTGAAGAATGTGAAACCATCTCGAACAACAGAATGAAAGAGAGAATTCGTAGGGAGTATTATAGGAGAGTGAGACTGGTCCTGCAGTCCGCTCTGAATTCCAGGAATAAAATATCTGGAATAGGTAGTTTGGAGAAACCTGTAGCCGAATACAGTTTTGGACTAGTGGACTGGACTGAGCAAGAAATTCGCACCATGGATCGAAAAACCAGAAAACTGCCTACAATGCATCATGTTTCCCATCCTCGAGCTGATATACATAGACTTTATGTGTCACGTAAGGAAGGAGGAAGAGGCCTCAAACAAATTGAGGCCTCCTGGCACAACGCAATAGTCGGGTTGGGGAAGTATGTAGTCAACCATCAAGGTGACCTTCTAATGAGGCAGGTCATGAAATCTGACCGAAGAATGGGAAACAGAGGCATTGTTAGTGTAGCAAGAAGCATTGCGAAGAAAACTAGGCAAGCCACATCGAATAACACCGAGACTGAACTTCTGATGCTACTAAACATGAAGTGTGAGACACAAAAAATGTTAAAGAAATCGTGGAGAGACAAACCACTCCACGGACAATACCTAAAAAGAATGGACAAGGTGCAGATCAATGAAGATCAATCATTTATGTGGCTTAAAAGGGGAAGAATGAAGCCAGAATCGGAAGCACTTTTAATAGCTGCCCAAGATCAGGCGTTGAGAACACGACATTATGATAAAGCGGTTCTCAAAATTTCCCAAGATGATAAATGCCGCATTTGCCTGGAGCAAGTAGAAACCATTGATCATATTGTCTCAGATTGTCCAATCCTAGCAAAGACCGAATACCTTAAAAGACATGACAGGGTGTGTAGCTACCTCCACTGGCAGATCTGTACCGCCCTCGAAGTTCCAAACACATGCCCCATGTGGTACGAACACTCACCAAAACCGGTGACGTCTGTTGGATTGTGTACGATATTGTACGACCAACAAATTCAAACTGATCGCACGATAGCGGCAAACAAACCGGATATAGTTATCCGGGATTTGGCGAAAAAATCGTGTTTACTTATCGATGTTGCTGTACCTTGCGATCAAAACGTCGTTACCAAGGAGTCAGAGAAACGTCTTAAATACAAGAGTTTGGAAATCGAGATCAACCGAATGTGGGGCGTAAAAGCACAGGTCGTCCCGATAGTTATCGGAGCTCTGGGATTTGTTCCGCAAAAATTGAGTAAGAACTTGTCTAAACTTCCAGGTAATTCAAAAGACTGGGAAGTGCAAGAAATTGCTTTATTTGGAACAGCCCACATTTTGCATAAAGTATTGTAGGGGCACTGATAGTCACCGGATCTGCTCCTTAGGTAGCTGGTTGCAACCTGGAGTAGATTTTATATTCAGCCGACTCATAAGATCTTTAGTCGTGATGTAATGGAAAAATAATAATAATAATAATTATTATTATTATTATTATCATCATCATTATTAGCATTATCATAAAGCTCCAGAAGTAGATGGAATACATAACTTTTGGTGGAAATATCTGACTTGCACTCATGGTATATTGGCGAGTCAATTTCAAAACATTTTGAATGGAACATCTGTGCTGCCAGAATTTTGTACCTTGGGCGTGACATTTATGTTACCGAAAGATGGAAATGCGTCTTGTCCCGAGAATTATAGACCCATTACATGTCTACCTACAATTTATAAAGTTCTCACCTCCATTATTGCTACCAAACTCGACGAGCATTTAAAAGAAAATGATCTGTTTTTGCAAGAACTGGTTGGTTGTAGGAACGGATTTCGAGGATGCAAAGAATTATTAATAATAGATAATATTATATCCAAGCTTGTAAAAAAGAAAATGCATAGTTTGTCTGTAGGCTGGATTGGTTTCCGAAAGGCTTTTGATTCCATTCCTCATTCTTGGCTTCTGCGAACTCTTCAACTCTACAAGGTTCACCCCTCTATCATTAAATTTCTTACAACGGGTATGAACAGCTGGCGAACAACATTGCATGTTAGGAGAGGGAAACTGAGTTACCAGACTAATCCTTTGGGAATTTATAGAGGCATTTTTTCAGGGACATAGCTTAAGCTCGCTCTGGTTTTGCTTATTATTGAACCCTTTGAGTAGAGTGCTGAGTGCCTCCGGCTATGGATATGCTTTGAAGAACCCCAAGATGATAATTTTCCACCAATTATACATGGATGATCTCAAGCTCTATGCTAAAGGACCAGAACAACTTCGCAGCATGCTGACACTTGTTGAAAGCTTCAGCAGCTCTGTTTGTATGGATCTTGGTTTGGAGAAGTGTGCTGTTGTTCGCGTGAAGAGAGGTCGCGTCCAGAATAGAGAAATTTGATGGAAGATTTGAGAATTCAAGAACTCATCAATGGAGATGAATATAAGTATCTCGGCCTCCAGCAGCTCTTAGGAACTGCAGATGAAAAAATTAGAAAACAAGTGGAAATAAAGGTTCTCTCTCTTGATGCAAAAATCAGCAAGTCCTGTATTTATTCGAGAAACAAATTTACTGGAATTACCACATGGGCTCTTTCTGCAACATCGCTTACATTAGAAGTTGTTAAATGGTCTGAGACATCTTTAAAAGCTTTCGATAGAAAAGCCAGAACACTTCTATCAAAATATCGGATGCATCATCCTCGAAGTTCCACCGAAAGGCTATATCTTTCAAGACATCTGTGGTACTATTTTCGAACTTTTTGAACTTTTGTGTTGGCCGCCCTGGTTACCGTGAATATTGTTTTGCTCAGTGTTTTGGTGGCTCGGTCAGTCAGTCGCCTGCCATGTGTTGTGAGACTGTGGATGTTTATTATGTAAAGTGTTGTCAAAGTCAAGTTTGTTTGTGCCTAGATTTTTGGATGTTAAAGCCTTGAATAAAAGGTAATTATTTTCACAACAATTTAACATACAAAAATTAGAAGAACGTAAGCGGTATGGATAAATACTTGAAGCCGGAAAGATTCGATATGGAACTAACCTCAATCTCTGCGGATAAGAAATGATTACACTGGAAACAAACATTCTTAAATTTTCTAATCCTTATCGAAGATGCATCATATGAGAGTAAGTTACAACTCTTGACAAACTACGTAGCTCCTAAAGTGTATCAGTATTTTAGTGAATCTCCTACCTTCAAAGATGCTATGGACACTCTACAATCTCTATACGTAAAACCTAGAAATGAAATCTATGCTAGACACTGCTTGGCGACTAGAAAACAGCATGCTGGAGAATCTGTAAATCAACACCTCCAAGTCTTGAAATAAATGAGCAGGAATTGTAACTTTAAGAATGTCACTGTGGAACAAAACAAGAATGTATACATTAGAGATGCATTCATCGGTGGTTTGATTTGTTCTCGGATTCGACAAAGATTGCTTGAAAACACAACACTTACCCTGGATGCTGCTTTCGACCAAGCTCGAGCTTTAGAAATGGCTGAACAATATTCAGCATCGAATTCTGATTCCAATACTATTGCATCTACTATTAATGAAGCTGATAATCGAGATTTAAAGACATCCACTACTACTGTGGCGGTTTTGTCAACAACTGAGAAGAGTTATTTTTGTGGAGGAAGCCGCCATCCCAGAACGTCGTGCCTTGCGAGAGCTGCTGAATGTAGGTCCGGCGGCAAGAAAGGACATTACCAACGTGTGTGTAGGTCGAAATCGTAAAAACCTTCTTTTTTCAAATATAACTGCGACTACTGGAATGTTAGCATCCGTCACCTCTGCGTTGCCAAACGGTCTTCAAAAATCAGTAGTGGAGATCAAAGTAAATGGAATGAAGTTGAACGTGTTAATAGATACAGGAAGCTCTCTAAGTTTTATCAACCATTCTTTTGTAAGGACATGTGGCATGCAATTGCTGCCATATTCTGGCAGAATTGCGATGGCAAATTCTTCTCTATCTACTGAAATAGCGGGACGATGTGAAGCCGATATAGAAATAGGTTTTATTTACAACAATACTCCACTACTGATAATGAAGAACCTTTGCTCAGATGCTATAATCGACCATGACATCCTGCAGTATCATTCTTCTGTGAACATAGATTTTCAAGATCCGCGGCCTCCTCTCGAGATCTGCAGTTCGGCTGTTGCACAGGTACCTCCAGTTTCGCTTTTTGCTAACCTAACTTCTAATTGTGTTCCAATAGCTACCAACTCTAGGAGACATTCTCACGAAAATAACCAATTTATAGACTCTGAGATTAAAAGGCCATTGCATGAAGCCATAATAGAACCTAGCAATTCACCATGGCGCGCTCAAGCTTTTGTTGTAAAGGGAGAAAATGGTAAAACAAGAATGGTTATTGATTACTCACTGACTATTAACAAATTTACAATGTTAGATGCTTACCCTCTTCCAAAGATAGAAGAAATAATTGCTAAAGTTTCGGTGAACGAAGTATTCAGCACCATAGATCTCAAGAATGCCTATCATCAATTACCCATTCTGGAATCGGAGAGAAAATACACAGCTTTTTGAAGCTTGCAGGAGACTCTACCATTTTCTACGTGTTCCATTCGGAGTAACAAATGGAGTAGCTTGTTTTCAAAAAGTGATCGATCAAATTGTTCAAGATGAAGGACTGGAGGGTACATATCCATATCTAGATGTCGTTACAATATACGGAAGAACCCAAGAGGAGCACGACCGCAATCTATAAAGATTTCTAGCTGCATCTTAGAAATATAATTTGACACTGAACAAGGAAAATGCAAGTTTTCTGTTAAGTCTGTAAACATACTTGGGTACGTAATTTCCAACAAGACAATCAAACCTGATCCTAATCACCTTCAACCTTTACTTGATCTGCCTATTCCTCAAGATACAGCTTCTTTGCGGCGAGCTTTGGGTATGTTCTCGCATTACTGCAAGTGGATACCTCAATTTTCAAAAAAAAAACCTTATTCTTTATTGATAAAGAATCCTTTCCCACTCTCAGAGGAAGCTATCTTAGCTTTCAAGATTTTGAAGGATGATGTGGCGAAAGCAACGATAGCTGCAGTACAAGAGGACGTACCGTTCAGGGTAGAAACAGACGCATCGGAGTTCGCCATAGCTGCTACTTTAAGTCAAGCAGGTCGACCTGTTGCATTCTTCTCTAGGACACTGAACAATTCTGAGCAACAACACTCTTCCGTAGAGAAAGAAGCTTATGCAATTGTGGAATCCTTGCGTTATTGGCGACATTATTTAGTTGGTCATCATTTTGAAGTCATTACGGATCAACGCTCTGTTTCTTTTATGTTCAATCAACAGCATTTCAGTAAAATTTAAAATGAGAAAATTGTACGATGGCGCCTTGAAGTTGCCTGTTTCAAATTTCACATAATTTATCGTCCAGGCAGTGAGAACGTGTCGGCGGATACTTTTTCCAGAATAAGCGCTGCTATCACTTCAAATGTGGATCTCAGCTCCCTACATATTGCACTTTTTCATCCGGGTATCACTCGTTTGAACCACTGGTTTCGCGTCAAAAACTTGCCATTCTCAATTGAAGATATAAAAAGACTATGATTTTGTTCCAAAACATTAGCCTTTGGAACCTCAAGAAAGAGAGCAGAATGTGGAAACAGGAAATCCTGAACAACCGCTGTTTGTAGAAGATGTTCATGGTGCTCAACGACCTGCTCGCTCCAGGCATCCACTCACTAATTTGACAGACTATGTGATTGATTTCTGAGAGAGGGGTGAATATGGTACTATTTTCGAACTTTTTGAACTTTTGTGTTGGCCGCACAAATCCTTAGGGTTGCCAGATCGTACCATAATTATGGAATCGTACCATAATTTTCATCCCAAAAAATAAATGTACCATAATACCATAATTGTACCACAGTTTTTTAAAGATCAAAAAATGTTTAAATACAAATTACATGTATTTAAATACAAATTACTCCTTTTTGGACAATTAAATAAGATACTTAATCAATTACAGTATTTAAATACTTTCGATTAAAATACCGCCCATCTTTGATATCTATCCAATTTTATACATAATTGTTATCACCTGTTGCTTTCGTTCTACCAAGATTTACATTGTTCAGGATCTCAGAATCCGGTGCAGCTGATTTCAATGTCTTTGACAACTTATCTGTTAACTTAAGCAACAGATTTTCTGAGGCAATTAGACCGCACAATTTCACTTCTGCCGAGTGCACCTTCAGTTTCAGCTGTTCTTTCGATTCAATCTGCTTAAAAGTGTTCTGAATATTGGCACTTGCCAAATTGCCAATTCCTTTGACAGCGTCCAAATGTTTCTTACCACTGCTGTGCAATTTGATTACTGAAATGTCAGCTGTCATTTCAGAGTTGCAAACGACGCATTTCGCCTTATTTGGTTTTTCAGGAATAGGCCTTAGCCAATTTTTCAGTTCTTTTATTGTTTCCTATTCAGGTCGATATTTTTGAACTCGTTTTTCATTTTTTTCATTTGACTCGCCACGTAGTTTTTTTTCCTTTCAGGAGTTTCACTTCTGCGTTTCATCTTAAGCACTCGTTTTTCAACAAACCGGTAAAAGATTTCAAACCGAGTACGAATTCTGATCAAAATTTGTAACAACACGACAAAGCAAACTCTCCCTAGGCGGCAAACCTAAAGGTAAGCACACATGTTGCGCTATATCAAACCCCTTTTAAGAACACGCAATAACTGATTATGCTTTGAACACAATACAGGGAATAATTAAGAGATATTTTTTCATCTAATAATATATTTGATTAGTGTAAAATATTATTATTATAATGTAAAATCATATAAAAGCATATAAATCTACAAAATGTACCATAATTATACCATAACTTTGTACATTTCCATTGTACCATATTGTACCATAATTGTATGCCCCCCTCTCCATAATTCACGTTATTGCATCTGGCAACCCTGGTCAGCCAATCGCCTGCCATGTGTTGTGGATGTTTATTATGTAAAGTGTTGTCAAAGTCAAGTTTGTTTGTGCCTAGATTTTTGTATGTTGAAGCTTTGAATAAAAGGTAATTATTTTCACAACAACATCATGGAGGCTGTGGACTGTTAAGTCTTGAAGTTATGTGCCGCCAGCAAGAAGAACAGCTCAGACATTATTTCATCAACAACAAATCCAAGACGGCCATCTGTGCTCAAGATCACGGCTATACCTTTGAAGCTGCTCCAAGAAAACCACAATCCAAGTTTTCCTAAATCTGAGGATCGAATTGAGCAGTGTTCGGCAGGTTTGCTACAGCGCTTCGAAGTAACGCTATTGATATGAAAAGATCGACTGAATGGTTGAGAACCGCTGGGCGTTTTGGCGAGACGGAAGGATTTGTGCTGGTCATTCAAGATCAGGAAGTAACCACTAATAACTACAGGCGATATATCATGAAAGAGAACATCAGTGACATGTGTCGCCTGTGGAAGAAGGCCACGGAATCTATTAAACACATCTGTAGTGGATGCTCTCAGTTGGCACAAACAAATCCCTCTGAATTTCAGTGAGAAATATAGTTATTCAAATTATCGTTTTCCATATTATCGCGGCAAAAAGTATTATTCTTTCATGAAGAACATGATGAGGGTTAAGGGCAAAAATTTATAGCTAATTTACCTTTGAAAATATATTTTATTATATAGGAGCGAATATTGTGTCAACAAAACTAAAAAAAACACTATTTTTTTCTGTATTCAAAATTGACTAGAATATGGTTTAGGATAGAGATCACAGAATTATTAAAACGTGCACAAATTTCACTTCTCCCCATAGCTCGTCTCACACAGTTTTTAACTGTTTTTGACGTAAATAAATAAATAAAATTATTTACAACGCCACAATAATGTAGCCAAAATCATTCACCAAGCTCTTGCCAAACGATCGGACTTGATAAAGGAAAGCCTACCTTATTACGAATATCTACCGGAGCAAGTTTTGTCTAATGAGAGAACAAAAATCTTATGGGATACTGCCATTGTTACAGATAAAACAATGGAAGCAAATAAGCCTGATATTATCGTGTTCGACAAAACTACTCGCAGGGCAATAATAATTGATATTGCAGTCCCATTAGATCGTAATCTGCTGCCAACAATTGCAGAAAAGAAAAGAAAATACCAGCCACTCTCAGATGAATTGAAAAACCTCTACAAACTAAAAGAGGTAGATATTGTGCCCGTAGTTATTTCATCTAATGGGCTTCATGCTGAAGATTGGAGGATTGTGAAAGAGAATCTCCATCTAAATGAGTGGCACTTCAGAACCATGCAGAAGGCCGCGCTGCTGGCAATTACCGATATTGTGCGTACGTTTCTCTTAGTCATTGAAGCGGAACCTGAGTGCACTGGAGCAAGAATCTCACCATCTGTCTCGCTATATGTGTTGACGTTCTGTCCTTGAGTTATATCTGGAAACTCCGGACGAGCGTGAAATTTTGAATAATGAAAATAATAATAACAATAATAATAATAATAATAATAATAATAATAATAATAATAATAATAATAATAATAATAATTTGATAAAACTATTAATATAACTAAAACTGATCTTTTGTACACACAGCCATTAACATGCTTTGCAACATTGATCAACATATTCTAATTACTTTAGACATCATTTTTGTTTCTGTTGCAACAAGGTAAACAAAATGATTATTCAGCATTTTTTATAAATCTATCATTGTTGCCCACAGTAAAGAACAATTTTTTTTTCAAAATTAATTAACACTACCTAAAATGTAGAAATGGTACCATGGAAATGATAAATAATGGAAGTGGTTAGAGTTGAAAGATGAGACCTGATATTCAAGTTACTTATTATTGAGAAAGATAAACTCATCCAAACAGGCATCTTCAACTAAGCAGATTTATTTTGTAGACAAATAGAGTAATTACCTCTATTTATGTTTTTTAACAAAGGCAAACTATTTATAGTTTGAGATGGAAACACATACTATTGTGAAAATAATGCTTTATGGGCAATAATTAAGATAAAAACTAGTGTACCAACTTTAAAGAAGTGATTTGGGTACAATTTGCCTTCATTTATCTCCTCAACAATAAGCAGAAAACAATGAAGCTTGCGTAAACAAATGCAAAAATGTCTTCTTTCTAGTGGGGCATCTTTTCGTCAAAAATGTTAGTTGATAAGGAAGAGAGTACAAACACTATTCAAAATCTGTTTCCAAGTCACCCTAGTTTACAGTAGTGATTAAATGTGATGGCTGCCATTGAGGAAAAGTTATCCATCGATTTCACGAAGATATTTAATTTTAATCTATTCTATTCTGTTCTATTCTCTGTCTCCCTCTCAATCTCTCTCCTCCATCTCTCATTCTTCCTCTGTCTCCCTCTCTGTCTCTCCCTTTGTCCCTCTCCCTCCTTTAAACCAGGTGTTTTCAAATTCTTTTCGTTCACCGCTCCCTTGACCTAAACAAAACTTCCCGCTGCTCCCCTGGTAACAACAAGTTTTAAATATGAGGGTTAATACAAGCCTACTAAAGATTCAACACAAATGAGTAAGTAATATAATAAGCTATTGGAAAAGGATTTGCCGGTTTCAATTAATTCACCATTAATTGGTAAAATAAATCGTATTTATTATAAAAAACATGTGAGTATGTACGTATGTAGTATGATAATACAAAATTATTTTGTGGACATAAATGGTACAAGGATCAAAGTAAGTCAAATCTAAAGATCATTTTTAATAAATCACCGCAATGCCCCAACTGTATTGCTGCAACACCCCTGGAAGCCACGATGCACAGATCTAAAACCTCTGCCTTAAACCTTTTTTAAACGTACCTTTTTTAATACAGTTTATTAAAGCAGTGTAAGCATTTATTTTACCTCCTCCAGCTACTACAAATATTCGGGAATCTAATTCAGGTGATTTCTTAACAGTTGCCTTGCATCTTGATCTCCGTTTATTTTCAAAATCTTTACGAAGTGCTCGAACTTTAACTCCACCATCTGGTTGTACAGATACTTTTAAACTGGGAAGATCATCTAAACCAGGAAAATCTTCTATATCTCCTATGAAAACATAAGACTTTATTGTTTTTCTCAGTGCATAAAAAGACACATTTCAATCTGCACTAACACATCATTTATTCAATGAATTAGTCAAATTTTCCTTAATATTAAAAATAAAACAAAAAAATTTCCATTTGTAGGATTTTTCTCAAAATATATTTTCATCATTAGAACATATTCTCAATATCTTATTCTCATGAACTGTTGTTTGTATACTAATACCCAATTATTGTGAAATACGGATACCTGTAGCAAGATTGAAACAGGCTCCATGCCAAGGACAACGTATTCTCCCAATGCTCAGAGCACCTGAATTTAAAGGTGCACCATAATGTGTACATTCATTACTAACAGCGTATATTTGTCCTCTCTGACGCACCACTAGAACATCTCCAAGACCACTTAAATCAAATATCTGCATCCTAAAAACAGAAAATTCTTTTATGAATCACAAAATTATAAATTTGCTTGAAAGTAAGTTGCAAATTAAACAAATCTTAAATAGTTTCCTAAGGGGATACATACTTAAGGGGAATCTACAATTTAAGATTTTTAAAACCCAATTTTGGTAAAATTATCAACCTAGTAGACACTGCATCACTTTCTCACTAATAATAAAACTCACTCATTTTCTTTCAAATCACTTTCATTACACAGGACATGTTCAACAATTTCTTCAGAAGTAACTGAAAAAATAAATATTATTTTAGATTAATAATCAAAAAAGTAATAAAATAATAACAGATACAAACATTTGTGCCCTTGTCAGAAATGTAATATCTATAATAAGTTGTACTTCTGAATAATTAAATGTTATAATTCTTGATCAATGAGTGCAAAATATTTTGTCAATGAGAATTCTTGTTTGTTTATTGCTGAGCAATGCAAAAAACGCGTTTCAAACAAAGCAGTTTTTAAAAACAAAGCAAATAAATGATAAAATTTAATTTCTTAAATAGATCTGTTTGCTTTCATTTCTTTCTTTCCATCAATTAGGCCTACCTAGTATTTGTACATGCATCAGTGACATTTATCACAGGTATCAAATGGATTTAGAGGACATCAGGTACCACCTGGGAAAATTTAGCATCCATTTTTCACAACTTTCAAAACTAGGCAATATTTCAATTATTTCTATGCTGCATCAGAAATAATAGTCAATATTTTGTCAAGAAATAATTTAAACTTCACAATCACTCATACCAATGGTGACTACATTTTTATATAGATACAAAACAATACAAAAAATGTTCTGGAGTTAATACAGAGGGCTAAATTGTAGAAGGGCACATGCTGTGTCAAATATTACTGGTGCCTAAACGTGTTCACAGTCATATGTCTCATCCTTAATATTGGATGCATTTAATTTTGAAGTGGCGTACACCTATTTGTGCAATTGAAAATTTGTGAATAAGAGTATTCAGTGAATTTATGTTATTAAGAGGACAGTTTTCACGGAACAAGCTTGTTAATGCTCCACAGTACCAGATATTGGAAGGAAAGGTCCTTATTAACTCATCTTTTTGATCCACAGCCATTTGAGCATGGATTTTTATTGATTGTTTAATGATTGCGGGCGCTTCAACTGCTATGGTCACTAGTTTCCGCAGGCTGGCGCGATCCGGCGCCGACCTACGTCGGCTTGCGGAGATTTCCCCCGCAAACAAGAATCCCTTCTAAGCCCTCGACCGGTCTCCCAGCATAAGTGGTAGTGTAGTGCATGTGAGCGTAAGTGTAAGTAAGGGGTGAGGAAAGGACAAGGAAGAGGAAGGTTCACCTGCCCTGTTCTCTTCTACAGAATGTCTCAGAATAAATGTCACAAAGGTCTAGGACTTTTAGAGAGAGATTCGAGATCATAACTTTTTACCAATGAAAACGTGGTGGCGAATTTCATACAGGGAAATTCAAAAAGGAGAAAATTTAAAATATCCGCCACCAATGAGCGACAATGAATGGAAACACGTACGGCACATCACTTGAGAGAGAAAAATTCCCAGTTTTAGGCTTTTTACCTATTAATTCCATTCAATGCCTACAGTGCCGCTGTAGTTCGTTGATAAGAAAATGGTGGCGCAACGCGAAAAGTCGTTTTGTGTGCTGCAGTATGCAAAGAGTGAATCCATTGTTTTAGTGCAGTATGCATTTCGTGGCAAATTCAACTAGGAGGTCCCTCTTCACAAACATTCACAAGTTATATAAGAAGTTTGTAGAAGGTTGTGTATGCAAAGGGAAAAGTACTGGTCAACAAAGCTTACGGACCTTCCTTTTTTATTGAGAGAACTGTTATTGGAATTATGTCTAGACATTTAGACACGGTCTAGAATTGGTTGTTTCCACAAATTCAAGAAGATCAGGATGATTTTATCTTTATGCAAAACGCCGCTCCACCACACTTTCACTAAGTGGTACGGCAGTATCTGAACGGCACAATTCCGGGTCGTTGCATTCGAAGAAGTGGGGAACATGACTTTGTTCACCTGAAGTGGCCTCCTAGGTCACCAGATCTGACGCCGTGCGATTTTCATCCACGGGGGTTCATAAAAGACAAGGTGTATGTACCACCTAAACCTGCTACTCTTCAAGATAATCGAGATCGAATTGTTACAGCAGTGAACTCAATATCCAGCGGCCATTTAATTCGTGCGAGGCAAGAAATGGTCTATCGATTCTAGATTTGTCGCGCAACAAATGATGCTCATGTTGAATGTACAAAATAAAACTTTAGATTTTCCTCTATTCAATGATGTATCGCATGCGACTCTACCTATAATTTTGCCAGCTTGTTCAGCACCTTGAATACCACTTGAACGGAAATAATTTCAAAACATGTTAAATAGATGGCTTAATATTAGAAATTAAAGATTTTTGATAAAAAAAGATGTATTATTTTTATTAGAATTATTAGTTAAAAAACAGGCCTTTAAATGAGAGTTAAAACTGAAATATCAATAGCAAAACAAAGTCCAAATCCAGTTGGAACATTGTTAATTCATCACATACTGACGAGGCTTGAATTGTTTTGCGTGAATGACATCGATATCAAGGTCAATATTGCTAATTTTTAGTCCCAAGTCATTTTATACGTCCAATACATCCACTTTTTTTATGTAAAATAAAGGGAAAATTCATTCACAAAGGTGAGATGACATGGATGGTATCAAATACTGCAAGGGTTTTTTGCGGACAATGCGTAGTTCTTTTCGAACACCCAGCTAATAATTCGTCACCTATTTGCATTTGAAAGCACATTTTACGACAACTACTGGTTGAATGTCTTTGGCATTAATATTATTAACAGTAAAATTTCTAATTCATTTTTATATATGTTTAAATGCATTTCACTGTTTTTAATAAGTGAAATTCAAAAATAAATACTCTATTTTTCCTTTCACATCGCCTCTTCAGAATCGCTGAGAAGTATTTAAGATCACTTAACGACATAAAATGTTCGTTCGGAGCGCACGAAATATTGTTTTTATTACCGTCTAACACAAGAACCATGATTCATACAGAAATGTGGTTGGTCTCATATCAAAATTTGGACTTCCCTTGTCATTTCATCCACTGGGTGTTTGTGCTTTTCTGCAATAATAAAAAAGTTTCTCGCATAGTGAAAATTTAAGAACGTCAAAATGTAGAAATAAGCATTTGTCTATCATTTATAATTAATTTCATGGAAATTAAACCATAAAACTAAATTACAAAATAACCATCCCATTCATAAGAGTTCTGGGAATAACTGGTAAAAAACTCAATTGTCGAAGATTAACACAACTGAAGCTATCGTTGAATGAACTTGTTAAGTATTTGCGCGTGAAACAAAATGGACGTGTCGAATAACCCCGAGCCTCCTGAATCGGCAACACAGCTTGCGGTAGAAAGAGAGAGTCTTATGTAAAATTGTATTGGATAGAAAGAGAGGGCAATACTCCATAAGGCGCCGTACTGCAATCAAATGTTTGGATGCACAATAGAGCCGTTTGTTAGTGGTGGATATCTGAAATCTGTTCCTTCCTTTTGAATCACACTGTACTATAACGAAGTGACACATGTACCAGTTGCCCCTGAATGTTAGGCCACCTCCTCAAGCATCGATGTTCGACAGGTTATCATCGGCGTTGGACAAGAAGTCTCTTTCATTGCGCCTGAATGAGACCACCCGGACACCGGTGCACGAGGAGCTGCTTAGCTATTAGGGAACGTCTGTCGCTCATTTGCTGATACAAATAGTTTGTTATACCGGAGCGAATATTTCTTGTTAACAAATTTTGCCAAAAATGCTCCTTGTTACGTTTATTCATAATTTAACGTAATATTGCGATAAAAGAGCGGTGGTAGGGATTCTGGAGCTCTAGAAAACTTGTAGAAATTGTACATCTCCCCCTTACGTTAAAAGCCGTTTTAAATATTTTTTATCGTTAAATAATAAGTAAATAAATGAAAAAAATAAACACCTTCGAACAAAAACCCGTCGGCAAGTTATTTTCGTCAGAAAAAGGGTCGTTGTTTTGACTGGATCCTGTATGCCAGTGGAGGTCAACCTGTAGTGGATTTAGTATTGTCAGAGCTGTAAATGAACATTTTCTGTTATGGCTGAGACGTGGCGAACACGAACGGGCAAAACTGAGCGTCTGTATGCGCCTTCGGTAAAACAAAGAGACGAGCAAACTTGGATGGGTAAGACTCAGTTATTACTTTTACACTTAAACGCGAAGAACTGGAGCCATTGATCCACCTCTTACCGCATTAGAGCTTTGTCAGGGGTACAAAATTCACTGAGCTTAAGGCGCTTATAATATAACGTCTTTCATTACACTATTCTGACAAAATAAATTTTATAATTTAAGAAAATGCGTTTGAACTGCAAAGGTTATTATGGCTGTTGTTTAAGTTAGGTCTCACTCTAATATGAAAAAAGAAACAACAACCAGAAATGCAATATGAATGAAAATTGAATTAAACACAGAATATAATATTTTAATCTGTGAACGTTCGACTTTCAGTCCCACGAAGGAATGACGTGTTTCATTGTAAGCTAGTTATTTTTGTTTGTTTTATCTCTTATGTAATTAATTTTGAAATAACGAAATAATATTTCTGGTTTTGTCCAAAACATCAAATTGTTACTAAGTTGGAAGAATGTTAGATATTGTGTAAATGCATAAAATGGTTCAAAAGGTTGCATCTAATTTACCACCACTAATCAAAGGGATTCTTGTATGCTACAAAAATTAATATTTTTGCCCAAAGGCAATTGAGTTAAGAATAACGTAGTAAACGCTGTTTCTTGAAAATAATCACTCTATAATGTACTATTATGTTAGTCTGATGTTATTGCTACTATAATCCCATAACTAATGTCATTTCATTTTGCCAGATGGGAATCAACATCTAATGTTGATTCCCTTACGCGGTTCAACAAGCCAGAGAATTACATAAGTTTTACTGAACCTGGAGAGCATTTGTATCCACAAGTTTTCTGCGAAGTATCTCCTGCTGTTATCCCTGCAGGATTTCCTGACTTCTGGGATTGGGAATACTCAGAGACATTTTCTGAAGCCTTTTGAGTACTTTGATTACTTTCAATGTCAGTAAGTTCCGTAGCCCTTTCTGAAGCCATTGAATCCGCAGTCTCTGGCTCTGCAGTATTTTCAAAAGTCTTTTCCTCGTCGCCAACTGCCGCGGATGAACCCACGTCCCCAGAATCCGCTCCTCTTTCTCCATCACCAGACTTTGAAGCTTTTTCCACTTCGATTGATTGCACTTCCGTATCCTTCTCAGCCTTTGAAGATTCTTCAGTTTCTTCTTGGGTACTTCCCACAGTAGCACTTGACTTTTCCTCCATATTTAGATAATATGTCACTCTAGAGAACATGTTCATTTGTTTTCACAATTCGTTTATCCCTCTAACAATGCTGCGGACAATAGAGTGTAAGCGCTTAGTCTAAAAGAAAAATGAAAAAAATGTGACTTGAAAGTCTCAAAACCATTGCTTCAATGCTTGAAAAATTCATGTTGGTAGTCAACAAACTGTTTTTAATTTCTCGCCTTGCTAATTACTTAATATGTAATAAAGAGAAAGTATTGTCATTCTGCGGCAGAAATTGGCGAAATTCGGCAGAAAATCTCGTATTTTGGGGCTCTGGTATCGAAAAGGGAGATAAATCTTCTTTATATATGTAGTAAAGTACTTCCTCTAACATGCTGTGTGGTCGAAGCCACGTTTTGTGGGTTCTTGATTCCGAAAAATTGGTTGACAAGAAAACGTCTATCTGTACGCCCGCCCGTTTCTGTTGTTAACGCTAACACCTAAACTGTTGAGACGATTTTCTCAAAAATTGATATGCCCAGAGAGATGTGCACAAAATGATTGCCCTGCGAGCTTGAAACGGATATTTTGATATTATGTAATACTTTACATGGATGCTCAATATTTTTAAAATTTTCTCAAAAATGTCTTCAAGTTTCTTTATTAAACTCTTTTCCTCGGATACCGCTTAAGACACGTAAAAAACGACTCTAATCACATTTTCGTTGAGATCTCCGAATTTTCGTAAATTGTTAAAGTTGAAAATTTTTTCGCGTCTTTCTACTACTTCAATATTGAAGGTAAGGATTTGTCCTTAATGAAATCGATTCTTCAAAGACTGTTCCTTGAAATAAAGTCCTGTACAATTTTTCGTAAAAATGAGTCGTTTTCGCGTAATTTTGCGTGAAATATAAGTCATAAGTATTTTTTCAAAAACGGCTCCAAATTTTCTCTTCAATTTTTACCCATTGGATAGAGCAAAGCTTGCCTGAAGCGGCGTCTTAGCATTTTCGTTGAAGTACCTCAATTTTCGAAAATTGCAAAAATTAGAAAATAATGCAAAGAAGTATGTTTTGTTCCAGTACCACTTGTTATCTATTTCTTGATATTATTCAACCCATGAAATAAATCGAAACCACGCAACGATATACATAATAAACGCTATGAATAAATATAGTTATCTAAGAAAAACTGTTCATACCACGGTCTATCTTTTTATGAAGAAATGAATTAAAGAATACATTTTTTCCTATTTGACTCAAATTTAATTTTTATTTGAACTAATTTAATACAATCTTATTCACTAACGTGGCTTATTTTATCTTTCAAATAATGTTGCATTATGGCTTTTTCGCGATCAAGTTAGATACTAGCTCTCTCTCATTCATGCAGTGGTATACGTACATAATAACAGAACAGGTGTTCCGTTGAATTTTCACCCAAAGGGACTAAGTATGTTTTACAATGGAATATATTATGCTATTTTATGTGTCACCTGTGAACTTAATCATGTGGACGTTCAAATTTTATACCCAATACTGAGACGAACCGGACGAAGTCCGGTCGTCCCATGAGGAATTCATGCTGTGACCGCACGCAATGAGGACCAACGCGATTTTGAAAACCGCGCGCCGTCAACGTCAGAGAGTGACGCAGGCGACGGTTGATTTCAAAACCCGCGACCAGAACGACGTTTGCTAATGATGTGAGAGCAGATAAGCCCCAAACTAGCCATTGGCCGGTGCAGGTCACGCCAGGGGGGGGGAAAGGGCATCCTGAAAATCTGCGGAGAGAAACATTCTTGTAAAAATTTCCAACGGAGCAAGACTTTCGAAAGTGCGCGGAAGTGAAGTTAGGCGAGTAGAATTTCAAGAGAGTCTGAGATTCTTCAGTGAGCTACTAATCGAAGTTCGTATATGAGGAAAATTCCGGCCAGGAGCAAAATCGGACTGTGAGACTGAAATTGTGCCCGACAGGGAATTTATATAGTCCCCGAGGCATCGAAAGCGTGGAAGCAGACGCTCCACGCCACTTCCTCTTTGTCGACCAGGCTGCCGAGAACGAGTCGCCCGCCACCGGAAAACCTCCAAAATGAATATCAGCTCCAAAGAATAACGACATCCAAATTCCTGGAATTCACAAACAATCTGCACGTGTGTAAAAAAAAGACCTGATTCGCATCCGAGAAGCTGGTCCGATAAACACGGAAACCTGCGAGGAGGAGAGACGCTGCGGAGAAACTCGACGTTCGCATCGCGAGGTCGCCGCCGGCGCCGCTGCTACCCTGCGAACGCGCGGAGCCCAGCCCTTCGCTCGGCCGTGAAATCGGAGAGGTCATCAACCCCGCCCAGCCCCGACTGCTAGTCTGCGAGCCGACGCCCGCCGGAGCGCGAGAGGGAAGGTCACTAGAGGTATTACACCGCCCTGTGGAGAACGAGCGTGAGTACCCGTGAAATTCAATAAATTGATGAAAAGGTAGAACATTCTGATAAACTCAGGAGAGACTATTATGAACAATCCTAGTTTGCAGATATCTTTTGTTTCAAAGTGGTTTTGTAAATTCAATTTAATGTGGAAGGCGCTGCTAGCCGACCACAAAGCAGAGTAACAATTAATGTTAAAGGAAACAGTGCGAAATCTAAATGTTTAAAAAGGGTAAACGTGAGGTTAGAGCGCTGAATGTTCTAATGTATTATTCAGGTAGCTCCAGCTGGAAGCAAGATTTACGTAATTAATTCGTGCATTGATAAGAGTGATAATCGCGTCAGGTATTGAACGCGAATCACTAAAGTCATTTCTAGGAAGTAGAACGGATACAAACTTGTTTCCTAGGAAGTATTTGCATGTATTGTCTAACGCCAGAACGAGGCAAAGCAGTGGTTTGCCCGCTGTAACTTGGTAAATGGTGTATGATTTATTTTGGTTAATGAATGAATTTTCAAATCACTTGTGAATTGTGTGATTCCCCCTATCACTAACCAAGTAGGATTTCCTGGAGGGAGAATACCTTAGATAATTAATAAACAACCGGCAGGGCCTGGTGACGGAGCGGCGACAGAAGCGCTGCACGGTACCGGTGACACCCACGCCAGAAAGACTTCTCGTGGGGTATAAACGCCCTGACCCTACATAGGTTGATTGATGCCGGCGCGTCGCACAGAGACGATGTGTTCCGTCGCAATACATTCTGTGTAAGGAAACGCCGTAATTCAGTATTAAATTTCTTATACTGAATCTCATTTTCTTGGTACAGCAGGGAATTTAATAACCGAAGAACAAGACTTCGTTTATTTAAATTACATTTCAGTTCTTTTATTATACAATTAAATTAGATTTGGAATTGTTTACAAATAATAGTAAACCAAAATGTTGGGAAGATATTGCGCATGCAACATTTGTATATCTCGTTATTTTATGGCACTTTGTTAAATTAGATTATCGACAAACCATATATAAAACCTTTAAGTAGTTTCCATAATCAATCAATTATTACATGAATGATGTATGACTGCATATAATATAAGTCACCAGCAAAACCATCAAAAACATCATTCAAATCATTAACTCAAAACGTAATTTTTCGAGTTGACCCCATATTACAGCCCATGAACAACATACTACTGTGTGTTTTCCCAACTCATCGAGACCTACAGTTTTCAAAATGTTCATCTTTCGAAGAATCGGATTATCAAGGACAGGGCAGGTATTAGCAACAGAGAGCCTTCAAGTACTATATATTATTTTGCTCCCCCCTTCTTCCGGAAAAAAGTTCTCCAGATTTACTAAAAAACTCTCATAATAAAATGGCTTTTGTTGAAATACGAATTAAAATTAACAAATTTCTTCTAGAATTAAATACTGTACATTATACATTTTATTTTAATTCATTTTTAATTTTTCGTTTATAATTACATATATGTAATTAGTAAAAACTAATTTTTAAGCTTAAAAACGAACTTTTTAGACTTTCTGATTAGCAATTATTTTACTTATACAAACACATTTTACATTTTTTCCTATATGGATGGATGGGAGAGGGGACTAAGCAACTTCTTATTTTGCTTTTTTCTTGTCGGTCACTCCAGCCCCGATGAAAAATCCAAAACCTAATGTAATATCTACATTCTATTGAAACAGTTGGTGGGGGTTTTTGTGTTTAATATTTAGATGTCAATTAATTATAAATCGACATCGGATGTTTAGGCACTAATAAATCGTCTTTTAGGCCCCTAAAAGGGCACTGAAACAAGAATAAGGAGAAAAAAGGCACTGTCATAAATTACATTCACAATAAAATTAAAAATTATTTGTAAAACGTCATACATATTTACATTTACTTCTACATTTTATTCTTAATAGTTTCCATTGCAATACTCGTATATTACCAGTAACATTTCAAGGATCGTAATTTCAAATCTGCAACGATTGGGAGATAAAATCAGTTTGAATACGGAGAAGGATTTCTGAACACCTAATGATAGATTTTAGAAGTCCAACATTAGCAACACTGAAACATTCTGGGCATTTACATTTATTTCCACTCAAAAGGTGCCCTTGGTGTTTTGTCAATCGACTATTTTCTCAAAACATGGCTAGTATTTATGAAATGGGGAAATGGAGAAAAATTTGTTGGTATACTTTCAGGAATTCTCTCGTATTTCAAAATACAAATACGTTAATTGAAGGTTTAGTAATAAATGGTCAGGTTGGACCATGGCCGATTTTCTGATATCTTAGCGTTGTATATAAAAATAATACATAAAAGGCAAAAACGTGCAATAATTCTAAAGAAAAGGCATTTATGCAAAAAATACATTTGTGCTAAAATAAGCAAAAATAAGTATTATAAAACTTCGTCATATGTCATCATTTGTCATGATTCGTTCACATATATTGTCAGCCTTTAAATAAGTTCGTTATAAAAAAATAGGCATTTCCCTAAACATCCGATGTCTAATTATAAATAAACAGTGCTCTACTTTGCCTTACGTTGGCATGCCACTAAACAGTTTCCGTGTTGCGTGTGCCATTAATTTCTTTAATATTTAATTAATAGATAAATATTTTTATCCTTCCTTGCCTTACGTTGGGCAGCCACTGAAACAGCACCGATTTTCTTACTTCAGAAATATTTATATAATCATAGATAAATAATACGGATCCTTCTCTTTCAATACTAATTTGAATATTTAATTACTTATAACTGCACGAGCGTGTGACCTACCACCCTGAACTATTACAGAAAATTTATAAGACCGTGAGGTGCGATGCCGCCTGCACAGGATACGGTATTTATCTTAATTGCAAGATATTGCTACGTAGCAATAAGTACACGAGAATTATAATTCCAAAGCCACCATCAATTGGCATGTTGATTTTTTCATTCGTTTCGATGGAATCGTTGTCGCTTCTTCAAATAACATCGTTACCAAATATATACAATTAAATACCCTTGACAACAATAAACGCTTTAATACAAAACAAAATATTTATCACACACACACACATACACTTCACATTTAAATACCCATTCATACTGCGCGCATTTCCTTTAAACGTGGCCATTTTATTATTACAATCACTTTGAATAGTTATTAAGTCGTTTTATGGTTTATCAAAACCAAATAGTATAAAAGATAATAGTGGAAACTCGGGCAAATCAGCATGGGCGGCACAAGGGACAAGTGATTGTGCTGCCCCTAGCGGCCTGAGGTGTACACTACAAGACAGGCGTAAATGTTGCCAATAGAATACAACCGTGGGTACCATTATCTATCATCATTATCATTGGTTTTAATTTATACAATAAAGTGCTTGCGGCAGAGCATCAAATAACAATATCTACACAGATATTCTTCTAGCAAATTATCTATTAGAAAACTACGACAAACTTGACTTTCACACCTTGTAAGTTGGCACACACGAATTCTTGCGCTGTGGTTTACACCTCGAACCGCTGGAGAGCGCTGCTTTTCTGTCACCAAAATATTCGAGGAGTTTCCACTATTATCTTTTATACTATTTGGTCAAAACACACAACAAAAACTGCGCCGCCAGTCAATCGAAAGCAAATCATAACACTTTCCTTTTCAAAGTTCGGCAACGTTGAGCAGCACGCCACCAATTTTGCATCCGCAGCTTTTCTCCAAAGGTCCCATAGACCTGCAACTCAACCATTCCATTCACAATAACAGTTCAGCATCTCATTTCGACGCCTTCTTGACACGCTCGAGTCCCGACACGATCTCTACAAAAACTATCCACCATATAAACGTCTAACTCCCTGCACTCGCTTGGAAAACTTGGGAGACAACACAGTCTCACTCGTCTTTCGTCCTCAGCATTGTTCTGCGACGAAAATTGCGTTTTCTATCTTATTCTGTTATAAATTTATGTACGACTCTTAACTCTTCAATGCACTTAATGAGCCTCGGAGGCCCGGCCGTGTTTCTTAATGCTGTAAGTATTTTCTATTAACATTATAGGTGTCTGCTTTCATGATACCCTCTCTTGTTATGTTTCTTTTCGTATGGCAAAGAATGGTCCAGTGATCCGTGAAATGTTTCAATACTTTTCAACTTTTCTGAAGGAGTCGTGCTTGCCACTAAGTGGGCCTCCGAGGCCCGGTAGTATTTTCCCTTAACGTATCTTTTAACGGATAAGAAACACATACATGTTGTTGGTATTTATTCATTATCATTCCAAACTTCATTATTTACTTGCCAAGAGAAATAAATCATGATCACATAAATATGGAACAAAGAGTTTTTGTGTTGGGTTTCTAGGAACGGATTCACACTAAATGGCAAAATATATTACGGAACAACGAAAAATGAGTCTGGTGCAAAAGATTTTGCATCGAAGAAAAGAGCAAAGGGTCCTGGTGCAAAGATTTTGCAAAGAATTTGGTGTAGTTATTATTCACCGATGGTTATAACGTTACAACTGATAAGTTTTTTGAATTTCTAAGAATTTTTAGCGACAACTTTTTACGTGCATATTCCTGGGTGAATTTCTAATGGAGAAGAAACTAACATTACGAGCTAACACACAAGAAATACCATCTGAACTGTGGGATTATAACTGTAAATAATTACATAGGCCAACAAAAAAAGGGTTTCAAAAACCTTTTTAAATCTTAATAGCTGATTTTTATAGATTTTTGGGTGCTGAATCCGCATCTGAACTCTATTTCTTTCCATCACCCACAGATTAGTCAGAATTTGATCTATTAAGATACGGGAAAATATGCTAAATACGTAAATATGAAAAATAAACGTCCTCTGAAATACCAACATAACTTTATTTAAACATTGAAGACGGCTTTATATTCTTATCATTACATTCTACAAAGTCTTTACGTGTCCATTGATGTATATTTTTTGTCTCTTTTTTTATTAAAGCCCCTGATATAGCTTGTTTTCCTCCGCGCCGTTTGCTGACTCTCTCGGTGAAGTGACCATTAGTAATATCTCATCCTATTGGTGTTCAAGTGCCTCTGATAACGTTTTTTCATCACTTTTAGATTTTAATGAAAACGCGCACCTTGTTCTTCACTTACATCACTTACGTTGTCAGGAAAGAATTGTAAATGAGTGTTTAAAAAGTAAACCTTAAGGTTCATTAAAAATCACAATTTCTTGAAAGCATTCAGTATATTGGCAACAATTGCTTGATAGTCTGGGTCTTTTTTGTTGGCTTGAAACTTATTAACAACGTGAATAAAAGCATTCTACGCTTCATTTTCATTTTCTTTCATATGTAGTTCAAATTGGGGATCAAACATCACTTTTCTAGTATCAGTCTCAATGAAGATACCCTCTTTCAATAATTTTGCTACAAATAATTGCTTTTCACAAAGGTACTTGAAACACTGCTCATCTTTAGGTAAGGCAATTTTTTCATGAGACCTAATATAATGTGCAATGGAGGCAGCATAATCTTGTGTTGATCTACCAGATGTTCCCTTAGAATGTTCTTTTCCCCTGGATTGAAAGATTTTCTTACAGGCCAATTCTTTCTAGACTAATGCTAATCTCGTGTCTTACTATCCCATTCACATAGAAAATATGGGAATTTATAACTTCCTGTATCTCATACATTTCTAGATATTCAGAGCAGCATTTGCATAGCTATACAGAGAAAATGTTAAAATGTGAACAAATGGTGGGTGATACAGCATTTTCAATGTTATTTTTGGAATCAGAGCACTTAAAATAATAAGAATTATGTGAACACACACAAAAAGATTTTTGTTCGTTGGCCTGTGTTATGTTCTAAAATTACACAATAAAAATCTTTTTTTGTATCATACAAGTCCAAACAACAAAATTATTTATCTTCTTAGCACAATAGATCAGGACAAAGACCAAGTAACGACAAACAAGAAACCATCAATTATTCTTGCCTATTTCAAAAGAAAGATTAGAGTTGACCTCACTGATCAAAAAGTCGACAATTACATAGCATGAAGGCAGACTCGTCAATGACCAATAAGGTTATTTTACGACATGTTTGATATTGGTGCATTAAATGCGTTCGTAATCTTCCAAAATATGTGTTAATGTGTTATATAAATATCGTGGTAATTTTTTAAAATTCTTTCTATTCAGGACATTACTTTCTTGCCAGATACTATTTATGCCTCTTCGAAATAGATAAAAGTCATAGTGCTACATGTGCGAAAGAAAACTTTTACCAGAACATTAAAAAACAGTATTCTGTGCTATTGTTGAAATTCAATAGTGAAAAATGTCTTAGTATGCATTAAAATTTTAAAATACAAGTTTATAGAATAATGAATATCATTGCATTCATTACTTCTTCATCCCGGGCCTAAATTAGTGTTTTATTCAGACCAGGCCTCTGAGGCCCACTAAGTGTAAAGTCGCAAAATCCGAGCTCCGTGCATCGAAGGGTAAAATAAATTATCGGTGAAACTTATCTGAGTGTCCCGCTTCCTTAAAAGCTTCAGAACTGTCTTTATTTAATTATTTTGCCGTGATTTGCCCTCTTGCTTACTTGGTGTACGACCATTAACTTGTCTACTGACGTCACTTAATGTTATTACAATTTTCTAAATTTTCTACTATCCTAACATTTATTGCTCATGGCACATCACAATAAATAAAATGTCTTTATTTGTTGTTGCTTGCTCGGACTTCACGAAGTTATGCGAAGTTCGCTTAATAACATAAAAAGTTCCTATGACTCTGCGCCGTCGCTTGTCACTATGACAATGCCATTATTTTTACTTTCCCGTATATACGTATTATAGGGAAAGTTATGTAATGATGCGCGAAAAAATGGCGATATTTCGGCGGAAAAATTCTTTGCCGGGACATGATAACAAAAAAGTGGATAAAAACAGTTGCTAAATTAAGAAAAAAATACCCTAACATTTGGTGTAGTCAGAAACCCACTTTTGTGGGTCCTTGATATCGAAAAACCAATTGAAAGGAAAACGTCCGTCCGTCTGTCTGTCCGTCTGTGAACAACACTAGCGCGTAAACCATACGTGCGATTGGGATATTCCCCGCGATCGATCTGCGTCCACACAAAGCGCCTCAATTTTGAAAAAGTTTCTTCAAAATTTGAGGGTACTTTACATGAACCCCCCCGGACATTTCCGTGCTAACTTTTCTCGGATAACTTTTCTCAAGAACGGCTCCAAATCTTTTCTTTAAATTTCTATTTGAATAGTGTAAAATACACTTATTAAGATGGAATAGGTCCGATTTTCACGGATAACTGAATTTTCGAAAATTGTGAAAGGTTGAATTTGTTTCAGCGTCTTTCGTCTTCAAAATTGAAGATAGAGATTTTTCCTTCAAATAAAATGTGTTCTCCAAAATGAGTTCTTTGTTTAAAGTATATACATTGTTTTGAAATTTTTAGTAGTTTTCGTGCAATACTGCGTGCAATATGTGCAATTTAAAAAAATTACAAACACTAGATTTTCTCAAAAACGGCTCCAAATTTTTTCTTTAAACTTTTGGTAGGGATAGTGGTAAATGTACTCTATTTGATGATATTAAAGCCATATTACCATTCTTTTGTTTTTTTTTTATAAATTGCAAAAATATATTCTTTTACTTGTCTCTCACGTCCATAATATTTACACTAGCGGAGCTTTATTATATTTATGAGTACATGTGCTTTAAATAATGTCAAGTAAAGTTTCTCGGAAACAACCGTTTTCTGGGAAAACTAGCTCAAAATTCCGCATTTTTAGAACCGCTCAAACGTCATTTTCTCATAAACGGCTAAATTTTTTTTCAAACTTTTCGATTTGATAATGCTAAATGCACTCTTTGATATGACGTAAGGTTTATTTTGAGGTATTTTTTGTTTTTTCAAAAATTACACAAATGTAATTTTTTGAAAGATCTTTTACATCTTTAATATGCACATTACCAGCAATTTGTAAACATTATTATATTTGTGAGTGAATGTGCTTAAAATGACTTCAAATGAAGTATTTTGAAAACACAAAAATTTTCTGTGAAAAAGAGCTTCAAATTTCGTATTTTTAGTAGCGCTAAAACGCCATTTTCGTTAAAACGGCACAATATTTTTAAGAGAAAATTTCCATTTAGGACTAAATTTTTGTGTTCTTTAATATTCTAAAATGAATATTTCCGTTCTACCATTAGGAAACCGAAAAATTAAGAAAATGTCAAAAATATGTTATTTGTGGGGTGATAGATGGCAGCTGGAAAGGATTTCTGGCAATGTAGCGCAGACCCCAGGAAATAGAAAACTAATACGGGAAAGTCTGTGCCATTCTGTAGCACCACTAATTTCTTATGAAAAATATTCATAAATATGATTGTTTTTATTTAATGCCCATGTGAACCGTCACAGTATAGAGACAATTTATTATAAAAAACAAAACAGAGAGTTTAGGATGTTTTCCAGTTCGCGATGTTTTTCTTTATTACAACAATGCCTTTTATTACAACAAAAACACTCATGGAGCCTTCTGTGACCACTTATTTTGGTATTTATAATGTTCACTAGTGTCGAAAGAATGCGCCAGAAACAGAGCCTTCCCCAGTCAACGCATGGGGCTCTTTGCGTTCTTCCTCCAAGCGGAGGCCAACACACGGCTCCCATTGACGTCACGTCCCCGCCAGACCCGTCTGTTGCGGTCGACCACTTCCGCACTGCCAACAGTGGCTCTTCAAACCTTACTCCTGCGAATGGTTTCCGCTCAACATCTAAAGCCAATCGCAAATAACGAATGGAGCGATTTAATTGTAAATGGTAGAGAAGCAAAGAGTAGAGATACACGGATTCTAGCTTGTATGTATGTCCTTATATATTAGCATATCATGAAATATTAGGGGAATTTAGGTTTACTTTGATCCCTCTACTCTACGTTTGTTACGCTTGTACTCGTATGTCCTCCTCTTTCCCAGACAGGCGATCACTGTGATGGGTTTTCATTTGCCTTCCACTGTGTGATAATGATGATAATAATAATAATAATAATAATAATAATAATAATATATTAACAGCAACTCCACCAAGGGAGTACACGACCTAGTAGTTGGTGGTGGAGCTTGAGTACCCCCATGAGCCTGAGAGTTATATCAGTGGTAGCTTAGCTACCCGGTATGGCCTACCTTGCTGAATAGGTTGAAGGTGAGGGGTCAGACGAAGAAGTACTCCGTTTTGAGGAGAGTGGGAAGTAAGTAGAGAGGGAAGGGTCATGAACCTTCGGACTTCCTGTTGTCGGCCCATAGAGGGTACAGGAGAGAAACTGGGTTGACACAAGGCACTGATTAGAGTGGAGGCCCGCACCTTGCATTAGCCAACGAAGGAGGGCTGCCTTCAGCAGTCAGTGAAAATCCCGTAGGGTTTAGTAATGCCGACTGGCGATCGGAGGGACCTCTTGCTGGACCCTGCGGTGGAATGTCCCGAGGCCACTGTGGGTCGCAGTAACGGATGGCAGGAAACAACCCAAGGGTTAAGTGTGACCTGTGAACTCGAACTTCTAACTGCGAATCTTCACTTAAAACCAATGGGGAAAATGGATAGAACAAGAAATGTAATGAATTTTAACGTGCCTTGTTCTATCTATGTCTCATATCTGCTCAGAAACCGAGCTAATGCCACCTTGTCGACATCTTGCCATCCCACGGTAGTCTCAGGGACCCAGAGCCGACAGTAGCTCGAAGCCATCGTCAGAGATAGACCCGGAATTGAAGGAGGGTGATGCTTTTACTATGCAAAAGCTGGGGGCTCAGAAATAGAAATGTTCAAGGTATGGAGAGAGCCGAACCCTGAAATGAGACACACTCTATACTCAAAGAAGCTTGCCAATCAATGGCGATACATACTCAGCAATGGAAAATACACGGCAGAACAACTTTCTGACATTCAGAGAAATGCGGAGTATGTTCTTCGATCAAACTATCCATATAACAAACATGTAGAACTTGAAAACGATGTCCTGTTGAAGGTTCATCTCTTTCCAATGAAACACACGTCAGTGCTGAAAATTCATCTCACAATGAATTACACGATAAGGACTTGATGCAAAAATACCTTCGACGCGAGATAGAAAAAGTTCGTAAACTTCCAGTTGAATCTCGTGCACCATTGAGGAGAATAAACAAAAACAAAAGTTAAGAGAGTGATAGAAACAGCGAATTCTGTCTTAAATGAGGTGGTACAGACCCCAGGTAGAGATGTAGATATTACTGAAATCAACCACATCGTGTATGCAACTGGATATCTGGTCTCTCAGATAATTTTGGGGCTATTCAAGAACACCGACGGCCGACAGCAAAACAGAGTAAACAGACCAGTACTCCCATGGACGAAGTGAATTATGAAACGCTTAGCCGGCACTCAGCGTGAAATATCACTCTCAGCTGAGGCATCTTCTAAATCAACGCACACCACACAAGTTCAACGAGATATTCAATGTTGAACAAAAATACCAAATTGAAAATGACACAAGCAGGCCAATCGTAGTTGAGAAGCTTAAAGAGAAAATTCAAGTTTGGGCTCAACGAATTAGACGTTACAAACGAGAATAGATTTCCGTGTACAGAACCGGTTGTTTGAAACAGACGCGAAGAGATTCTATCGCAATATGACTCAAAAACCGAAAGGCAATGCTGTCACTCCATCAAAAGATGACGTCGAAGCATTTTGGGCAGGAATCTGGGAGGAGAGCAGATTCTACAACGAAGACGCATCTTGGATTCAATGTGAAGTTGATGCTGCCGAGAAATCCCCGGGATTGATGATCCAGATTTATTGGATTAAGAAATTAACAGCAATACATTCTCATCTAGCAAAGGCTGTTAAAAACATTTTAGAAAACCCAAAGGAACTCCCGGAATGGCTCACACGCGGCATCACGTATTTGCTACCCAAATCGGGAGACAGCTCTTTGGCGAAGAACTACAGGCAAATCACTTGTCTGCCAGTACTGTACAAAGTTATAACTGCAGCCATAGCTGACAAAATATACATACATCTAGAGAAGAATCATCTGATGCCAGCTGAACAAAGAGGATGTCGTAAAGGTTCTTATGGATGTAAGGAAATCTTGTTACTGAATTTCCATTATTTCCTTTAAATGTTTCTCACGTACCAATAGGCGGTAAAAATTGTTGCTGGTCCCATTTTTGGCGAACATATTTACGTCTGTATGGGTATTATTATATAGTATTTATACAGTTCTAAAGTTTAACTTACATTTAAATTATAATTCACTTTCCACTGCTCCTCTCTTCACTGCACAATATCTCGTCGTGTTAATGTAAAAAATATGATTTTAGATTTTTACCAATTCGTCACACTTCTTCGCACAACTAAAATAAAACGTATGTAAGATAAATGACCGCTGCTCAAACCTATTCCTGTTTTTCATTATTTCCCACATTTTTCTCTTTTCCACCATTCTCACATCACCTCCTCATTTGTCCCTTCAGCTGATCTCTTTCTACTTCACGACAATTTAAAAATATATAAAAAATTAGTAGACTTATTTATTTCTTTATCTCATACTCATATTCCCCTTTTACAATTATACACAGTAGTACAAACGAAAGTATTTCTAAATAATATTTAAATAAATAAAATAAGTTCAAAAGAAAAACACACCAAGTTCTCTGAGATAGCACGTCTTTTCTTAAATTTCGATGGCACCATGCGTTCAACTCTAGGGCAACTCGTTAAAAACACTTGAAACATTCTAATGCTAATTCATTTTACAACTTGAAATGTCCCGAAAAGTGGAATTTCATTGATACAAAAGCAAATTCGTGTTGCTAATGATTTTCTATGAGTTGTATTTATTCAGTAGCAAAAAGCAATCGTGGACTCAAAAATATTTCGAAAGAGCTTCTCCTTAAAAATGTTCGGAGGTAGGAGCTTATGTTAACAATTAATGATGTTTTATTAATAATGAATTTTCCGACGGTTGGTGCAGAAGTCATGACAACTACCTTTTTCTGAAAAAAATGTTACTGGATCACAAAATGTATTTGTTGCATGAACGAAATGTACCACAACAGGTGTGTTCACCACAACAGATGGTTCTGTGAGTGTCTCTATTAGCACAGAGTGTAATGTGAAACCATTTGTCTGACTACCACCGTGCGAGATAAATATAACACGTTTCAAGAAGCGCTCATTCAGCAAGATATCCTTTATCCATGGAAGAAATGCCCGAGAATGTCACAGGGAATTGGTCGAAACTCTGAGGAATAATGCCCCTTCATACAGGACAGCCGCGAGATGGACAGGAGAGTTTCTGCGGAGATGCATAGCAACCAGTGACCAACAACGCACTTGACGTCCTGCCTTCCTCAGCGTAGTCCTAAATTAACAACAGATGTATGTATACCTTGATACATTCCTTCTCGTGTAATATCTCGTCATTGCATTATGGTTAGTAAGGTAATTGTGGCTCCAGTTGT
>JAHLJT010009355.1:66415151-66458718 GCA_031308135.1 Acheta domesticus
ACATCAAAGCGTCTAATTGATATCTATTGTCAATGGACCACGAAGAGTGTTTTTGACAGTGTATTAAGAAAGGTTTTTTGTCGTGAGTGTTTGCCTTACAGCTTTTCTTTGTTTACACCCGAGCTGCGCCGCAGTTCGAATTATTACATGTTTCTGAAACTTTTTTAATAATTTTATAATACAAATTACATTTTAATCACGAAACCAAATAAATACTTTCTCGTTATTGTATGTGCATACTTTTTGAGAAAAGGAAATTTGCATGCAATTGTTAGCATTGAGAAGATGCTAGTGGTAAAAATGCAGTAAGTATTCAACGGAGTAATACACGAGTTTGGAAAAAATAGAAATGAGAAATTTAAATAAGTAATTGAAAACTAATAATTCTATAGTTGGTTGTCAACGTCACTACTTGAGTTTTATTAAGAAGTATTCTTTAATTATATATTTTCAGGAATTTTTTATAATTAGCAATGTCAGCATCATATACTTCAATGTGTGTGACATTACAGTGTCATTGCTATTTGCGCAAGCATTCCGGTAAAAATATAAATGAAATCATGCTTTCTCGGAACGCAGCAAATAGAACTTATAATATTCAACAGATTTGATAATTGCAGTAATAAATTACACTGAGTTACAAGGTTTTTTCTAAAGTGAAAATGTGTGTTCTCTATTGATTTTTGCATCCTAAATTCAAATTTGAGATTGAAAATCGCGTATCAAGGATAGTTTTACAGATTGAGAAATATTCCGTCTTAATTTCGTATTAGGTTTCGGTAAAGAAGTAATGTGTATAAAGTAATGTAAGAAAATGTATATAATATAATAAAGTTGGCTACACTGATTTTGTACAAAATATTCTGCTATGAGCTACATTGTTTCTTGCATCAACAACAATAGTATGACTGTGTAAACTGTATGTTATATTTCAATTAAATGTTATATTGTCTGTGTAAGAATTTTGACTTACTGTACGCTTATCTGTAAGTTCCAGGTTAATTAATAGTTAAGTTCATGTATTGTAATAATGTTTTTCTGATATTGAAGCTGTGGACCTATCTTCCAACTAAAATAGTCTAACCATAACCACAATTTAAAACTGCTTAGTGTATGTTAGAAAACCTGAGTTAAAATTACACATTTTCGTTTTTACGTTAACTTGTTTTGTTTCTTAGGAAATGTCCCACCATAAATGTGGACATCAAACAGATAATTTCTGCTATATTTGCGGAGAAATTACTTTCACAAGGAATAGGCATAAGATGACTCTTATTGTCGGGAGGACCTATAAACACTACGTTGGTTGAGAAATAGGAAATCAGGAGAAGACATGGGCTCTTCATATTTGTTGTTCCTCTTGTTATGTGAAATTAATTAACTAGTGGACGGAGAAAGGTATTTAATGTCGTATTCTGTACCTACAATATGGAGAGAGTCCAAGGAACACCTTACGGATTGCTATTTCTGTACAATAAATACGCAGATCTTTACTAACTGTAGTTCAAAGAAGCACATTAATACCCAAATTTGCCGTCAGCGATGAGGCCAGTTCCTGTATCTGAGGCACTTCCTGTGCCATTATAAATATATCAGACTGTACGTGATAAAAGCGGCAAAATTTTACACCGTGAGAGAAGTGATTCGTCATTCCCAGAAAGAAAAAATCCGTCCTATCAGGTAGCAGATTAAACCTCACATCTTGTAACTCAAGCAAAACTAAATGACAGTACGTGTTCTGGGCTTAAGCAAGAGAAAATCATTCTGCATTGATGTGATGCCATTGGTGGGATGTATTTGGAGCATTGAGATTCAGTTATGATCCAAACCAGCGAAGGTCATTTATATGTGCATAAAAAACTAGTCTCAAAGATGTTGTGTTGCACAATAGCAATACAATGCCTATGCCACTATGGCAAAGGAGACTTATGATTATTGGAGCATACATTTACAGCAATTCAGTAGGGTTAACACAAGTTTAAAGATCGTTACCTTAATCTTGGAAATGCCAAATGGTTAAATCAAATATTCTTGTTCTCTTTGTGAATGGAATAGTCGGGAAAGGCAGTCCCATTAGGAAAAGAATCTTGGCTTAAATATTGAATTGGAAGATATAAGAAAGAAATATAATGAAAAAATTTACTATAAAACTACAGTAAAATAACTGTTGAAAGCTTACCAAGATTTAGGGTGCAATATATCCCATAAGGTTTATTTCTAACATTTGCATGTCGATTTCTTTTCAGATAACTGTGGGGCTGTATCAGACGAGCATGGGGGCAAATTCCATAAAGTTTTAGAGACCATGGAAAGACGATATCAGGGGAAGAGGATGCCAACAATAATCTCTGATTTTTATTAGAACGTAAGGAGGGACATTCTAATATCTATAAAAGACAAAAGTGTTGAGTGTTTGGGTGGTTTCCTCATTTTCTGTATTTTGGAATTGTTTAAAAAATTGCTGTAAATTGTTTTCTTCTGTCTCTTTTTGTGTTTATGCAATGGTAAAAGATTAAAGTTATTATTGATATTGTCTTGATACTTTTGAAATTACAAATAATCTTAATCCTTACTATATCTAACCTCTAATAATGTAACTAAATATTAATACAAACTCACAAATTAAAAACCAAATAACTCATGAATTATCCCTGAAAAAATATAAACACAGATCTGAATTCAGCTTAAAAATGTCTGTAAGAATCACTTGCTTTATCCAGAAAAAGAAAAAAATGTTGTAACTCAGTGTTATTAATTGTGGCCAATCGGCCCAAAAGGATCCTTTAAAATCCAGTCTTTATTTGAGGAGCAACTAATTAAAACACATATTTTCCACTGGTGGAAATCGTGTAGTTTATAATACTTTCTTCACGCCCCTGCTTTCAGATTTCTTCAGAACGCCTTTTAACACATTAAATGAAACGCGCATTGAAGAAATCGATTACACGACAACTACACGATTTCGTATCAAATGCAATTTTTTCCAGCAGTAGACAAAATGCGTTTTGAGTAGTTGCTCCTCATTCGATTACGAGAAAGGCTGTGTGTTTCCCCTGGCGTATTTTCTTTGTCGCCCAAGCGCCTTCATCTATTTACGCGCGAGTTGCGCCGCAAGCCGGCCTCTGACGGGAAGTGGCTCGGCGCAGGCGGTTTCCGGTTCGGCATCCGGGACGCAGCGCGGCGCTGGTGAGCCGCCGCCGGCCGCCGGCGGAGCGGACTCGGAAATTTTCCTGCAGGCGAAGCAACGCCGCGCTGCGCGACTGTCCACGAACGCGCGGTCGACGGAGCGGAGTAAGCGAGTGCGTCGAGAAGTCGAACAGAGGTTTCTGCAGTACAGGACAGGCAAGTACTGAGAGAAAATTGTTAAAATAAAGAATTGTTTGCGTTACTTGTGCGATGTTTTTTTGGGGGGGTGAGATAAATGAATGAGTTTGATTCTGGCTTTGCTCTAAACAGCAATCATTTGCAAGGGAAGCAATTTTGCCCAAGGGTTTCTGTTGCATAGAACATACGAAAGAAATTTGTGGATTCGAAAAAAATACGAGGGTTGGGGCAGAAGTCATGGCAACTATTTTTTCTAAAAGAAATGTTATCAGATCGCAAAATTTCATTCATATATCTTGAAAGAAATGCTGCATTAGGGTGTGTTTATATCAACTGTAAGTGTCTCTATTAGCAATGAGAGCAACTTGAAATCAGTTGTCCGTCTACCGCCGTGCGAGATGAATGTAACATGTTTCCAACAACGCTCTTACTCCAAGAGAGCCGTTCATCAAGAAAGGAATGCCCGAGAATGTCACAGGGAATTGATGTAAGCTCATGGAATAATGCCCTACCATACCGAACAACCGCGAGATGCACAGGAGAGTTTGTGCAAAGATGCGCAGCAACCCAGTGATCAGCAACGCACGTGACGACCTGTGAGTGTGCGGATCAAAGTGATGTGCGGTAATCGAGCGTCTACCTAATCAAGCCTTTAGAATGGGTATGTAATGCTTTACGAATTTATGAAGTCGTATTCTTTAAAATGCCTTAGAACATGAAATGAGTACGATGTTTTCAAATACCTTAATAAATATAATAAATTCAATTTTTGTGTGTTGATAAATGTCCAAACACTTAGTTTACACATTGACCTTTCATGTGTGTATTTGAAATTTTCCACCCCTACTCATATTCTCACAACAAAAAAATAGTTACCATGACTTTACCTCAATCCTCGTATTTGTGTAAGATGTGAAAATTCTTTATATTTTGCGTGTGAATTATGTGCGTTTTTGGTGCTGGTTTTCACTACTGGTATTACGTCCGCTGGGCACGCGAAGTGAAATTTTACTGAAATGCAGTATTTAAGTGTTCTGTTACGTTTATTTAGATGAATTCAACGTAAGCATTTTGGTGAGGACTTTTAAGGACTGTAAAGGTACGACAGTCAAACATTCGCGAATAAAAAATACCACAAGGTACCCAAGTAAATGTATTTTCCATTGACATAATCAAACTTGTTCAAACTAAACCGAAGTTGCGAAAAAAATAAAAAATCTACATCTGGTGCCAACCAATCCCGGTACCTCCTACATTATCCAAATTTTGCATTTCACAAAACTAAAATGAAATTAGTAGCGCTACAATATCGCATTGTTTCTATCTTCTTGCAGTTAAAGGAAAATGAGACCTGCGCCATTCTTATGTGTCCCTTGTTCTACCTGTGAACAAATTTAAAGAAAAAACGGAGCATTTTTGAGAAAAGATTTTCTTTTTCATAATTTTTATTAACTTCAAGCAGAAATTGCGTGTAAACTACTATCTTTACCAAAACATTGTACATGATCTTTTAAATATCTACGTTTTTAGAACAAATTTTATTTAAGACAAAAATCTTCATTTTTAAATTCGATGTTTTGCAATGTTAACTTTTTTGCAATATTCAAAAATAAAGTTTTCCGGAAGCGCCTATAGCACCATTTTCTTGAAGGAAAAAATCTCTAACTTCAATATTGTAGTTGTAGGAAGACTCCGAAAAAAATTAAATTAGCTATTTTTGAATAATCAGCGATATAAACGAATTGAGATCTGAGCCATTATTTTCAATGTCTTCTGCATTGTTCAAGGACAACGTTTAATCGAAACATTTGGACCAATTTTTGAGAAAGTATTGAACATGTTGAAGCTTCATATGAAATTTCCCCCAAAATTGAAATATCCGTTTCAAACTCATTGTACCCCGAGTTTCTTTAAATCGATTGGGAAGTATTACGTTTGGGGAAAATCGGCTGAACTGTTTTGGTTCTAGTGGTGACCACAGACATTCAAATAGAAGGATGGACACACATTCTGCCATCAATCGATTTTTCGGTATCAAGTACCTAAAAAACGGATTCTGACTACACAGTATGTTAGAGGAAGTCATTTACTACGTATAGGAACAATATTTAGCCACTTTTCTAGGGCTTGCTGTCGAAAATTCCCCATTTTTCGGCGCAGGATTACAATATTCTTTTTATGAAGAACAGTGAGGAAGCTTACTTTGTGGTATGCAACGTTTCCTCTCGTTACATTTTAACACGTTTTATCATCCCATTTTCTTGATATTTTCTGATATTTTATTTTCCTACATTAATGTCATCACTTTAGACGGGGTGATCAATTGATTAAGAAAAAAAAAGTATTTTCTCTATCTGTGTCATGTTTTTAAATTAGATCATCATTCGTTTTCGTTAACTTCCTCACGTAATTTCTGAAGGTTCTTATTTTTAACTATAAGTTCATTTGTAAAGTTTATGACCTTTCTCTGGTACCAATTCACAATTCTTAACTATATCCTTTCTTCGTAATCCACATTTTCTCTTTCAATGACGTAGTCTCTGTAAGAAAAATGTGGTCAAAATGACGTTGCTGAAATTATTATATTTCGAATAAATATTATTTCTATGCGATTCAATGCACAATTAATAAATAAATTTAATGATATTAATTCCATTTTATCTTGAAAAGCAAAAAATGAAAATTACAAATGGATTAATTGAATGCAATTTGACATTTTTAAATTATCAATTAAGTCAGACAGTTTTGAGGATAATAGCTCAAGTGGAGACAAAAGATCCTACAGAGATCCTTGTACAGACGGAAGTTAATGTTGACGTTTGAGAAATTCTGTATGACTTTTCCTGTTGACAAGTATCAAGACTTTCAGACTTTCCGCATCTTGTTGTGCAATTTTTAGACTGTATTTTGTTTTTACTCGCGAAATCGATTTTCCTAAAAGAAAGAGTACCGGATTTTGTTCGTATCAAGGGCCCTTGCCACCAAATGTTCACCTCAGTCCGAACGAAACGACATTGTCCAATTGTTTAAAATTAATCCACTGTGGAAAATCATGTACGATTCACATTCGTGAATACTAATGTAAGGCAAAGTTCATTGAACTATGGTATTTTCATAAGTGAAAAAAGTAGTGTGTGAAAAAAACATTCCCTACTTGCTTCATTAACACGTCAAAATTTCAACTGTAGTGATACACCTGACGAATTGTATATTTAAGGCCCTATACCTACAAAGTTAAATGAAAGGAACATTATTTCCCAAGAGAATTAATTTATTTTTACTGTAGTTTCTTGGCTGTATTTTAAACGTTGTATAATAAGATTTTTAAGAAATTTTAATTTTTGTTGAATATATGAATTTTTAAAAGTAAACTATTCATACCCACTTTTTTATTATCTTGTGTATAATTTGTTCAAATAATAATATATAATAAAAAAGTTGTGGTAAAAGTTGTAGTTTGATGTGGTAAAGAAGGCCTAAAAGTTTGAAGTCTCTAGCTCTAATAACTTAGGAAATAATAGTCCTTATAAACACAAAACTAAACTTCTGGGAATCAGGCTTCAAAGTTTGCCATGAATTTCTAGTACATTCTCGGTCAATAAGATGGATTTTCACTCGGCTTTTTCTCTTCTAGTTTCTTTTTCACTGATGCCGTAGTGTGTCTAGCTTACTTCTCACTCTCTTAGTTTCCTTATTTTTCTCCTCGTTAAGTAAAAAATATTGGAGATAATTTTACATTGGAAACCATACATAGCAAGGTTGACGCGCAGCATATTATTTAATTTTTTAAAAATACTTTGAAGTAACGTACAGATGAACACATCATTGAAGGGGGGAAATATTGAAGATTAAAAATTCATGAAAAAGTGAAAATCGATATCTTTTCTCCTTATTATATTTCGCATTATCTCCTTTAGTTTACATAGTATTCACGATTATTAAATTATATACGGGTAATGGAATAACAGCAGCCTCAGTGACGAAATGCAAAGGAAACGCGAAAGAGGCTCGGCGACATCAGAAGCGCCTGTGCGGAGCAATGTTCCTCGTTTAACGTAATACACTTCAGTGTGGCGGGAAGCCTATGAGCAGGGGCTCTGACCAGATCAACGTCTATATAAATCAGTCTCGAGCAGATTCAACAATTGAACGATGTGGGTGTGGGTGAAGATGTATAATGTAGGTATGAAAGTGTCTTCTTGGCATGTAGTCAATTAAAAACCTTGGCGCAATATCCAACTCTTCATTTTTATCAAGGGATAAATCAATAACAATACCTTAATTGGATGATAAAACACGAAATGATCAAAAAGTACATAATTTCGAATATGACAACAGAATATTATCTATCCGATATTACACAAGTTCAAGTTCATGGAAATCTCATGTTTATTCATTGAAAAATATATAAATTGGTAAATATTTACAGCAGATGTTTATATTTTATACTTTCAGTAATAACTGGATACATTTTATCAGAAAAAATTATAAAACCGAAATTTTTCTTAAACTCTTAGGAAAAAATTTGAATGAGCATTTATTAACTGACATTTTAATGAATGAAATAAAAATCATTACATATTATTTTTTCTACTTTGTTCCTCTCAAACTTGATATAACTGCAATATATTGTTAGTGACCCACGAGAAAATCTAATTTAAAAGCAGTGCACTAGGGTGTTGTATGTACGTTACTGTTGTATGTACGCTTAAGTACATAAATACGTTAAGGTTATCGTAACCCTTTACAGGGAAAGAATTGAAAGAATAGATAGATAGAAAGATAGATAGATAGATATTTATTTCCGCAATTAGGTTTATGCAACCTGGTGGCAGAACACAAAATTATTAATTTACCCTTTGCACTTTTAGTGCTGCAGGATTATCCTGCTTAGGGTTAGAGGAATGGTTAGGACTCCTCTTTCAGCCATTTTTCCGGTTTTATCCCCACTTCCAAGGCCCTCTGTACAGAAGAATGTAAGGGGTATCTAGTAGATGGTTGTGTCTCTAGAAGTGGGGTGAAGATGGCGTGGCAAGCGACATGCTTCAACCGGACACCTTTTTCCCCAATATTTACTGTTAATAAAGCCAGTAAATATTGGTACTCATTTGGAAAGAAGGCTGAGTGGACCTAAGGATCGCCCTGAATAGGACATCATCGGATAAAAATCCACAGCCATGCTTGGATTTGAACCCGGGTCCCTCAGGTTAGCAAGCGAGTGTCCTAACCACTACCCGCTGCCACGACCCTAGAACACAAAAATTTACATTATTATTAAAAATTACATATTATAATTAAGAATTAAATACAATGTAACTTAAAATAATTTGAAGACCGTAATATTAATAATAATATGATAACAGTGGTGACAATAAAGGCTTTAACAACAATAACCGCATTAATTCTTCATTTTATGGTGGTCTTCTACAGATATTTCACATCAATAAATACACGACTTTTTATTACACTGACGACCACTCCACTTCACAACACGTCACCACACGTCAATACGAATACTACTTAAAATATAATTATATATTTAACGAAGTAATGCATTTAATAAATATTACAATACTAATTATGGTAACTGTAATTAATAATAATAATAATAATAATAATAAAATAACTGTTTTAATAAACCTAACTTACTTACTAAATATCTTAGTTAATTTACTTTTAAATCTTTGAACACCTTGAGGAAAGGGCTCCAAGGCTGTCTCAGGCAACTTATTCCAGTCCGTTATTGTTCTATTTGTAAAGGAAGATTTTCCAACATCTGTTCTCTGTGGCCTGAACTGAATTTTGTGCTTGTGATCCCCTCTACTAATGTATGTGGGTTTACTGAGCCTGATGTGGATATCGTTCCACGCTGGATAACCGGCATACGTTTTGTATAAAGCACAGAGTCTTGCCTTAACCCTCCTGATTTCTAGAGATTCCCATTCTACTTTCTTCCTATTGCTTCGGAAAATAAGTTTACTCGCTCTTCTCTGTACTCTATTCAAATATTCCGTTTGTGAGATTCTGTAAGGGTCCCAACATACCGTCCCTGTATTCCATTAATGGGCGAACTAGAGATAAGTAAGCTATTTCTCTCGCTTGCGCAGTACTCTTTTCTAGTATTCGCATAGTAAAATGCAAAGATCTCCATGCTTTCCCTACGACAGAGTTTACCTGATTTTCCCAACTCAGTTTGCAATCAAAAATTATTCCTAGATACTTACAAGACAAGACTCTTGGAATATTTTCGTTGCCTAAACAGTATTGAGTTTCACTATATTTGCGGCCCGTACCAAACGTGATGGTTTGGTTTTTGAACTATGCGTCTGTCGTTAGATTTTGTGCTGCAAAAGAAAAGTCCCGTAAAGCTATGTGTGTTGCAGCAGCAGCAGCGGGTGGCGCCGGCGAGGCGGGCGGGGGCGATGGTGGTGACGGGGCCGGTGGGCCCCAACCCGTGGGCGATGCCCCTGGCGCTGGGGCTGCAAGAGAAGGGCGAGAAGGAGGACCCGGACGCGGACGACGCCGGGTGGGCGCGGCGCTGGCCGCTGCACGCCGCCGCGCAGGACGGACACGTGGACCGCGTGCGGCACATGCTCAAGGTACCCCACCCTCCGCCTCAGGATAGGCATGCGACATCACGGTAGATGTTTTCAATGCATCGGAATTGTTATAAAATCATCGATCTATTTAAACCGGCAAAGGGGGCTCAGGGCATCAGCTGATCCCTGAGGTTCTAGGGTTCGAGTCCCGACGGTGGCAGAATTTTCGATGCTAGCTAGTCAGATAGGTCGAATTCAGCCACTGTCTGGAAGAGAATTCTAGTAGCCCGCTGCTCTAATCGGTAGTTTTCCTGTGGTTTCTCCGACCATCAGTAAGCGGATCGGAGAGCGAGAGCGAACAACTGAGAGAGAGATTCAACGACTAAGTTCGAGAGAGCGAGTAAGTGCGAGAGGGGAGAGAAGCGAGGAAAGAGAAGCAATGCTAATGAAGAAGAGAGAGAAAGAGAGAGGAATATGCAAATATTTTTTTCGCACTAAAAACACCTTTTGAATGGAAGCATGATATGTTTGTACTTGGCTGTCCGGGAGAAGCCGCGTCCTAGGCACAGAGGCTAACATTTCGCCAGTCATACTGCGAGCTTCCTCAGGGCAAAACGCATTTCACACTGAGGAAAGTCGCAGCGTGACGGGCCGGAACGGTAGCATAAATTGTGCTAGGACGCAGCGTCTGTGAGGAAAGTCGCAGCGTGACGGCCGGCAACATTAGGGTGAATGCGCTTAGGACAGCCCGAAACATACTTCGGTTGTTCTTTTCTTGGCGCACGGGGGGTGTCATCAAAAGGAATATCTCACGGTATTTCGCGTCGTTCTCGGTTCTGCCGCTAGGAATCGCATGATCTCCAGCACTGCTCGATACAGGTCGTGATCATGCAACTCCTAGCGGCACAACCGAGAACGACGGGAAATACTGTGGCGTCGTGGTAGCTAAATAACGACACAGACACGAGCTCTATGTACAAATTGGTTTATTTACAGAATGTACAACTTTACAGCACTGGGGTTATGTTCGCCAGTACCTCCCACGCGCCTGCTCCCCGTCCCTAGGGCTAGTGCATCCCCCACCTTCCGCTTTACCGCGCCGGTGGCCGACACCATGTTTCGCATACGCCGTGCCTCAAGGACCGCACTCCCGTCTCGGGCGAGCATGCACGTCTACTCACGAGGTGCTCTGACAACGAACTGCTCTGCCTCCGTTAACTTACTTTGGCGGTCGGCTTCCACCCTCTAAAGGCCGACCGGGCAACATGTCGCGCTCCGGGGATCCGGTGCCCCTGCCTGCTCCTCTTGCGTCACGGGGGTAGCAAGGAAGTTTCCAATTTCCAGTGCCTTTGTCTGTCCCATGTGTCCGGCAGCCTCCGTGCCCAGCCGTTTGAAAATCTGGCTGACATGTGCCGACGTTACAATACTCTGACCCCCCTGATACACCCCCGTGCGCCAAGAAAGAAAAACCGAAGTATAGATAGCGCCACCGGCGGGGAAGCGCCCGTTGCTTTGACTGGGCGTCGGCGTGCGCAGGCGGACTGGTGCCCGTGGGCGTGGGACGAGCGCGGCGACGCGCCGCTGCACTGCGCCGCCCGGGCCGGGCGCACGGCCGCCACGGCGCTGCTGGTGGCCGAGGGCGCGTCCCCGTCGCAGGCCAACGCCGCCAACCTGTCGCCGCTCGAGGTGGCCGCCAAGGAGGGCCACTACGACGTCACGCTGGCCATGCTCGACCGCGGCGCCTCCGCCAACTACAGGCTGGTGTGTACCACGTCCCGGCCTCTCGGCGAGCTAAGCGTTCTAAGGGGGCAGTGTGCACGTTTCATTTACTTATTTCCATTACTTACAGTTCTAGTACAGCTCTCTTCTAAAATAATAAAAATATATTACCTTCTTCATAAAGACTCGTCGAACGCTTTGCAGGCAAAATGTAAAGCGCTTGGGAATATACAATGGTAATCCATCTTTAGTGACTTTTACAGAAGAGGCAATTACAAGTTCAAAAAAGTCTGTAAATCAAATAATCAATGAATATTTATTCCACTATAAGACAGTGCGCACATTCATGTTTTGTATCACAGTAAGTGACCATGAGCTTGCCAACTTCTAGTAGGAACGGAAAAGATAAATATCTGAGTGCTTGATGAATGGCTTACGATTGTCTAATCTGAATCGGCTCATATATTTAAACATTAATACTAACCCTCGGTTTTTTTGCTGTTTGCTTGTTATAATAATTCTTGTTTGTAATAATTTTCCAAAAGTATGTTAACTTGAACTTGTAAGTATGAAATTACGTTCACGTTCATGTCCAATTTTAACTTAATGTTTATGTTTATCTTCGTAACCATTTAGTGAATAATTCCTTTAATGACCCAAGCAACAACATTTATGTTACGTTAATTTTCTGCGGCATTCATGTTATGCTAGAGGTACACGTTCTTTACGTTTATTTTAAATTTGATGGTGATGTGGTATGAGGTGTTGAGTCATTAAAGTGAATTTGAAGAAAGCTTGAAATAAAATTTCTTGTGAAAAAGGAATAGTTTAAAAAAACAGCCTTTTAAAAGAAAATATTAAATCCACATAAACAATACAGTGACTACATTTAAAAACTGCACCTTGAGAAAAAGTGAGCTGACCACATTTTAGCGAGATGACAATGCGCGTGGGCGTGGCAGGTGGAGGCGGCGCTGCTGGTGGCGAGCACGGGGCCCGTGGTGCGCGCGCTGTGGCGCACGCTGCCCTTCGGCGCGTCGCGCGTCACCTCCACGGAGGCTCTGCGGCGCATGGCGCGCGACGGCCACGAGGACGCACTGCGCACGCTCGTCGCCATGGGCGCGCCCTCCAGCGCGCACGAGGGCGGCCTCCTCGCCACGCTGCTCGCGCTCCAGGACGACCTGCGCCAGGTGAGCACCGCCCAACGCACACGTACACAAATAAATAAACAAAAAGTTGCGATGTAGGAATGTTATAATGTGTAGTAATGCTTATAATAAATAATAATAATATAACAATAATAATAATAATAATAATAATAATAATAAAAATAAGAATAAGAAGAAGTTGCGCGCAGTTCTGTTGCAAACAGCCCATATCGTAAGAAATGTCTCTCAAGTCCAGATATAAGATGAACTTCATTTTCTGTGACCGAACCTGTTCCAAAACAACTCTGGGGAAGGTGAGACTTTTTACCAGCAAAAATAGCTGAGGAAAACATTACAAAATATAATATTAACTAATTATTAATATATTGTAATAATAATAATAATAATAATAATAATAATAATAATGTCTTTATTAATCACGAGGATCAGCCCATAGGGCCTGCTCTTCTGCCTAACCACTAATCCACATTAACACAGAGTAGTAGCGTTTTAAGAGGGGGAGAACAAGCTGTACATTTACGTCTGGGAGAGCAACACTAGGGACCGTTCCGGCATACGCAGTAAGCGATTGAGTAAACATAGAAAACCTCAATTACGATTGCGGCTTAGGGCCGAATATTATCAAAACACAGAAATGGAAAAGAAGGGAAAAATGAGAGAAGGGAAACATAGATGGAAATGAAGAAGAAAATTCGAAAGAGAAAGAAGAAAGGAGAGAGCCTAAGAGGGGGGAACAAGCTGTATATTTATGGTTGGGAGTAGCAAAACAAGAGACCATCGCGGCGTACCCCGTAAGCGATTGAGTAAACCCTGAAAAAAACTCAATCAGGATATCGGCTTAGGGGCCGAACATTAATAGAGCAGAATATGACACTGTAGTGAAAGAGAAGAGAAAAGACGTTCAGGGGAAGGGGTCAAAGAAAAAATGGGAAATTTGTGAAGGAAAGGGAAGGGAGAAGAAGCGAAGAAAAGGACGAAAGAAGAAGTAGGCAGAAGAAGCGGAGAAAAGGACGAAAGAAGAAGTAGGCGGAAGAAGGAAGATTCCAGAGACATTACAGAAAGCTACTTTTGGTACACTAACACTTTACATAAATATAAAATCATTTTTAACACCTGAGATACACAATACACTACAAGTTAATAGAAACAGTAATTTAAAATACAATATTTATAGTAATAAGGAACATTATAAAAATGTAACAGGATCTTAACATCAATTGTATTTATGACAATATATTGTAGTAAATATTATGATGACGATACTTCGATTGCTACAAGCTATAGGTACATTTTATCTGGAACGTCGCTAATCACTTTATGTATATTTTAAACAATTTCATGAGGATACACAGAAAAATATGATTTTAATCATTTAGAAGGGTCTGGGAGGGAATGGAAAATGAGGATAGAGTAATGAGGTATGGGATGGAAATTTGAATTTAGAGAGTGAGGAAAGTACGGCATTTAGCGGAGGCGGTGGCCGGGTGCTTGGAAGTGGGAAAAATCTGAAGTTTGAAGTGGGAGTTAACACCATTCTATACGTCATTATTTCTTACTATATGAACATTTTTGAACATACGGAAAGTATTTAAATGTTTTAGGATCGCCGGTAGGCTCGGATAGCTGTAATGTTGAGTGATATACTGAACGAAGTCGTGTTGCGACGTGATACACAAGGCAGAGCTGAATCACGAACTCGATAATGAAAAATAGTCAGGACATTTTGAGCGCTAGTAACAAAACTAAAGCAATGTGGGATATCGTAAAAAATACAACCACATCATCTCGATACCTTGTAGAGAATGTTATTTTAAAGGATAATGAAAGAGAAACGAGTAATCCGGAAAAAGTTGCCAATCTCTTCAACAAACACTTTTCCAGAATTGCGTCTGATCTCACGAAGGGACTAAAATCACAAAATTCAACATTTTACACTTCCCAAAAAATTCCAGATACGATGTTATTTCCGAAACTTCTCCCAACGAAATCCTCAGAATAGTCAGTAAACTAAAAAATAAATATTCATCTGGTTTAGATGAATTTCCGGATTGTTTATTAAAAACTTGTGCACCTGCCTTTATACATCCGTTAACTCACATTTTCAATGCTTCTTTATGTACAGGAATATTTCCAGATATTTTCAAAACAGCAAAAATTAAGTCACTTTTTAAAAAAGGGAACAAAAATGATATTCAAAATTACCGGCCAATTTCTCTTTTGTCAGTTTTCTCAAAAATATTAGAAAGGCTTTTCTACTTACGAATGGAAACATTTCTCAGGAAAAACAGAGCGTTTTCAGACTCACAACACGGTTTTAGAAAATCAAAATCTACGGAAACTGCCATTTTTTCTTTTCTCAAAGATGTTGCTTCATCAATAGACCAAAATGAAGTACCCATCGGAATATTCTTAGATCTCTCGAAAGCTTTGACGTTATTGACCATAAGATCTTGCTCTCAAAATTACCTTCGTATGGAATTCGTGGTATTGCCCTAGATTGGATAACTTCTTACCTTAAACATCATTCAAAGAGTAGAAATACCATACTGGCAGGAAAGGACATTACATACTTATATTTCCAATTCTTTGCCAATTGTGCATGGGGTCCCGCAAGGTTCGATCTTAGGTCATATTCTCTTTCTGTTATATGTAAACGATATGCCCTCGTCTATTAAAAATGGAAGAACGGTTCTGTTTGCTGATGACACGAATGTTCTTTGCAAAACAGAAGCAGTAAATAGTACAATTTCAGAAGTTTCAAATTGGTTTAATAATAACAAATTAATTGTTAACGAAAGAAAAACTGTTTCAATGCATTTTTGCATCTCAAATCGGAAATCGCATGTTCCATTGAAAATGAACAATATGCAATTAGCTGATGTTGAGGCTACAAAATTTTTAGGTCTTTCAATTCAATCAAACCTCAAATGGAATGTGCATATAACAGAATTAAACACTAAATTAAGTTCATTATGCTATGCATTCAGAATTCTTTCAAATTCTGTCAGCCTTCATGCAGCTCGTTGCGTTTATTTTGCAAATGTGAATTCCCGCCTGAGATATGGCATAATATTCTGGGGAAGCTCATCCTGTAGTATTCAGACGTTCAGATTGCAAAAGAAAATTATTCGAATAATGAAAAAATGCCTTCCACGTGATTCCTGCAAGCCTCTTTTCATTGAGCTGAGAATCCTACCATTGCCTTGTCTATTTATTTACGAATCTGTAATATTTGTCAAAAATGACCTACTTAACGGATGGAACATATTTTCATGTAATATTGATATTTATAATAACAACACACGCCGTAGAAATCACGTGCATCAAGTGTCAGTATCAACAGCTCAGTACAAGAAATCAACATACAATACATGTACGTTACTTTACAACGCATTGCCAGATGACATAAAACAATTCAAGTCGGTACACAAATTTAAGTTAAAAGTAAAATCTTTTCTGCTGCAAAACTGTTTCTATACAATTAGAGACTATACTGATCGTGAAAAAGAAAAATAATGTTTAATGTAACAAAACAAAGATATATAATGAATTAGTTTATGTTTGCATTGTATACATTTAAAAAAATATTTAATACGCCTGTAACAAGTACTGTACTTCAGCTTCCGGGTCAATGACTCCCATCTCGATCTGGTTTTTGTCCAGTTTCCCTGATCCATTGAGCAAATGCTGAGATGGCCCCTTGTTTTGCTTCTGGACGTAAATGTAGCTTCACTGTGCGCACGTTTTGTTGAGCACTCCTTTTGCTTGTAGTTCATTTACAGTTGAAATTGATTTTCTATAACTCGGGAAAAAACATTTTTCAAATATCTTTAATTTTCTAAAATAATTATTTTCTAAATTCATTTTTTTCGTTTGTTTTTTTTAATTCTGGCCCTCAAGAAATGTGCGCAGATAAATTTCTTTCCCCACACGTCATATACAGTTTTTACTGTTTTTTGACAAATAAATAAATAAATAAATAAATAAATAAATAAATAAATAGATTTAATTTCAGAGGATTGAAGTTACTTATAAGTAGTGTTACATGTAAAACGTTTAAAAGTTTATAAAAAGTAGTGAGTAAAGTAATCGTATTTTGTCTAGAGTGAGCACTTGAATTCTGTCAAAAAAATCCGATACAGTGTCGTATTTTCGTAGATCAAAAATAAACCGTACGCATGCGTTCTGGGTTACTTGAAGTTTACATCGTAGTTTAATGTCATGTTGGCCAAAAGAAAGTCGCAATAGTCGAAATGTGACATAATAAGTGATTTGATGAGAGTCTCAAATTTGGGAAAAGTGTTGGGAGTACTAATTGGGAAAAGTGTTGGCAGGCGTTTCAGCGATTGCATTGAGGTAAAAACTTTATGGCAGGTATATTTAAAAGACGGTATGTAGGGGCTATAGGCAGTGCAAACTGTCGAGTAGGGACGAATTCAGAAATGTTTCGGGTGGGAGCAATTTCAGATGGCCCCTCTAAATATTTTTTTAAATAATAATTGTTCTAATTGTTATCTTAAAATAATAAAATACGTACGAGTATATTCACTATGGGAATGCTAGTTTAGATGTGATGAGACTATTCTTGGTAGTTAATATGAATAAATAGAGCAACATTACAAAAAATTTTTACTTTGGGGAGGTCTGCCATACCCCCCTACCCGCTGGGATCCGCCAATACTGTGAAGAGGGACAAAGAAACCCATATGCGTACAAACTTCCAAATAACACCACCCTTCTCTTTTTATTAGCATAGGCTGAGGAAAATCGACAGCTGACAGGAAACACTTGTAAATCAAAGAATAGTTCACGTTTGGTAAATACAAGAACATTATAAGAGTTTATTTAGAAACATTTTAAGAAGGTTGGTACAAATTTTTCTTTCAGTTTCTCCCTATGGAAGCCTTGAGCCTCTTAACGCCCTCCCCCGTCAAAACAAGCAGAGTTAATTGTGGCAGAGTGGTAGGAAGTGAACATCCGAACCTTCATAGAGCGGGAAAGCTAAGTTACGAGTCACGAACGATGGTAAACATCAACTAAGTTAGTGGGTCGGGCAATGCCACTGTCCGAATGAGAATTCTAGAGGTTGGCTGATAAGATCGGTTGTTTCCATTGTTGTTTCCACGTTTTCCTCCGATTAATTCCAGACAAATTTTAGAGTGTACTTTAACCCTTCAACGTGAGAACGCTTTACCGCATCTCGGTTTGTAATGCGGGACGATTTTCACAGAACTAAGCGTGATACGCCGCAATCGTATTGCGCCGTGGTTGTCAACAATGTGTGTTCATCAACAATGTGTTCAATGTGTTCAACAATGTGTTCATCTAAAATTGTATTTTTTATTTTTTATAGTATATTGTAGATCTGTTCTTCGCGAATCATTACGTGAATTCTCTTTAACGTTTATTATTTTCGGCAAAGCTTCAACAATTGAAATCTTAAGTACTATTGTACAATCAATCGTAATTTTCGTGATTTTCAGGAAGAATCGTCCACCTATTGTCCGACAAATTATTTTTTTTCCAAAAGACGGACAATTTCAAAGCGAGATCCTGCTTGTTACAGGACGCAATTATCAAGCTAAGTAGAATGTCTTAAATTGTATATCAAAAAAACTTCGAAAATTGAATCATAATAATGATTATAAATACGAAATTGAAGCCTGATTCATTGTCTAAAAGTGTTTGAAAGATTTCACATATTTTCTAATTTGACTAAGAGAGAAAATAACAAAGCAGAGCCTGTACCTAGCGTGACAGGTCCATCATTACAAGGGGACGGAAACAATCGCGCAGACGGAACGGAACTATCGCGAAACATTCCGCGCAGACGGAAACTATCCGCGTGCAGAGAATGTCACTCCGAGCTGAAGGGTTAAAAAACAGGCCACCGTACTCACTCAGTCCTTCCTTCCTCATGCTTACGGCCGCGTTCCCACCTGACCCATTTCCCTTTAAATAAGGCGGGGACAAAGTTAAGATTGTAGAACCGTACGGGAATACTGTCTTATGGGAACTTACGGGAACTACTTACGGGAATACTGGCTTCAAATACTACATTCTTCTTCTTTATCTTCTTCACCGCTAGTGAATGAAAACGATAAAATTAATGGTAACGAAAATTTACAGAAACAACAAAAAACACAGATACGCTGAAGCAAATGAGTAAGGAGAAACTCAGAACACCCCCTCCTATCAGAGTTCTATGCGTCAACAAGTCAGTGTTGGTCCCGACAATCGAATCTGCCTGCCCCATAAAATAAATGCAAACTGCCAATAAAAAAATGTTGCCAAAACGTTGTTGTAAATATAAAGATTATATGGTTGTAAAGAGTCTAAAAAATACACGGATCCACAATATTTCTTCGAAAACCACCCAGTTTATTATAAGAAAATATATTAAGATTTAAAGGTTTGTAAACTGTTCTTTAAAGTGAAGGACTACCTTCTCGGAGGAAGTCCATAAGTTGAATTTTGGATTGTCCATGGCTTCCCGACAGCGCTTTTGAATTTCTCAGACAATTACGAACGATGCACAGATTCGTTAAATATGCGACTTGAGAACAAAAAAAATATTGTTAACTAGGTTAATTCATTAATAAAGTATTAGTTTGACAACTTTTAGTCAGAATTATTACAAAGTTGATCCTAAGCCTATACAATACTTTTACCGCTCAGCCTTCCTCCACCACTTGTTCTCAGCTGCGCCATTGCTGGCAGTGACGCGTTTCCCGAATGTACAGTGGAGGAAAAACTTGTTTCCTTATGAACATCCGGCTGAGTACTAAACTGTCGCAGTGCCAAGAATTATATTTCCGTCATTTCCAACTGGCGACACAGTTGGCTGCTCGCGCGCTGGTCTGGAGAACATTTTAACTGAACGCCCCCCCATCATGACTAGTGGTACTCACTTTAACATGCTGCACTTGGTCTACTTTTGGAACTTTTGAAAAGTTACTGAAAGTAGACTCAATAATGAGTCAATTTTAGACGTGATTAGAGTGAATTCCAGAATATTCTGATATGAACCTACTCATCCGTTAGTTTAAATCACAGGCCATACACAATGAAGTAACTCGATTCCGACTAAATATCAGGCAGATATTTGTTCTCTCTTCGCTCTCCTCTCTCCTGGAAAAGGTCCATGGTAGAGACTTAATGTGTTATGTAAACTAATAGACTTATCCTCCTTGCTTCTGTTGATTCGATCGTTTATACATGAAAAATATGTAAATTGCCACGGAGAAGAGAGGCGTTGAAAAGTAAACTGGTATAAATCAATCATACAAAAAATCAGTTAAAATTACCATGAAAAGACCCGCCAGTCATCCGCGTACCCACGACCCACCCCCAAAGTATTCACTTTGACGCAAAAGAACTCTAAATACAGACCGCAGTAACAAAAGTTTCAGATTATGAATTACCTACCACATTGTTCAGAAGCTATGTGTGGAAATAAGGTATAACGATATTTGTAATATATAAATGTGTTCATTCACTATACGCACGCATCGCATGACGGATCGCAAGCACCACTTCCTAGTCCTCTTACACACTCCCCTTATACATACACGCTTACACTTGCATCTTCTTCTCTATCGTATATCGGGAGGCCAGTTGAGTCGGGGGCTTGGAACTTATCCGACTGAGGCGGAGTCCCGCGGAGGCAGATACTTGGAGGGGAAAACCCCGTGTAGGTCGGCGCGAGATGTCGCGTTCCATCGGCGGAGGATCATCATCACCTACTGTCTACAACATGCACTACATTCACAGGACTAGTGACCAAAATAGTTTATACGCCCGGAAACACGAAATACATATTCTTTAACTCACTTGTTCGCCCATTCATTCACTCACTCGCTGACTCACTCATTTGCTCAATTACTAGCTCAATCACTCAGTCGCTCATTCACTCTCTGTAGCTCACTCACTCATTAGCTCACTCACTCACTAGCTTAACTCACTCACTAGCTTACTCACTCACTAGCTCACTCACTAGTCTCACTCACTCACTAGCTCATTCACTCACTAGCTTACTCACTCACTAGCTCACTCACTCACTAGCTCATTCACTCACTAGTTCACTCACTAGCTCACTCACTCACTGGCTCACTCACTAGCTCACTCACTCACTAGCTCACTCATTTACTGGCTCACTCACTCGCTTACTCACTAGTTCACTTACTCACTTACTTGCTCGCCTGCTCACTCACTCCCTTCGTGTGTTGGCGCAGCGCGCTGAGATGGGGCGCGACGTGGCGACGCTGAAGGCCGTGGGGCTGACGGCGCTGCACATCGCCGCCATCCACAACCAGGCGCACTGCGTGCGGGCGCTGCTGGAGTGCCGCGCCAGCGCCAACGCGCGCGACGGCGACGGCCAGACGGCGCTGCACAAGGCCGTGGGCCTCTCGCACACCGACTGCGTCTCCGTGCTGCTCAAGCACGGCGTGCGCCTCAACGTGCGCGACGCCAACGGACGCACGCCGCTGCACATCGCCGCCTCGCAGGTCGGTGGTGCGCGCGCGCCACGCCACCCTGCCGCATGACGCCTCACCCCGCATTACCCCGCTTTATCCCTCTCTACCCCTCTCTACCCCCACCTTACCCCTCCCTACCCTATCCTTACCCTGCCCTACCCCGCTACACTCCACCTACATGTGCCCGCCCACTTCTTCCGCAATACCCAATTCCCCTAACTCCTCCCGAACTTTTCCAGACCCTCTCAACATACCCTCTCAACCCTTTCAACCTTCTCTCTATGAAGCTGTCCAGTACCCTCATTACAATATGCTCTACACATCGGCTTTTCTTCGCCCGATCCGGTCATCCGAATTCCCCCTTTTCCCCGTGTTTTGCCTCTGCAATACCGAATTTTCCCAAACCCAGTTCCAAACTCTTTCTCCTCCCCTCTACGACTTTTTTCGCCCTATGCATCTCTGCATTTTCACTGTCTCCCGTTTCTCCGCATTCCACAATTTTTCATCCCCTTCTAGCTGCTCCTGCTCTTCCCAAGCTCCTCTCCGCCTTGCTCTGCCTTCCCCACACTTCAGCATTCCGCCTCTTTCTTAGCCCCGCTCCTTCGCATTCTATGATTTCCCCAGCCCTTCTTAGCATCTTCTACTCTTACAAGCTCCTCTCCATCTTGTTCCTCCCACCCTGATCCTCCGGATTCCCTCTCTTGCCCAGCCCATCTCCTTTGCAATATCGAGTTTCCTAAGCCCCTTCTCGCAGCCTCAACATTTTGCCAGACCTTCCTACTTTACGCTCACCTCCATAAAGCTATCCATTCCGCTCACTCCGATATGCTCCCAACTGCCGGCTTTTTTCAGCAGTCCGATCACCTACATTCCCACCTCTTTACCAGTCTCAACTTCTTCTGCATTACCAAAATTTCGCAACCCCATTTTGCAACTTTTTCTCCGCTCCTCTCCTGCCTTGCTTTGCCAGTCCCGCTCTACCAAAAAATCCCTCTTACCGAGTCTCGCCTCTCTGTAATATGCATTTTCCCAACCACCTTCCGCAGTTCCCACTTTTCCTAGCTCTACTCATCTCATCCACCTCACCAAAAAGCTATCTAGTCAATCTCATGCAAAATTCAGCAAACGCCAGCAAGTTTAGTCTCAAATTTCTCCCAACCCTACCCACGTCTGCTCCGCCTGGATCTCCCTGCTCCGTCCCTTCTCAATCCCTTCTCGCCTAGTTCACTCCCATATCCACCACGTCAGCAGCTGTACATTTCAATCCGTTGGGGCTCCGTTTATGTCATCCTATTGTCTACCTCTTCTCTCCCCAAAACGTTCCGCCCTGTTCCGTCCCGTTCGAGTCTATTTTCGTCCTTGTTACCTAAGTACATTACTCATCCCTTGACATTCAGTTAATCAACGCATCTTCCCCAACTTTTCCCGAGTTGGACGGACGGTAGGAAAAGATGACAAATAGCTGTAGACGTGTGACGCGCAGTCCATCAGTCTAGTCTAAGCAGCGATGTGCTCCGTTGGCGCAGGGCCGCCTGAAGCCGGCCCAGCAACTGGTGGCGGCGGGCGCCAACGTGAACGCGCGCGACCGCCTGGGGCGCACGCCGCTGGCGCGCGCCGCCAGCAACGGGCACGCGGCGCTGGTGCAGCTGCTGCTGGCGCACGGCGCCGACGCCAACAAGCGCGACCGCGCCAAGGGCACGGCGCTGCACCAGGCGGCGCTGTTTGCGCACACGCGCTGCGCTCAACTGCTGCTCGACCACGGCGCCGCGCCCAACACCGGCGATCTCTACGACGAGACGGCGCTCCACAAGGTGTTATGCGCGGTCCCCTCGTTTGCTCCCGTTCTCTTAACTTTCTTACTTGTCAACGGAGGCTTCAGAAAAAAATTGAGGGCTACTTTAAAAATAGGAATTTTTAATTGAATTTGCTTATGGTAATAAGTACATACCTTCTACATTTCTTCCAATTCGAATATTTTAACGTACTTTCAACTTGAAAATAAAACATCCAAATGATAGTTTTAGGTTTAGAAATGTTTCTACTACTACTACTTTTTCTATTACAAATAAATTTAATTTATAATAATAATAACAATAATAGCAGCTTTATTTGTATGACGAAGCTCGGGACAGCTGCCCCCCTCTTCCACCTAAGCACAAAATTCGAAGGCAATCTTTAACATGTATTTTAAAATGTGACATTTGGTGATATTGCCACTAACTGGTAACGTGCCTTTAAACTTCTCTTACTGGTGACGTGCGGTCTGTGAGACCCCAATGTTTCAGGCAGATTATTTTCGGGATTCATGTTGGCTTGACAATTTTTTTCACGTTAACAATGCTATAATAAATAAAGGATTTGTTAGTAATACGTAAAATGAAAATAATATAATTATTTATTACTCGCCGAATAAATTTCTGGCTATAATTTGTTACATATTGTTTCTTCACCGTTAATTACCTTAAGAATTGGTAGAAAGGTTTGAAATATTATTCACTACGTTAAAAGAACTTTCATTTAAATACGATAATGGCATTGTTACACGAAAATTATTCATTAATAAAAATATGCCACATAATAATTCATTAATAAAAAATATGCACATTCACTGTGGAAAGAACAGTCTTACTACTGGTGGTGTGGTCTGCGAGACTGCTCCGAAACTTTCAACTGGCCCTCAAAGGCGAACGGCTGTCATTGGATCCGCTGCCCGCGAATGAATGTAGTTTAGAAAGAGATAGGAAGAAAAACTAGTTGCGACGTAACAGAAAGGAGGGCTACGCGTTTATTTTTCCTCAACGGGCTCAGGGACCACACGTCACCAGTTAGGGGTTAAATAAATTTTCAAACTAAGGTCTCTCTAGTTTTCTCCTTATGCTGTTCATTCTTCTTACATTCAGCCTGCTTAGGCATGTAGCTAGGTTGTCACCCCTTGTGCGACTTAACTATTTTAATAATTGAAGGGCTGAGGAGAACAAAAGACTATCCAACATTGAGCGACCTCTGAGATACTGAGAATTTTCTAGAACTCTCATTAAATAGCTCAGTACACTTTTAAACTTTTAAACACAGTACACTTGCATTAAAGTCCATACAGCATAGAAAAATTACTTGAAAAATAGTTTTTTCACATAAAACTTTTTTAAAAAATATTATTGTTACAACTTATATCACTGAATGTGGGCACGGCGCGCAGGCGGCGCTGCTGGGCAACGAGGAGATGGTGCGCGTGCTGGTGGACGGCGGCGCCAACGTGTCGGCGCTGGACGACGAGGAGCAGACGCCGCTGCACGACGTGGCCATCAAGGGCACCGTGGCGTGCGGGCGCCTGCTCGTGGCCGCCGGCGCCTCGCTCTTCGACGGCGACATGGACGGCCACACGCCCCTCCACAAGGGTACCTGCGCCCCCCACCCCCACCCCACCCGCTGGCCCGAAAAAATACTGAAAATTGTCTGTCGGATCACAATCATATACAGTAGAACCCCGGTATTCCGAACAAATTGGGTGTACGGTCTGTTCGGAATTGGAAATGTTCGGATTATCCGAAAAACTGTACCGTGTATATCCAAATACATCTATAGGATTGCCAAACACAATGGAACGTAGCTTAACGACATGAAGTGGCAATGTTGCGAAGAACAGGAGTACAGGACGCGTATAACCGATCACATGCGGTAATAGTAGCTACATTGTTTAGAAGATATTTAACGAGTATTCTACGTAACTGTATTCAGAATTGAGTTGACGTACACTGTGTTCATGCTTTTTTGTTCATAAATTAAGTTTTTTTGTTTATTTTTACTTCCATCTCGAATTTTGTTAGGATTATTCGAAATTTCGGATTAGTGGGGTTATGCTGTGTATTAAATGGATTTGGCCACGACAAATTGCTCTGCAAATCATAATAAACTTTTTGTAATTTGATTCTAAAAAAATTTGTTTTGTATCAACTGTCTAAGTAAACCATGTGGCCAAATCCATTTAATTTAATAAAATAGATCGTTTCGTTCGACGATCCTCAAAACTCGTGGGTAGGTTAAAAAAAAGGGGTTGGGAAGAAACTCAAGTTTACGATGAAAACTAGATAGGTGGCTCAGGGTGATGTCACTGCAGTGCTTCTGACCGGATGATCTTGGGGTTCGAGTCCCGACGGTGACAGGATTTTCCAAAACTAGATATCTAGGTCGAATTCAGTCGCTCTCTGAAGGAGAATTCTAGCGGCCGGCTGCCCTGATTGGTTGTTTTGTGTGGTTTCTCCGATCAATACCAGGCGAATGCTGAAGCAGTATTCCTCAACAAACGCACCACAGACCGCGCGCGTTCCTTCCTTTTCCTTCCTTTTTCTATTCTCACTCTTACTTACACACACTTCCACTTACATGCACTACAATAATACACATGCCGGGAGACCGGTCGGGAGCTTAGACCTTGTCCTGGCTGGGATGATTACCCTCCTGAGGAGAAATAATCTGGTTGAGGAAAACCCACTCAGTCGACAGGTAGGTCGGCGCCAGATCTCACCACCTAATGGGGAAGATTACCGTCATTTTCACGAGGAAAATCTTGCACTACACACACGGGACCAATGTCTATAGCAGATGACGCGGCCCGAATCACTCAATCAATCGATCAAATCCACGATGAAAAATATAGTCTTGCTTTCCTCATGTAGTCTAAGAAAAAGATTCTTCCAGGGCCGAGATTCGCCCCAATATTTGGTTCCTGTAGAGCTTGTTCGGGCAGGGAGGCGATACTGCGCTGGAGGGAATACCTAGAACGGGAAACCTCAAACCACAACAACCTAATGCACATCGGTGGATCTCGCATTCTATCACCGTCACCTCCCGGTACATAACTTGCACTACACTTACGGCAACAGTAACCTCAGACGTCGGCGTGCTCGGATCCATTGATTGTTAGTGATTCCGGGCGCGTCCACTAAGGATGTCATTATTCCCGTAAGTGTAGTGCGTGTTTTCATCGTGAGGTGGCTGTGATCTTCCCCGGCGGGATGGCGAAATACCGCTTCAACCTACCGTCGACTAGCGGGGTTTTCCCCAACCAGCGGGGCACCGCCTCAGCCAGGACAATCTCTAAGCCCCCGACCGGTCTCCCGGCACGTGTGGTAGTGTAGTGCAGGTTAGTGTAGTGTGCGTAAGAGGTGAGGATAGGACAAGGAAGATCGCGCGCGGTCCGTGGTCCGTTTGTTAGGATACTGCTCCGGCATTCACCTGGTGTTAATTGGAGAAATCACGGAAAACTACCGATCAGAGCAGCCGACCGGCAGAATTCTCCTCCTGACAGCGACTGAATTCGACTTAGCTGAAAAGCTACTGTCGAAAATGCTGCCTCGAACCCTAGGACCTCCCGGTCAGAGGGACTGCAGTGACATCATTTGATGCACTGAACCACCTCTCTCGACGTGCTCGGAATCGAATGGTCACCAACGTGTTGCAGCGGCGCTGTACTCCAACATGGCGGTGATGGAGTGGCTGATCGTGGAGCAGCGCGTGCCCGTGGACATCCGCGACACGATGGAGCGCACGCCGCTGCACTTCGCGGCGGCGCAGGGCCAGATGGCGGCCATGCTGCGCCTCATCTCCCACGGCGCCGCCGTCGACGCCGTCGGCCTCAACGGGTGGTACCCCATCCACTTCGCTGCCGTGCAGGGCTACGCCGACTGCGTCTACACGCTCATCCAGCACGGCAGCGACATCGAGTGGTGGGACGTCATTGGTGAGCCCCGCGCGCGCGAAGCCGTCCGCACTGGTGCTGCCCAAATGCTTTAATATCTTCAATTGAAGGATTTGGGGGCAGTAACATGATAAGACATTTTAGCACAGCAAGCCTCTCGCTAGTTGCAAATGTAGATAAATCGATTTCCGTTCAAATGCTTCGCATCTTGTGTTACAGGCGCTTCTGATGCCTCCTTCGCAATTCTTTTCTTCGACGCCATTGTCGCTTTTCCAGTACCCGAACAGAATTTAGATGAACATATTACCTTACGACAATACAGCGAAAATGTGGGGGGAATAGCGGGCAGCACGATAGCTTTTTACAACTGGGTGATTCTGGCTCACGTCCACTTCATTCCATAAGGACCCAACCACAGGTTTTTTAATGGTTCTCCCATTTACCACAGTCTTTCATTTCACAACTTAGACCATTTTCATTCTCATTCTTACCTTCTTTATCGTACACTTTCACTACCATCACCACCATCATCACCACACATCAGGTTTAACATCCAGTAGTACCTCACGATGTACATGTTCTACCTATGAAACTGTTATTATTGCATTTTCACTACGCACTACGATAAGTAATAATCGAAAAATAAATTATATAACACTTTGCATGATATACTGTGAATTATGATAAAAATTGAAACCGAGATCAAAAGTTTCTCAATTCCCGAGAGAAATCAATAGTAATTACAGGGATCCCAGGCTATGCCTTTCTGTCTTTAATTATTAAACACACTTCGACCGTTCAGGTTAATTGATTTATTCTGACATTTAGATTCAGCTCAGTTTAGAATCAGTTGCCTACCATTCAGGAGCAAGCGTCACCTCTGTAACATCAGTATTTCCCACCTAGTGTTCATTGGGAATACGTGTCCATCTTTCACCTCCACACTTTCCCGAGAAGCTTCTAATATTTATTCTGAAACACGTCACAATAGTATAATGAGACCAGCGGAGGTAGCACAGCTGCTGTCTCTGAAGCGACTGTCTCTGACCGACATAGAGGGCGTGCACGGAAACAATCAACCGATTATAGGAGAGGCTTTAATTTGGTGATGCTTAAGGTGCTATGTTCCTACCAGTCACTAGACAAACACTCAACCAACTCAACCACATCTGCAGATTAACAGTAACTGCTTGTAAACGTGAACGCAGCATTTAAATAATTATTTGTTAATAGTTAAAAGGGAAGTATTGAATGGTTGCTCTAGATAAAGATTGTTTACTAATAAATTTACTCCCTCATATGATTTTTCATTTTCACAAGTTGGCAATACTAAATATAGGTTACGTTGACATCGGCCTCTGTACTTTCCTTTCTTACTTTCTGCGTTGGACATTAGTCCGCATTGTTTACATTGAGAGTGAATTATCGTCAAATAGTTTGAAGTTGTGTGTGGTACAATATTCAAGTTAAGGTGGTTTTATCTCATATTTCAAGAGAAACAGTTGTGACAATAGCATGATTTCTACAACGTAACTCCTAGGCGAGAGACAGTACTTCCGTTTGCCACGAATTTCGCAAGCAGTTTTTAGTCAATTATTCCCCAAAATGGTGAAGTGTGTTACATTTAATATAATCTGGTTTCTAAAAGAATTGCTAGGTATTGAATAAAAGAAATTACTTTCACCGCATACATTTTTCAATCACTTAAAAAAAGCCTGCGAAAGTTTTTCCATAAGAGCCTGTACTAATTTAAACTTCTTTTATACAAAAATTAGGCCGGCAAGGGCCATTTTTTCTTACCGTTTTGAAAAACAGAGATTTTGCTTTCAATTTATAGTATACATCATGAAACGATGATGTAGTGGAGGGTATTAATGCATGGGTATGATATTACGATATGGGCGAAGAACAAGCGAGTAATAGCCAATACATCGAGTTTCATATGGTACTATTTCTAAAACTTATGGTAACTTTTATAAGATAAACTTTTACATTGAATCGTTTTGTGGTAGTTGACATGCAAGATTCAGCCAGGCCACCTAGCGGAGAGCTCCCTACCCTTCCCTGCCACAGGTGGCTTTTGTTTACCACTGCTCTAGCCTAATATGATCAAAGTGACATTACGACTCAAATAATTATAAATAAAATTCCACGTAAAAACTATTAATTGTAAAATAAATTAAAACTGACGAGCATAATATAATACTAAATGCAATTTGAATGTACACAATCGCACGAAACATTTAATAGAACGGTTCTCAACGATTAATTGTCAATATATGGTTTATAAAATTCTCTGTAATTGGTCAAGAACCTGTATCATAATGAAATCTCTATCATAATGAGTATCATTATGCAACAAGTTGCAGCCATCACATGACAGAATTACACATTGGGAGTAGAAAAAGTACTCTTTGAGAGTACTTGACCGAGGTCGATCTAACGAAATGCTCCCTTACCGTGTGATTTGCCTGGCAGGGCGCACGCCGCTGCACTACGCCGTGCGCTGCGACCGCGAGGAGGTGGTGCGCGTGCTGCTGGCCAACGGCGCGGACCGCGAGGCGCGCGACAACTGGGGGGAGACGCCCATGGAGGTGATCGAGTCGGCGCCGGTCTACTACCTGCTGCACTCGCCGCAGTGGCTGGGGCGCAAGGCCGGCCTCAGCGACGACGACGGCGGCATGCTGGCGTCGCTCGCGCCCCTGTGGGGTCTCATCAGCAACTTCGTCTTCGGGCGGCGCGCCAGCGACGCGCAGGAGCTGGTGGAGGACGACGACGACGACGAGGAGGAGGGCGGCGGCGGCGGCGACAGCTCCCCGCTGCCTTACGACACCGCCGACAGCGTCGTCTAAGCCCTGGCCCCACGACGTCTGCACGTTCGTTGAGAAAGCTTACGGCGTACAAGTATTGTAGCACCAATTTGCAAAAGGGAGTACTAATGATTCTGCTCACAGCATTCCTTAATGTTACCCACCCACTCCTTCGGGACCGTTATTTTCTTGATACGATTTTGCATAGATGTAAAGCAATCATTCATTTAACAAGATTAAAGCGTTTTAGTATATGCATTTGCAAAATGGCGCACTGCTTGTTCAATTTACATCACTTCTTAATGTTGTTCATTCATTCGATTCCACTCGTTCTAATCTGCGTTAATCTCGTGCGTTAATCTGCTACATGGAAAGTAACCATTCATTTATCAAGTTTGCACCATTCCAGTGTATGAATTTACATAAGGGAATGCAGTGGGATCTACTGATAGAACAAGTTATTTTAAATCATCCGTTATGAAGTGCAGTTGTTTGGTGATCTGAACTTTTATATTTAGAACAAAATGGAATGTAATTATTCAATTTGAAAACCATGAAGTGTCTATCATAAAGCAAATTTATTGAGACCTAATAGCTTACAATTTATTATTATTATTATTATTATTATTATTATTATTAATTATTATTGTGTATAATAGAGAACTGAGTGATACAACCGATAGTATCTTAGAAGAATAATTGAAACTGCTAGAACATATTTTCTTTTTATTTATATAAGTCAAATAAGATTTTCTTTCATCAACTGTTTCTTGTATTACTAATAATCCAGGATCTATTTCACTTTCTCATTTACAATGTGAATTATTAGCTATGTATTGATTGAATTTTAAGAATTAATTTTGTAAAATGAATGTCATGTAGTTTATTTCTCTTTGAATTTATCAAATAAATATATAGTTAAATAAATACATGAAACTGATTTGCACTTTATCTAGTTTCGCTTACCATTCGTCGCATATTATGAAACGATGATGTTATGATGGGTTTTAATGCATTAGTATTTTAAACTTCCTACAAATATTATCATTGCATTGAGGTTCATATTGTACTATGAAATTGAGTTTCATACATACTTTTTCTACGACTAATGGTAACTGATATAAGATAAACATTTACATTGAACGATTACATTACTGCGGTATTCAGCCAACGTCACTAGCAGACAGCAACCTAGGTGACATGGTTTAGTATAAACACAATCCGGCTTCAAAGGAAAATAATTCCAGTTAAGTTAGAATTCATTTTTTAAAGAAATTACATCAGAGACAACATTTACTATTTCTTATCAGATTATTGACCGATGCAGTCCCCATTTCGGTATTCTTATTTTCGCCTTAGTTTTGGAAATAGGGGAGGAAATGTACGGCTTACCGTCTCTGCCTCACAGGTTGTTTCGACACAGAGAAACGTTTACTAATACGATGATAATAATTCAATTCTTCTCTATTATTAACTTCTCAAGGATTGGTCAAACATCTGTACTATAATGAAACTGTATCGCAATGACAATCATTATGCAACTAGCTGCAGCAATTTAATAGGAAAATTATATGATGGGAGTAAAAAAGCATTTTCATATAAAATGATTTTTTTTAATATTCGGGATATACGAGTATCATTACCAATGCGAGACACAAAAATGAAATAAACAAAATAATGAAAACAATGCCTTCTATTATTTTAGAGGGAAAAATTATATTATTAATTATATAATAACCAGATATTTTAGCGATACTAGAAAATGTCTGAGCAATTGTCGTAAAGTAAGGAGATGATCGCAAGGGAATTGCTAATATTACGCTTCCACTTGAGTACTTGTCGGCACTCTTGATGATTCACCCGGCCCCTTCGTTTCGTTTTATTTTATTATAGTGCGACTATTATCACTGTCAAACAAGGAGTGTGACATACGTAAAATGTGTCAAACTCTAATGTTCTTCGCATTCTTGAGCCTTTCTTTCAAATGTTGACAAATGAAGAGCGTAATTACTGTCACTTTCATGAAGATTCCGCAACTGCACACACTACTTCTGTTTTTTCTTAAGGCCGATATACACGGTACAGTTTTCGTGTAGATTCTCATACAGTTTCTTTATAGAAACGTCAACATCTCAAACTGAACGTATTAAAGCCAAAAAGTAGCGCATACACGGTCTATACGCTTTCTATGTATATGCTTTCTGCATGAATTGCTACAAGCCGCCGATAGGCAAAAATATTGGATAGTACCGACAGGGGGGGTGCTAGCGGGAAACAACTAAATTGCGTCGTCCGAGTACTTTCAGTGATGGTATTTCTATGCGTGCGTTCTGGCTATGCTCTTGATTTAGTATTAATTAACCATGAGGGGCGTAGAGAATAAAAATTGGAAGGCAGGGATAAGGAAAGAAGTAGTTTATCACAATATATCACTTCATACAATCGCACCTTGACACACCTAACCACAAAATCGACATGGCCGATTACCGTTATTGAACGATTCTGCCGCTAGGGGCGCTGGAGTCAAACTGTATGCTTTCTACACGAAAAAATTAAGAACATGTTTATAATTTTATCATGTAGAAATCGTTAAGTCTGGACTACATGAAGAATCTACACGAAAACTATACTGTGTATATCTGCCTTTAAGGGTTTACATGCCGTTTATGGAGACATAATTATCATACGTGGTTTGTGGCCTGCACGCTCTCCTTATCTGACTCCGTGCGATTTCTTTCTTTGGAGATTTCTGAAAGATCGCGATTTCTGCGACAAATCCCCACACAGAAGAATTACGGCGCAATATACAAGAACAGATCTCTGCAATACCACAAAATAATCTTTAAAGAGTGAATCAGAACTTGTGTATATGTCAAGAATGCATCAGAGCCAACGGTAAGGAGTTCCAGCATGTACTATAACGTGAGTACAATTTAAAATTTCCAATAGCGAAAAGACTCCTTCCTTCTTCGGCAGTTCTACCGGCCGCCCTGTCTCAATTTCCTGACATCCGTGGCCTCGTTCGCCGAGGTCAAATCCCTGCGCGACCGGCACATTTATAAAATGATCGCGCTGTACATCACGAAGCGAAGTGTGTAACGCGACTCAACTCCGATGTTGGAGGCATGGTGAAGATATGTACGAGCAGTGTCGGCAGCTATTCGGACCCACTTGAGTCCCTAGATCTGTATCTTAAGGACTCTAGGACTCACTTAGCTTCAGCGACATCACAAGGTCAATGAAGGAGCTGATCTCGGCTGTTTCGACCAATAACGACGCGCATACACGTAGTGTATCAACACCATCTACACTATGACGTTGACTTGACACATGAGCTTGCTGGCCATTGGCTGAAAATGTCTTAAAACTCTTCCCTTCACCGCGTAATGGCAATGCAGCTAAGTGAGTCCGATTAGCTGCCGACGCTTTTTATACTGAAGTGCATCGGAAAAGCCCTCAATTTTCGTGCACTTCAGTACGTAATTTGGCGTGAGAAATAATACGTATAAATATGAGAAAATGATATATATTTAATTGGAGAATGGGGAAAATTGTTTTATTAATAAATTATCACGAAAAATTACATAAAGAAATAGGAACATTGTTGACAAGAAGAGATTAGTCATTTATTGATGGATTAGCAATAACTTAGGGATTATAAGCACGAGAAGGACTATGGGACAAGAATAGAAACAAGAGGCTTTTGAAACGAAGAACGGAGATAGAACATTTTTGGAATTTTTACAACACTTCGTGTCAGGATCTTGTAGCGATCGGATGCCGGACTGTGTACTTGGAAGTTATAGTTTCTCGAGATTGGCGCGTGATAGGATCAAGATGTGCGAACAGTAATCGTCATCTTTAAGATTTAATTTTGAGATTGGAACTCGGTGCAAGAACTACATAGTTAAAATTCAGAAGTATCGGAATCGTAGGAAGTTTTCTTAGAATAATTAATTATCCGAGTGTGGATTGGAGCGGACACCGGAATCCAGGAGAAGATAGGGTGCTGTGAAGCTGAACTGGTATTCAACTGCCAAGAGTGCTGACTCCGAAAGGACAAGGAAGTATTTCCGCGAAGCCGAATTTGAGAAAGACATTAAACAGTTAAATTTTGATGTTCAAGCCCTAAGAGTAATTACAAATTTGGTTAAAGCAATAATTAAAATTTAAAATTGTAATAATTAGTAGATGGCCATCAATAGGGAAAATTAATTGTCAAGTAAATAATATGATAATGCATGTAAGAGATTGATGAAAAAATTCTAAGAATAAAAAAGAGACGTACGTCACTTCATGCCGTTACGTGCATATATAAATTCTCGTTTCATTCAATAGAAATTAGGTATTTCAAAATTATTCCCTTTGTATTATTGGTAACGAAAGCGTAAGTATAAGATCCATCGACCGAGTTTTCGTAGAGCGGTATTTTCAGCCCACGACAAACGCAGAGAGTAAGTATTCTTATTTTTCAGGAGCATCCAGTGGACGTGGTGTCGAGCTAGCCACCCACATGTACCACGTTCACGTTTCCAATTAAGATTTCTTAAAATCAAAAAAATATAAGACGGGGGTATTACAGTGGTAAGCCTAATGTGGGGGCGTGAAACTTGATTGGAAAGGCCGGATTATTACAATACACACTCCCATCACTGGTGTTGAGTCTCCTTATTACAGATTCCGTGATATACATGCACATGTGGTTCAGCTGATACAAAATCTATTTGGTTAATTTATTTTGATTCATTTAAAGAGCAACTTTTGATAGAAAATTTACATTACGTTCGGCAACAAATAACTTCCCTGGAAATGCGCTTGGTAATGTGGCAAGAGAAAAAACTGAAGCGACCGCTCTACTATTTATTTATTTTCTCTTTTAATTTATAATTTTTATTTCTAGGATATGAATATTGGCTGGACTAGCTACTAGATCATTTTCGCTGTTCCTATTCCTGTGAGACAGCGATTCTGCCTTTTCCGGATCTCAATAATTAACAAATTAATGGATACAATAGGTAATATTTAGCGTAGAAATATTAAAGATAATAATGCGGCCATTTAATTTCGTCGTGAAACTATTGGTTCACCCAAAATCATTTAATATTTCTAAAGCATTTGTGTTAGAAATATTAGGCCGATTAGAAAACTCTCTTAATTACACGTTGAAATGGATCTCCCCTATGAATACCTGTTTTTAAGAATATTTATTTTAATTATTTTTTTGCCACTACTATTCCCTGATTTGATTACTGAATAAATAAATAAACCATACCTCGAACTGGGATATCCCCCGGTATACACCCCCCTTTTAATGTAAACAATGTTTATTTGTTTTTTACACTCTAATCCTCTTGTGCCTTTTATGGTTCGCTGAATAATTTAGTCTATTAACCACAATAGATTGTTGAGAGCAACAGAAAATTTATTTTCTTGGGTCGGCAGAAACCCCCATTAGGAATTGTGATGACGGAAACAAAGAATTTTTTTTTTGAAATTATTTTGTAAGGCTGTCACATAGATTTAATTTAACAGTTCAAAGAGATCCAACAAAAGATTTTCGACAGTCAAATTTTTCAAAACACTTTACATTAAAAACTTATGCTTGTGGCTACGTTTCGAAGGATGATTGTACCTTCATCTTCAGGCCGATAAATATATCACATGGCATTTCGCGTCTTTCTCCGTTGTGCCGCTAGAAATCGCATGATGGCAAGCACTGCTTGATACTGTCGCGATCATGCGATACCTAGCGGCACAAGTGAGGACGTCGCGAAATACCGAGACATATGCCATCCTGAAGACGGGCCTTCAGGGGCAAAGTTAGAACTAGTGGTGCTACAGAATGGCACAGACTTTCCCATAATAGTTTTCCCGAAACTGTATTTGGCTACAGGCACCGCCAAACTACTTATTGCTGATATTTTATTCTTGGAATTCAGAGCGGACTGCAGGACCCGTCTCACTCTTCTGGAATACTCCCTGCGAATCCTCTCTTTCATTGTGTCGTTCGAGATTGTCTAACATTCTTCAATTCCCAGTTATTTGTAAGTTTTACCTGGCTCAAGATCTTGAATCACAGTGTACGTATCAATTCAATGTTCTTAGACGTCAGTTTGCCTTTTTTTAAATTGATTTTTGCACACTTGTCAAGACCAAACTTCATGCAGATGTCATTGCTGAAGTCATTCACGACAGACAGCATTTGGGAGAGAATCATTCATTCTTGGCAAAGATTTTAAGATCATCCATATAAAACGAATGTGATACTGGCCTTTCATCACCATGGAACTTATAACCAAAGTCAGCTTGCGACAACTGTCTAGATAGTGGGATCAACTAATGCAAAACAGCAGAGGGGTGAATCTCCTTGAAAAATACCCCTAATGATCTGAATACTTATGGTTTCTACTGCTTCCTTTCCGCTGTGGATTAGTAACCTGGTACTCCATTTCATACTAGCCTTGCAAAATTCAATAAGTCTAGGATGAAATCGATAGATCTCCAGGGTCTTCAAAATCCAATTCTGTGGTACACTATCAAAGGCCTTTTGGTAGTCAATCCAAGCCATGCTTAAATTACATTTTCGTTTCTTTACATCATTCAAGATGACTTTATTCAGTAGCAAGATTTCCTTACAGCCATAAGAGCCTTTACGACATCCTTTTGTTCAGCTGGCATCAGATGATTCTTCTCTAGATGTCTGTAGATTTTGTCAGCTACGGCTGCAGTTATAACTTTGTACAGTACTGGCAGACAAATGATTGGCCTGTAGTTCTTCGCCAACGAGCAGTCTCCCGCTTTGGGTAACAAATACGTGACGCCGCGTGTGAGCCATTCCGGAAGTTCCTTTGTGTTTTCTACAATGTTATTAACAGCCTTTGCTAGATGAGAATGTATTGCTGTTAATTTCTTAATCCAATAAATCTGGATCTTATCAATCCCGGCGGACTTCCAGTTTCCCATGTACTTAATTGCTTGGAAGAGGTGCTCTTCCGAGAATTCGTGAACATCTTCCACTGTTTCCACACGTTCATCGGCAGCAACGAACTTCACATTGAATCCAAGATGCGTCTTTGTTGTAGGATCTGCTCTCCTCCCAGATTCCTGCCCAAAATGCTTCGACGTCATCTTTTGAAGGAGTGCCTTTCGGTTTTTGAGTCAGATTACGGTAAAATCTCTTCGCGTCTGTTTTAAACAACCGGTTCTGTACACGGAAATCTATTCTACGTTTATAACGTCTAATTCTTTGAGCCCATGCTTGAATTTTCTCTTTTAGCTTCTCAACTACCATTAGCCTGCTTGTGTAATTTTCAATTCCGTATTTTTGTTTAACGTTGAATATCTTTCGTTGAACTTTAGTGGTGTGCGTTGATTTAAATTTTTATTTTTATAATAATAATAATAATAATAATAATTATTATTATTATTATTATTATTATATTATTATTATTACTGCCGTTCGATCTGTATGTTCCCTATTATATATTTCATAGTTAAGTATTTTAAAGAAGCTTTTTTTCTGTAAAATGCGGACCTATCTTTGTTTCAAGCGTTTACGTCAACTCATCTGTTGTTTTTCAAATCGAAACCAACCTTATAATTTTTTGATTGATTACTGTTTGTCCACGTAAACTTATTGGTTTTGCTTTTTGTGTACGTTTTTTATACCCTTTTAAATACATATTGGCCGACCTTGATAGCCGAGGTGGCTAAGAGCGTGTACCGACTCAGCACTTCGGACAGAAAAGTCGCGGATTCGAGTCCCGCCCTGGGCATGTTTGTTTGTCCCTTGTCTCTTGGGTATGAGTTTTCGCGGAGGGCCTCGCGTTCTGCTGACCCCAGAGGAGCCTGCAAGTGTGTTGTTGTCTAGTGAATAGTCCAATATATTTACCATCGGGACGTAAAAGGATAACCGGCTGTCAGCTGGGAAAAGCCCTGGGGGGGGGGGAAATACTACATGTACGTCATACTTCGATATACTGTAATTTTTTTAGTACGGATCAGAGCAGCCGGCCGCTAGAACTCTCCTTCTAACAGCGGTTGAATTCAACCTAGCAAACTACACTTGGGTTTTTATTTCTTGCCGTGTGGGGTCTTGTCTTCACGATGGAATATTTCACGGTATTTCGCGTCGTTCTCGATCGTCCCGCTAGGAGTCACATGTTCGCCAGCTCTGCTCGATAGTCACGATCATGCGTCTTTTGACGGCACGACGGAGAACGAGGCGAAATATTGTGAGATATTCCATCCTGAAGACAAGACCCCTCGCGACAAGAAGTAAAAACCCAAGTTATAGAATCGAAAATTCCCCACCATCAGGATTCGAATCGTAGGTCCTCCAGATCAGAGGCAGTAACATCTCGTTTTGCCCTGAGCCAACTCAGCCAGTCAATATTTCAAAATAAATTCCCATAAAATTTTTGAAAGAAGAAAATATTGACTATCATTTAAGATGACTTCTCTTCTCCTTCTCCAACTTTTAAGAAAATGTTCCATGAAGCTAAATTAAAAATATGCACTATACCAGCATCATTAGAAAGGAGATTTCTGCTTAAAAAAGGTTGTTAAAGAAAGACAGCATATATACAGAGAAATTTTTCAAATAATTGTGAATAAGGAATTGCACAATATGTTCCTTTCATGAAGTTGTATTGAAATGAATGAAGGGAAAATAATATTTGCAAGGAATGGTACATTTTTTAACTGATCATGGTACGAAAGACGGTAAAGAATTTTGCTATCAAGAGTACCTCTGCATCTTTTCTTTCCTTTTTGGGGATATTTAAACAGGCCATTTGTTCTCTATTACATTATTAAAATTATTTCAAAAATGATTCAGTACTGTGAAATAAGTCTGCTAATCACATTGGTCAAGGTAACAAAATCAGAAGATGATCTGCAAATTGCTGGGGGAAAAATGTATGAAACAGCATAACAACATGATATAAAAATCTCTTCAAACAAAATAAAATCAATATTCAGGAAAATAAACAAGACAAGTTGAAATTGCCATTAATAAGCAAATAATAGAATAAGCTTCCAAATTCTATTATTTAGGTAAAAATATTGGACAAATAATAGTTGAAGGAAATTCTAAATTTCAACAAAACAAATAGAATAAAAAACATTTTTTTAAAATTGTTGTGAGAAACAAAATTAAGAACACAGATTATGACATCAAAACTAATACTCATGTAAGGACCAGACATCTGGACACTGTAAAGTAGGGACCAAAAGTAGCCAAAAGACTGGACGTCACACTGATGAGATTCCAAATTTAACAAAAGGAACTGTATAATTTAAGATAGGTACAGTATTATTATTGTCGCACATACTATATTTTATTGTAGGTCTAGATTAACTGTATGTAAAATTATATGACCTATACATGCAATTCTGTAAATGCAGTACAATATTTTATGTGCAATTAAAAAAGAAAAGCATCTATTACATTAATGATTTTGATCATCTTCTCCACTTCTGTAACCATTATAGTGGATTATGATTGATTTTGGCAAGATTTTTCACGACAAAGACATCTACCGGCACTTCCATTGGTTCATTTCTCATATCCAAATAATTCATGTGACTGCTGCCAAATAATTTTATTATCAACATTCTACTGTACAATCAGCTTAAAAGAAGATGGATGAAACGGAATGACCCTTCATGACAATTCATTTTCAGTTCTACAGTATTATAATTTACGTTCATGAATAACACCTCTTGGGCCATACAATGAAATTAATACCTATAAATTTAGAATTCAAACAAAAAGTCTTTTTCCAGTTAGGGTAGTTATTGACTTCTTAAACAATTTTCTGCAGGGTTTGGTGTTAGCAACAAAAGACAAGTAGATAGCATTTTGTAAATCAGTGAATGTATAAATCAGTCGTCTCATTTTATAAATCAGTGTTCGTGATATAAGGTATTGATATAAATTTGGACTTTTTCATTTTTACTTTGCCTGTAAATAAACAAATAAAAATGTATCTTGAGGAATTCAGATGTAAATAATGGTATCTGACCTTGTGCACCAAATCCTGATCAGTATTTAAGAAGAAAAGAGAGTAGCACTGATATTAATTGACAGTAGTTGATTTAAATTTATTTCTGAAAACTAGAAATTTTCAATCCCATGTAGTAGAATTAGTAGAATACATAGTGTAGCTGACAAAATACTCCCACTCCTCCTCCTCCTAAAACTATCAAAAGGAGAGCTCAACAAAAGTGCGCACTGTGAAACTGCAATTATGGTTCAACTTTAAACTTTGTTTATTCCAAATTTTATATTTGTAACATAACTCTGCATCCACCAGTGATTTCAGTTAGAAATATTGTGGCCAGTGATTTCAGTTAGAAATATTGGGCCACATTATCACAAATTTATATAAAAACAATAATATAAAACATTATGTATTTCATTTATTTGTGAAATATCAAAATTACATCAAAGACGTAGAAAAAAGTTTTGAAGCATTGTATGTATCGTAATGATGCTGGTGTCAAAGGCACCTCTCAGGCACACAAGAATATAGAAATTCTGTATTCCTCAATGTTCCAGGTCTTTGAAGTAGATGTTGAGTATTCAGAATATACCATAAATTTAACTATCTGCTTGGTAAAATTAAAAATTCAGGAAATATCAATCAATCTTCCATTGTCATAAAGCACTACCACCAAATGAAAAGAAAAGCATTATCAGTATTCTCAATATATTATTATAATTTGAATGATATTTTCCTTCAACTCATCTGCCCTGTAAATACTCCCTCACTAACAATTATTGGTTACTTACATAAATCATAATGAAAGATTGAGAGGAAAACGACAGGATATTGAATCAGGAAGCAAGTGTGTTAAAAGTAACATCAACAACCATTATTTGAAAATTTCATATTTCATGAACTTTATTGCTATTTCCTTCACAACTGAACAATAGTGTGCCATTATGCTTCAAAATGAAAGCTAATATTTGTTGACATTTACAAAACTTCATTCTTAGACACAAGTCTATTATTCTCCTAGCCTGCTCAGTGCTTCAAAATATTCAATATGAATGAAACAGGTTCAGCTTACTGAATAATATGTTAATATAACAAAATAATAAATTTTATTTTTCATGCATTTTTGCACATATGTTAAAAGTATGTTTGTAATATACTTTTGTTTGTTCACTAGAAGAACACAATAAAGATTATGGTGATTGGATATTTCATAGCATTACTGAGACATACGTACAATACATAACAAAAAAGCAATAAAACACTAGAATGAGGCCTCTGCTTACAGAACAAAAGGAAGCGCAATAGCAATCTGTATCAATTCTTTCCATTCAAAGTCGTGCATGAGCATATCAAGTTATTGAGAACTGAATTGTTATACTCTATAATCCTAAAGATTCTCTTCATTATCTTAAACAGAAAAATAATGACAAGAAAGAAAGAGAACATAAAACATCAATAAAGTTTTTAACTAAAGAAACTGAACTATCCAAAATGTCAAAGGTTTACTGCAAGCACAAGAAGTTCTTTATCTCTTCTTTGCATATATGTTAATGAAAATGCCACAATTGTCCTGCTTAAATATCATATTTCTTACATTTCATTTCCATTCCTCTACATTTCATAATCACATTAAGTGCACTGGAATGACTGGAGAATCATGCTATTATAAAATTAAATTAACTGGAAAATGTTCAAATATAACTTTCTTGTAGTTTTAAAAATTTAATAACAAATTACACTCATTCCATTGAAATTTGTAAATCCATCTACCATTCAATATCATACATTATCACAATCATAGATGTTTATATTGCTAATTTCTGTTTAATGTTGACAGTCTTTTCAGATTTGGGGATGTTCTTCACACACAGCAAATAGTTAAATATTCTGCTGCAAGAAGACCCAATTTGGGACAATCTATGAGGAAAGGGAATAATATAAGCATTTAGAATACTGCACACAATGTCTTCATTTACATGCACACTTGAAAATACATTAATTACATGAAAATAATACATAGTGACTTTACCAGCATAATTCCAAAGCACATTAGCGTGCTATGATCATTTCACTTGCAATTAAACTACCTTCTGAAAAGTTCAATCTCTTAAGTTGTTCACAGTTTGTTAAAAGGATCTGACGGCCTGCTTCTGTTAGATTTGGACAATGAACAACATCCAACTGTATCAATTTTTTGCAATTCTCTGCTACAGCAGTTGCTGCTTCATCAGTAAAACTTTCTGAGCGAGATAAACACAAATATTCCAGCTCGCTTACTGCCTTGGAAAATAAAAAGGTAAGTAAATCTTTAGGTTTCAAATTTATTCCAAATCTCAACTTCAAAGATCGAAGATGAGTCAGTCTTCCAATACTATTTAAGCCCTTATTAGTCATTAGGTGGCATCTGCTCAGGTGCAATTTCTTCAGTCTTTTACACTTCTCTAAAGAGCAAATTGAAGCATCAGTCAGAGATTCTCCAAAGAGTATTAACGTCAACAAGTCATGTTTCTTCAACTCAATCAGGTATAACAAATCATTGTCAGAAATACCCCGAATATAATCAATATTTATATGCACTAAGGAAGGGCAACAATTTACAACTTGTTGCATCATACTCCCACTAAAATGTCTGCTGTGAGAAATGTTCATACTCTTCAAGTTCGTAAATTTATGAATCACATCATAACAACCATCTTCAACTGTCCAACATTTATCTAAGCTCAGATGTTCAAGGAATGGATAGCATTGAAATAAAGAGTCAATAGTTTCCCCTTTCACTTTCCCACAACATACCATGTTAACTAGAAGTATATCCTCACAATTGCTGATAAGTTCCTTGATAATAATTTCAACATCAGTTCTCCATTGAAGCTCAATAGCTTGCAGTAAAGGTGCATGCCTCAAAACATTTTCAATGCAGTGGAGAGGCATATTATTAGAGCAAATGAATTTTATAGATTTCCATAATGTACGCTCATAAGTAAGTGAATTCCAACGCTTACAGACAGCACAAACAGAAAAACATATATCTTTTATGTCCAAATATGAAAATATCTTCAAAATCATTTCATCTGGTAACACATTTAATGATGGATGGTTCTGTACATCACAGGAGTGATAACTTATTTTACTTTCCATCTTTATGTATTAGAAGAATAGTTGGCAATTAAGGTTCATTTCATCAACAAAGTTTTTGAAGATATATATGAAGATAATGATTAAAACATAAAGACTGTGGATGAAATTCCAAGTAAGTGGGGTAGAAATGAAGACACCAATTTTGAAAACATTGTTGTTTTTATTAAAAAGATAACATTAGGGTCTTGTTTCCATCGTTAGTTCATGGTGGTGCATGAGATTATTGAACTGGATAAAAATTATGTAAGGAACTGTGGTTTTTTTAACTATTTTTGCTTCATTTTTATGAACTTGTGTGTTCTGTAAAAATGCTGGTCAATGTCAAGATTTTCTGACAATGGAAGACAAAATATCACAGACAGTGATATACTCAAGAAAATATCCTTTATGTCACATTATCATCAGGCACTTCATACATATTCAAATAAACAACTCCCCCCAAAAATATGAACTAATATGAAAAGCATTTCATTTGTCACACACAACAACTGTGAAACCTGACACATCTAATAAACATAACCTTCAAAGCCGCTTGCTATACCCATTTCTGTCCCTTTTGAACGAAACAAATGCATCAGCATCTCGCATACGATCGACACAAGAGCTTCGATATATACCAAACGCGGTGACTTCAAACGGTAGCTGCAATGTAAACAAAGAGTTGCAAACCCGAGCTTCTGGATCAGGGT